>OY856409.1:233019057-233619057 GCA_963693085.1 Alisma plantago-aquatica | reverse complement strand
CATTAAGTTTTGGCAAAGCATATAATACTAATAAGCATCCAAGAATTTATATGCAAATAAAAGCATCCAAAGTACATCATATCATTATGCATCCACAAAAACTAGTCATATACTTAATAAAACCCATGTACCTGAGTTCAAATATTCCTATTTATATTTTGAATCATCTACATCTCTGGTCATCACCTGATTAATAGCAATTAATTATCATTAATAAATGTTCATCATATTCTAGGCATTTGAAGTCCAAATTAGGGTTTTACACCAAACCTAGGTTCAACTGATATTAAATATGTTTATGACATTTTTCTAGTAATCTATATGTTATAAGTAAGGTCTGTTATGAATTCCATATTTTTATGAGGCTTTTCCTATTTTCTAGCATTAATATAAGGCTAAAGGCATCTAATTATGCATTAATGAGCAAAGACCTAATATTTAGCAATAATATTTGGATTAGATTCCATAAATTGGTTTCAATAATCATTAGGCTTCTATAAAAAAATTCTGAGAAATAATATCAATGGGATATTTTTTATTTTATTTAATGAACCCTAAATAGGAGTATCATCTACTAATTAAATAACCATTAACATTACTACTTCAAAGGTCTAATCTAGGTGTTTAATAAGAAAGTAAGTATTTTTTCTTAGTCTACTAATATTTTTTGGGAAATATTTGGCCAAGGGAGCTATATTCTAAGCATTTTCTAAGATCTGGTCTAAAAATGGGAATTTAAGAAGAATTTACCTATTAGGTTGCCCGGTTTAGCTGATTTGGACCTCATTCAGCCTAGGTTAAGGGTCAAGAGGCCTCGATCTCTCTTTCTCACATCGTGACCTACGTTCTCCACAAGGGAACTTCCAGATCGCTGCCGCTGGCCTTCATCCGACGAGCAACACGTCGTCCTCCACGCCGTCTCATGAGCTAAAACTGGTTCCATATGTTACCTCACACGCAACCCCCCATCCTCATCTACGCACACCCCTCCAAGAGTTTGGATGCCTAGTCTGCAAGTTTGTTGATCTCACCTCACCGTCGCAAGGAAGGAAAAATGGATGGCAAGACCTCTATATGAGATGAACGATTGACAACATGGTGTACCACTCTCGATGCTTTAGGGGCTGGCTCTGACGTCGAGGAGGAGAAGCTGGTGTGTAGATGCCTCACTAGATAAACCAAGTCTTGCCTCGCCAGTGCACACAATTCCAAGGATGTGGTTGTTTCTCTCAGGGAATGGAGTCATCGCAAGAGAAGTACATGGATCGACATTTTTTGCTCCATGAACTCGGAGTTGCCTAAGACTCTGGGTGGAGATGCCCAAGATCTCCTACTCGAGACCAACTTCCTCTCTATTGAGATGGAGTCTCACTAGTACAGAACCGACCTTTAGTGTCAGTTATTTAAGGCCTTTGGCGTCGGTTTCAAAGCGACACCAAAGTGGGGGCCACTAAAAGTCAAAACCTTCAGCGTCAGTTTTAACGCCGACGCCATAACCCTTCCCGCCACCAAAAATGCACCAGTAAGGGAATTATATTCGTCGGTTATTTAATAAAATTGACACTATATCCAAGTCAAAGACGTCGGCGTTTCACAAAAACCGACACTATATAACCCTTTCTTTCACCAATAAAAACGCACCAACAAGGGCACCATCGGTGTCGGTTTTTATATATAACTGACACCCATAGCCACATAGACGTCGGGTTTTTGCTAACAAAAGATGTTGTATGTCTTTGTTTTCGGTTTTATACTAATAACCAACGCCTATTTTATGATTTTTTTTCTTATCAGTTTGCAGGCCTACTGTATGGCTAGTCAGCAGGATGTAGAACCTACAGTTCAGTTCTAAACTGTAGGTTTATAACATCTATTGATATCAGCCAACAACAGTCCACAAACTTGCAAAATTAACAATATGGATAACAATTTATGATCACACACATGTATAAGCATATTTAATTCATATTATTTTTCATCACACATGTAGATACTAGAAGTTCCATTTCAAATTTCCTCCATTTTCACACACATCTAGCAACCTACAGTTCCATTCATTTCATCTCTTTTCACATTCAGACACATGTAGAAACATTCATGTATTGATCATCTTCACATTCACACATATGACAATTCAGAAAAATTCATTCACATACACACAAAAATAATTATGAGAACAAAGTTTAGAAATATCATTCTTTATTCATCATCGTCATTATCGCCATCAATATCCCAATTATATTTAAAAATTCCCACAACTTGTAGGACTTTTTCCCATTCTTCTCTTACAACATCTAATTCTTCCGTCGTATAGGGAGTATGTACATCTAATAATTTTCCACCTATAATCAAGTCAGTTTTAAAAACCTGCAAAGAGAATGATGTATATATATAATTCATAATATATAATAAGATTGAAATATTTCATATTATCACTACTACAGAAATGGCTTATAACGTCACTTTTAAAGGCGTCGGTTGTATAAATACACCGACACCTAAAATCTAAAGTGTCGGTTTAATAAAAAAACCGACATCTATCTGTGAAGGGTGACCAGACACGGGTATCGCGTTTATTCAGTGTTAGTTCCCTAATAAGAAACCGATGTCTAAAATTAACTGCCAAATCCAAAATTTCCAGTGAAAAAAATTACCTTCAAAATTTAACATATGGTGTCGGTTATTAAATATTAAACTGACGATGAAAGGTTATTCGCGAGACAGAAATTGGGCACATTTTGGTCGTCGGGTTTACTACAATAACCGATGCTTATGGGTTTTCCCACATTGTTCCTGGGAAAATTTTCACACCCTTTGAGCATCGGTTTTCGAAAGAAACCAACGACTATGGTCATTAATCGAGAACAATTTTTTTAATTGGCATATGTAGATAGACGTCGGTTTTGTTGTAGTAAAAATTGACGACTAACATTGAGACTAGGTGTCGGTGTGTTTGTAGAACCGACACCTTTAGTTTTATGTGTCATTTTTTTTACTAACCGACGCCTATGGTACAGTTAATAGCCCCGTGAAACAGAGAACTTTTCCCCATTGTCTCTGATTCATTGCGAACCTGCTAGGTCTGGCGATTGTTTCTGGTGCTCCCCGTCGTCGTTGCTCCCACCGTCGTTGCCCCAACGGCCGTAGCCCCCACCATCGTTGCTCCCCCGCACCGCCACCACTCATTGTTGCTGCTCCTCTCCTCGCCGACGCTGCCTCCTGGTCACCCACTCACCGCCGACGCTCCTCTCCACGTCGTCGCTGCTCTCTCCTCGCCGACGCTCTGCTCCTGGTCACCCGCCCACTGCCTCCTGGTCACCCACTCATCTTCGCCGCCTGCTCACCGCCACCGCCCTCTCTCCTGCTACCCTTTTTCCTCCTCTTCTTGCTCCTTACTCCTGCTCCTGGCCCCCTACCCTCAGTGTAACATCCCTGACCTGGGTTATAAACTAACCCTAGGTGTTTTGCCTAAATATGTAATTAAACTCTTGTGATTATATTTTGGCATGTAATTAAGTTCCTAAGGAACATACATTTTCAATTCTGACCTTTTTAAAACAATGATTGTAGTATTGTTTGGTAATACAGGGACCTATGTGCAAATTACCCAATTAGATGGGTTAACTTGCAAATTACACAGATTAAGATGTTCCTCTAACAAAGAGACATAATATGAAAGAATATGATGAGGTATGATGGATCTCCCAAGTTTGGGCACCAAGGTGCAGCTTGTGGAGCAATCCTTGTGCTTAAAACCCTAATTTTGGTGTAAAGTGCAATTTACCCAAAATGAGGGGTGCAACTTGTGATATACACTTTCTAGAAAATTATTTATGACTTTTGACATCATTTAAAGTTATAATAATGAAGGAGGCACTTCATTTGAATAATCATATTATAAGAAATACCTTTGTAATTAAACCACCAAGGTTGTAAGTAAAGGAGACCCTTATATGTATATGTGCACCATAGTGACAAGTTGACCTTCCTTGCCTTTAGTCCTTGGTCTTAGAAGAAGTTTTACCTTAGATATAAAGAGGAGGGACGTGCCTAAAAGAAAGGAAGGACCTAGTTGTGAAACGGAGGAGTAAGTTGTCCTTATGATGAAAATAACCTCAAAGTATATATGATCCTTTCCTTTGCAACCAAAGGCAACGTTTCCTTTCTTTCCTTCTTATTCCCTTGCTTAGACCGACTTAGGAAAGAGCTCAGGAGTAGAGGAAGACGACCAAGTTCATCTAGGTAAGCTTTTATCATCATCTTGCTTGAATTCATGGAGGAAACCAGGTTACAAGGTTGGTTTCATGGTTATCTTACTTAGTTTTCTCTTCCTAGCCGATCCTTCTCAACTTTTCCTTGAAGAAACAACCTTGGATGACATGTGGAGCTCAAGAAGCCATTAAAGGCTTTAAGCATGGAAGCTTGGAGCTCTAGGAACCATGTTTGAGGCGGGTTTTATAATTCTAAACTCCTAGCTTTATTATGCATATCTTTGTTCTTACTTTTTGTGCTTAGTTCTTCTTCTACCTCCCTTCTTCCTTGCACTTTTGCAAGCAAAACAGTGGTGTAACCGACCTGAACAGAGGTTGAGGATGATGGGCGTGTATTCCTATGTAACTTTATCAAACGACCTTGGACCCTTTTGGTCCAAACGGTTGCAACTCATTTAAGGTCAAACGGTTTCAACCCGTTTGATCTCAAACGATCTTGCAAGATCGTTTGGATCAAAACGGTCTCAAGACCATTTGATAGGGTGGACCAAGGGACGACCGTTTGAGGGTCTGTTCATAATATATTGAATTTCATTTCTAAAAAGAATTATAATCTAATTCCTAACCAATCGAGAGTTGAAGGCACTTCAACACCCTAACCCTAATCGGGTTGAAATTGCTGATTTCAAGTATAGATCTTGTTGAGTTTTGAGTTGAAGGACCCAAACGGGTTCAAAACCGTTTGGGGATTCATCCAAACGGTCTCACACTTGTTTAGTGACACCCCAAGACCGTTTGGAGGTCTAGGGTTAAGGAAATTTGATGGTTTGAGGGTCCAATTTCAATAGGTTGATGAATTGATAAAAATGATGATTATAGATCTATTTAGGGTTTAACCCTTATCCAACCGACTTGGTTTTTGGTCAAACCTTGGGCAAACGGTCTCAAGACCGTTTGGAGGTCACCCAAACGATCTCAAGACCATTTTGGCCAAGTTTGGGCCCAATTGGAGGTCAATTGATAGGTTCAACCTTGATTTGATTTCACATTGTGGAACATTGATGATTATCCGATTGAAACCCTAATTGAGATAGACTTAACCCTAATTGGCTTTCAATTGAGGGTCAATTTGGTGTCCAATTGGTTAAGGTTAATCCTAATTGACTCAATTTGTAAGTGGTTAACATGGCTTTGGCTAATTGAAGGCTTCAACATAGGAAATCATATTCAAACATAACCTTTGTGTCACCTTTTATGTTCATGCGGTTTGAGCTCAAGTGGGTTCACACTCGTTTAAGCTCAAGTGGGTTCACACTCGTTTAAGCTCAAGTGGGTTCACACTCGTTTAAGCTCAAGTGGGTTCACACTCGTTTAAGCTCAAGTGGGTTCACACTCGTTTGAGCTCAAGTGGGTTCACACTCGTTTGAGCTCAAGTGGGTTCACACTCGTTTAAGCTCAAGTGGGTTCACACTCGTTTAAGCTCAAGTGGGTTCACACTCGTTTAAGCTCAAGTGGGTTCACACTCGTTTAAGCTCAAACGGGTTCACACTCGTTTAAGCTCAAATGGGTTCACACCCGTTTAAGCTCAAATGGGTTCACACTCATTTAAGCTCAAATGGGTTCACTCTCATTTAAAGCTTAAATGGGTTCAATTAAAGGATACCTTGTTTTATTCAAACCCTAATGACATGACAGTGGTGATTTGGTTTATGTTAATCAATGAGGACTTAAACCAACCCTATCTAGAGTGATATAATCACCATCTATTAGTAAGGAGAGAGAGAGAGTACCATTTATGGTTAAAACTCAAATAAAGTACCTTCAATGTATATGAATATGCAGGATTAGGGCATGATCCACTTATGAGAGATCATGAAAACCCTAATTAAGATAATTGATGAGTCTTAACCTAATTTGAAAGCATCAATGATGATGTTTCTCATTCATGATGATACTATGAGCTCATTTCACTATGATGTGAATAGTAAACCCTAATTCTAGGGTAATCATGAGTAATGTGAATAGTAAACCCTAATTCTAGGGTAATCATGAGTAATGTGAATAGTAAACCCTAATTCTAGGGTAATCATGAGTAATGTGAATAGTAAACCCTAGTTCATAGTAATATGTTGAAATGAACAATAAACTCTAAACTCATGTTATTCCTTTAAGCATGAATTGTATGATCAAGATATGAGATGAGGAATTATTATTCCCAATCATAATGAAAGGGGTGAAAAACCCTAAATGATGTAAACAAGGGAATCTTACCTTTTGTAAGGACATAAAAGTATAACCTTTGAATTGAAGGGTTAATTCAGTCTTATTGACTGCTGATCTGATTATGAATTGTTGATTATTATCAATTGAATTAATCATGCAAGTTCTTATAAGAGAATAATCATATCCAGGTAAGGATCATGACATCATATTCATTGAAAGCATGTCAATAGCTTATGAACAGAAATAACTATGTTGCCTAGATGCAAGTGGCATCATATGAAACTAATATGCCTTAAGGGCCATGAATGACATCAAGGTCATGCTAATAGATGATTTGATGTTGACATGTCATTTGATAGCAAGTGTTATGATGATATAAGGGTGTGAGCACCCATGTTCCTAAATCATAGTGATAAAATGATTAAGAATTGATATCCATCTGATAACCGATATGAGTAATACATGTTACATTTAGTATTTTTCTATTATAGCCATGTTTAGTACTTGAATGTTTGGAAACATGTATGATGCTAAAAGGATACTGAAATGTACCTAATAACCAAGTTTAATCATATCATGTAGAGACCTGATCATAGATCCATCATTGTCAGAGTTTAAATGATGGTGAAATAGGTTTTCCTAAGGGAACTCCTGGATCACATACTTTAGAGTATGTGGGGGAATATGGATGTGTATATCCTTACATCCTAGTGTAGGAGTTGATGTGGATGTATCTTAATCCATCAACCCTTCACTATATGTTTATACCGGTATGATGTAACACTATTCTCCCAAGGGAATATTTTATACCGCATCGATGAGAGATAAACATGAAATCTTTCGATAGCGAAGAGAGTGAAGAATGCCACTGTGACTCTAATAGCGAAGTACCAGAATACCCTGGTGAGCTATATTTGCAGAGACACTAGATGTCCTGCATGTTTATCCTCATTCTGACTGAGGTAGTTGAAGGTCATGAGAATTCGGCTCTTTTGATGACCTAGTATGATACCGATGCGACTTACTAGTGATCGGTTGGAGCATGAGCGGTATACTCATCTCCGCAGGGCATAATGATGTTTGTAAAACATAATCAACCGCGTAGCATAACTGCTTAGGTTGAACTACGAGGAACATTGATTGATATTACATTGCTTGCATTTAATATCCTGTTCAAGTATTAGCATACATGTTCTTCATATTCCTTAATAAAGATGAGTAATTGTTATCAAGCCTCCTGTGAATAATCTAAAGTTACCTGCTCATGATATTCCTTTGATTGCTTTTAACAAAGTTTCTGGCGGAGATTTATAACTCTCGCTGGGACAATTATTTAAAATTGTCTCACCCCATAGATTTCTACCTTTAGGTGGACGTCGAGGTCGAAGGAACCGATCTGCAGGTGGACAGTAGCAGCAGCGGCAAAACCAGGAGCAGCAGTGATTTCAGGTGGAAACACTGTGCTGTCTAGTCTTGAAGATAGAATAGTCTTATGTCGTCTATGTACACTCAGGTCCTAGGAGTTTGTTGATCTGAGAATTTTGAAGTCTTGAGATTTTGTATCATGATGTATATAATCACTCGAGAAGTGATTTATCAGAGATGTAAACAGTTCATCTTACTTTTATGAAAGGAGTTTCAAGTTTTCGAGATCTCATTTTCGAAAGGTTTTAATTTATCTTGATTTTCCGTATTCTGTTGTTAATCGAACCGCTTCCGCTACGTTTATCTTGTGTTTTAGAGATCAGAGCCCACAATTAGTGGTATCAGAGCTCTAGGTTCGCTGAGTCTACAGAGACATAGGACTTAGAATATCAAGTCTATCCTTAGTACTTCTTTCTTATCTAATAGAGTATTCTGCTCCTCAGGAGAAGAAGATAATTAAGGATTTCTGGACCATAGGAGGAGTATGAGGCAGAAAGTAGTGTTGTTGCACCTCGAGAAGGTGCAAGGAACTTAGAAATAGAGCAACCTGTACCTGAGCCACCTATGGAGCCACCTCAATTTGACCCAGCTGACATGGGAAACCCAGCTGTTCAGACCATGTTTGGGCAGTTTATGACTGCCATGACACACATAACAGATAGGATGCCTATGCCTGCACCTAGGGAACCTACCCAACCTGAAGGACAAGGTATCGGTAAGACGTTCGAGCGACTTCAAGGAGTCGGAGCGACTGAATACTTTGGAACAGCTGATCCGGCAGATGCCGACCTCTGGTTAACTGAGTTGGAGAAAGCTTTCAGAATCCTCAACATCCCCGAAGGTGAGAAGATTAGACATGTTGTCTATCTTCTCAAAGGCAGTGCTGGTCACTAGTGGACCATGGAAGAGAAGAAGAGGCCTGGAATAGAGATCTCGTGGGAAGACTTTCATCGGGAATTTGTCCACAGATATTTTCCAAAGACCTTCCTGGATGAGAAGATCTCTCAGTTTGAGAGACTGAGGCAGGGTATGATGAACATTAGCGAGTATGAGGCTAAGTTCATGGAGTTGTTGTGATTCTGTCTGCATATGGCTACCACAGATGAAGAAAGGATTAGGAGGTTTGAGAAGGGTTTGAATGCCGACATGACCACTCCCGTGTCTGCACTAGAAAACCGGGAGAGATTCTCTACCTTCATTGAGTCAGTCCGAAGGATAGAGAGATCCATAGTCGAGAAAAGACAAACCCAAAAGAGATATCCACAGTTCCAGGGATCTTCATCTAGAGACTTTAAGAAGCCTAGATTCTCTGCACCTCCACCTCCACCACCCAGATCTAGTTCTCAGACTCAGTGGTCCCCAAGTAGAGGTAGAGGACGAGGTTTACCGCCACAAGCGACTCGCAGTTCAGCATCAATGTCAGTCACAGAACCACCAAGACCACAACAACTGGAAAGAAGCTGTTACAACTGTGGGAAGGTGGGACATCTGATGAAGGACTGCAGGTCTAGGCCTGTCAGTATGACACAGCCTCAGAGGCAGAATCAACAGGGATCACAGAGAAGGTAGTCTCAAGGAGCATCTAGAGGACGTGGGCAAGCGTCTCAGGCTGGATCGTCAGCACCAACTCAACCTCAGGCGACAGCGAGGTTCTATGCTATGAACCCACCAGAAGCAGTGGTCAATCCACGGGTTGTGGCAGGTCAGATGGAACTTTTATATTCTGATATGTCTAAATCCCTGTATTGTATCTGTTTTGATTGACCCGGGTGCGACACACTCTTTTATCACTCGAAGAGTGATTCGTAACTGCAATATGACAGTTAGTCATAGGGCAGATAGCTTGTTGCTTGAGACTCCGTTGAGAGGTTCTGCTGTTTTGCAAGAGGTATGCTTTCCCTGCATTCTCTTCTTTTTTGATCATCGTATTCAAGTGGATCTTATACCACTTGATATACAAGGATTTGATATAATCCTTGGGATGGATACCTTGGAAAGGTATAGAGTTATCTTGGGTTGTGAATCCAAGCAGGCTGTGTTTGCTGATGAGATAAACACATGGATCTTTCAAGGAGAGAGAAAGATTCTACCCACTTGTCTTGTGTCTGCTATGGTTGCTGATAAGATGATGAGGCAAGGATGTTATGCATTCTTGGCCCATGTGATAGATACCACCATGAAAAGTCCTAACCTTGCTGAAGTTCCTATAGTCAGGGAATTTGAAGATGTATTTCCTGAAGAACTTCCAGGTATGCCACCGCCTCGGGAAATTGATTTTGAGATCAATTTGATCCCAGATACCCAACCTATAGCCCAGACACCGTATAGGATGGCGTCTGCTGAGATGGCAGAACTCAAGAAGCAGCTTCAAGAGTTGCTTGAGAAGGGTTTCATCCTACCAAGCACTTCACCTTGGGGTGCTCCGGTCCTTTTCGTTAAAAAGAAAGACGGATCAATGCGGTTGTGCATTGATTACAGGCAATTAAATAAAGTAACAATAAAGAATAATTACCCTCTGCCGAGGATTGATGATCTCTTTGACCAGTTGCGTGGTGCAACCGTTTTCTCAAAGATAGATTTGAGGTCAGGATATCATCAACTTTGTATTAAGGACAGTGACATACCCAAGTCTGCTTTCAGAACAAGGTATGGTCACTATGAGTTCACAGTTATGTCGTTTGGACTAACTAATACACCGACTGCATTTATGGAACTCATGAATAGAATCTTCCGACCTTTCCTCAATCAGTGTGTTGTTGTCTTTATAGATGACATTCTGATCTATAGTAGAGATGCTCAGCAACATGAACAACATCTTTGTCAGGCTCTAACTTTGCTAAGACAACATGAGTTATACGCTAAGTTTAGCAAGTGTGAGTTCTGGTTGCCGGAGGTATCTTTTCTTGGACATGTGGTATCTGCCTCAGGAATTCGTGTTGACCCTAAAAAGGTAGAATCTGTTCTACAGTGGGAACAACCGAAGACACCGACGGAGATTCATAGTTTCTTAGGGTTGGCTGGCTATTATCGAAGGTTCATTAAGAACTTCAGTTCTATAGCCCTACCCTTGACTAAGTTAACCCAGAAAGAAGTTCCTTTTGACTGGAGCGATAAGTGCCAGCAATCTTTTCAGCTACTAAAGGAGAGGTTGACAAGTGCACATGTACTTGTGCTACCTGAACAAGGCAAAGGATACATAGTTTTCTGTGATGCCTCCAAGAACAGACTCAGATGTGTGTTGATGCAGGATAAGCAAGTGATTTCTTTTGCTTCCCGACAGCTTAAGAAAAATGAGGAGAATTATCCGACACATGATTTAGAGTTAGTTGTTGTGGTTCATGCTTTGAAAATCTGGAGACACTATCTATATGGAGAAACATTCCAGGTTTTCACTGATCATAAGAGTCTTAAGTATATCTTCTCTCAGCATGACCTTAACACGAGGCAACGTCGCTGGATGGAGTTAATCAAGGATTATGATTGTATGATAGATTACCATCCAGGGAAGGACAATGTAGTTGCAGATGCCTTGAGTAGGAAATCAGCAACATCATCCTCTGATAGGGCACAATTAAACTCTTTAGTATGCCCTAGGAGAGATATGCTTATCTCCTTAAGGCAAGACAATGTACAGATGAAGATGTCATGGATTGTCGGGTTGTTGGCTGAGATGCATATCAAACCCACCCTAAGAGAGCAGATGAAGGAGGCACAGCAAGTTGATGCTACAGTTCAGCAGATCAGATCTGAGTATGGTGATGAAAGGCGAGAAGGTTTTCATGAATCAGATGATCAAGTGGCATGCTATCATGGGAGGATAATAGTGCCAGATGTGGATAACCTGAGGAAGTTAGTCCTGGAGGAAGCTCATTCTTCTATGTATGCTATGCATCCAGGGAGCACCAAGATGTATCAAAACTTGAAAGATATGTATTGGTGGCCTGGGATGAAGAAGGATGTAGTTGAGTTTGTTCTGAGGTGTCTGGTGTGTCAGCAAGTTAAAGCTGAACACCAGAAGCCTACAGGAACAATGCAACCTTTACCCATACCACAGTGGAAGTGGGATCATGTAATCATGGACTTTGTTGTTGGCCTACCTAGAACAAACAAAGGACATGATTCCATTTGGGTAATTGTTGATAGGTTGACTAAGACAGCGCATTTCTTACCTGTCAAAACAACCTATTCTGCTGAAAGGTTATCCCAGTTATACGTTCAAGAGATAGTGCGTTTGCACAAAGTTCCTGTCACCATAGTTTCTGACAGAGGTCCTCAGTTCACAAGTCATTTTTGGGAACAGCTACATAGGGCACTAGGCACCCAGTTAAGGTTTAGTACAGCCTTTCATCCACATACTGATGGATAGTCAGAAAGGACTATACAGACCTTGGAAGATCTGTTGAGAGCATGTGTTCTCCAGTTCACAGGAAGTTGGGATTTGCACCTAAGCTTGATAGAGTTTGCCTATAACAATAGCTATCAACATAGTATTGATACGGCACCTTATGAAGCCTTGTATGGCAGACGTTGTAGATCACCCTTATGCTGGTATGAGACTGGTGAACATCAGTTGTTAGGTCCTGATCTTGTGCAGCAGACTACGGAGAAGATTAAAGTAATACAACAAAAGATTAAGACTGCACATGATAGGCAGAAATCTTATGCAGACAAGCGTCATAGACCATTGGAGTTCCAGGTTGGAGGCAGAGTGTATCTCAAGGTCTCGCCTTGGAAAGGAGTCCTTCGCTTTGGAAGGAAAGGGAAGTTAGCTCCTAGATTTATGGGGCCTTATCCAATCATTGAACGGGTTGGAAAGGTAGCCTATAGACTAGAGTTACCACATGAGTTGTAGAAGTTACACCCTGTGTTTCACATTTCTATGTTAAGGAAATGTCATCCCGATACCGAGTCAGTTCTACAACCTATGGAAGTAGAATTGAATGAAGATATAACTTATGAGGAAGGACCAGTGTCAATCCTTGATAACAGAATTAAAAAGCTAAAGAAGAAAGATATAAGTCTTGTGAAAGTCCTTTGGAACCACCGTGGTGTTGAAGAATCCACTTGGGAACTAGAGGATGAGATGAGAAGGAAATACCCTGCTCTTTTGTCTTAATACGTTTTATCGATTTTGGGGACGAAATCCTTGTAAGGGGTGGATAATTTGTAACATCCCTGACCTGGGTTATAAACTAACCCTAGGTGTTTTGCCTAAATATGTAATTAAACTCTTGTGATTATGTTTTGGCATGTAATTAAGTTCCTAAGGAACATACATTTTCAATTCTGACCTTTTTAAAACAATGATTGTAGAATTGTTTGGTAACACAGGGACCTATGTGCAAATTACCCAATTAGAGGGGTTAACTTGCAAATTACACAGGTTAAGATGTTCCTCTAACAAAGAGACATCATATGAATGAATATGATGAGGTATGATGGATCTCCCAAGTTTGGGCACCAAGGTGCAGCTTGTGGAGCAATCCTTGTGCTTAAAACCCTAATTTTGGTGTAAAGTGCAATTTACCCAAAATGAGGGGTGCAACTTGTGATATACACTTTCTAGAAAATCTTTTATGACTTTTGACATCATTTAAAGTTATAATAAAGAAGGAGGCACTTCATTTGAATAATCATATTATAAGAAATACCTTTGTAATTAAACCACCAAGGTTGTAAGTAAAGGAGACCCTTATATTTATATGTGCACCATAGTGACAAGTTGACCTTCCTTGCCTTTAGTCCTTGGTCTTAGAAGAAGTTTTACCTTAGATATGAAGAGGAGGGACGTGCCTAAAAGAAAGGAAGGACCTAGTTGTGAAACGGAGGAGTAAGTTGTCCTTATGATGAAAATAACCTCAAAGTATATATGATCCTTTCCTTTGCAACCAAAGGAAACATTTCCTTTCTTTCCTTCTTATTCCCTTGCTTAGACCGAATTAGGACAAAGCTCAGGAGTAGAGGAAGACGACCAAGTTCATCTAGGTAAGCTTTTATCATCATCTTGCTCGAATTCATGGAGGAAACCAGGTTACAAGGTTGGTTTCATGGTTATCTTACTTAGTTTTCTCTTCCTAGCCGATCCTTCTCAACTTTTCCTTGAAGAAACAACCTTGGATGACCTGTGGAGCTCAAGAATCCATTAAAGGCTTGAAGCTTGGAAGCTTGGAGCTCTAGGAACCATGTTTGAGGCGGGTTTTATAATTCTAAACTCCTAGCTTTATTATGCATATCTTTGTTCTTACTTTTTGTGCTTAGTTCTTCTTCTACCTCCCTTCTTCCTTGGACTTTTGCAAGCAAAACGGTGGTGTAACCGACCTGAACAGAGGTTGAGGATGATGGGCGTGTATTCCTAGGTAACTTTATCAAACGACCTTGGACCCTTTTGGTCCAAACGGTTGCAACCCGTTTAAGGTCAAACAGTTTCAACCCGTTTGATCTCAAACAATCTTGCAAGATCGTTTGGATCAAAATGGTCTCAAGACCATTTGATAGGGTTGACCAAGGGACGACCGTTTGAGGGTCTGTTCATAATATATTGAATTTCATTTCTACAAAGAATTATAATCTAATTTCTAACCAATTGAGAGTTGAAGGCACTTCAACACCCTAACCCTAATCGGGTTGAAATTGCTGATTTCAAGTATAGATCTTGTTGAGTTTTGGGTTGAAGGACCCAAACGGGTTCAAAACCATTTGGGGATTCATCCAAACGGTCTCACACTCGTTTAGTGACACCCCAAGACCGTTTGGAGGTCTAGGGTTAAGGAAATTTGATGGTTTGAGGGTCCAATTTCAATAGGTTGATGAATTGATAAAAATGCTGATTTTAGATCTATTTAGGGTTTAACCCTTATCCAACCGACTTGGTTTTTGGTCAAACCTTGGGTAAACGGTCTCAAGACCGTTTGGAGGTCACCCAAACGATCTCAAGACCGTTTGGGCCAAGTTTGGGCCCAATTGGAGGTCAATTGATCGGTTCAACCTTGATTTGATTTCACATTGTGGAACATTGATGATTATCCGATTGAAACCCTAATTGAGATAGACTTAACCCTAATTGGCTTTCAATTGAGGGTCAATTTGGTGTCCAATTGGTTAAGGTAAATCCTAATTGACTCAATTTGTAAGTGGTTAACATGGCTTTGGCTAATTGAAGGCTTCAACATAGGAAATCCTATTCAAACATAACCTTTGTGTCACCTTTTATGTTCATGCGGTTTGAGCTCAAGTGGGTTCACACTCGTTTAAACTCAAGTGGGTTCACACTCGTTTAAGCTCAAGTGGGTTCACACTTGTTTAAGATCAAGTGGGTTCACACTCATTTAAGCTCAAGTGGGTTCACACTCGTTTGAGCTCAAGTGGGTTCACACTCATTTGAGCTCAAGTGGGTTCACACTCGTTTGAGCTCAAGTGGGTTCACACTCATTTAAGCTCAAGTGGGTTCACACTCGTTTAAGCTCAAGTGGGTTCACACTCGTTTAAGCTCAAATGGGTTCACACTCGTTTAAGCTCAAACGGGTTCACACTCGTTTAAGCTCAAATGGGTTCACACCCGTTTAAGCTCAAATGGGTTCACACTCGTTTAAGCTCAAATGGGTTCACTCTCGTTAAAAGCTTAAATGGGTTCAATTAAAGGATACCTTGTTTTATTCAAACCCTAATGACATGACAGTGGTGATTTGGTTTATGTTAATCAATGAGGACTTAAACCAACCCTATCTAGAGTGATATAATCACCATCTATTAGTAAGGAGAGAGAGAAAGTACCATTTATGGTTAAAACTCAAATAAAGTACCTTCAATGTATATGAATATGTAGGATTAGGGCATGATCCACTTATGAGAGATCATGAAAACCCTAATTAAGATAATTGATGAGTCTTAACCTAATTTGAAAGCATCAATGATGATGTTTCTCATTCATGATGATACTATGAGCTCATTTCACTATGATGTGAATAGTAAACCCTAATTCTAGGGTAATCATGAGTAATGTGAATAGTAAACCCTAATTCTAGGGTAATCATGAGTAATGCGAATAGTAAACCCTAATTCTAGGGTAATCATGAGTAATGTGAATAGTAAACCCTAGTTCATAGTAATATGTTGAAATGAACAATAAACTCTAAACTCATGTTATTCCTTTAAGCATGAATTGTATGATCAAGATATGAGATGAGGAATTATTATTCCCAATCATAATGAAACGGGTGAATAACCCTAAATGATGTAAACAAGGGAATCTTACCCTTTGTAAGGACATAAAAGTATAACCTTTGAATTGAAGGGTTAATTCTGTCTTATTGACTGCTGATTTGATTATGAATTGTTGATTATTATCAATTGAATTAATCATGCAGGTTCTTATAAGAGAATAATCATATCCAGGTAAGGATAATGACATCATATTCATTGAAAGAATGTCAATAGCTTATGAACAGAAATAACTATGTTGCCTAGATGCAAGTGGCATCATATGAAACTAATATGCATTAAGGGCCATGAATGACATCAAGGTCATGCTAATAGATGACTTGATGCTGACATGTCATTTGATAGCAAGTGTTATGATGATATAATGGTGTGAGCACCCATGTTCCTAAATCATAGTGATAAAATGATTAAGAATTGATATCCATCTGATAACCAATATGAGTAATACCTGTTACATTTAGTATTTTTCTGTTATAGCCATGTTTAGTACTTGAATGTTTGGAAACATGTATGATGCTAAAAGAATACTGAAATGTACCTAATAAACAAGTTTAATCATATCATGTAGAGCCCTGATCATAGATCCATCATTGTTAGAGTTTAAATGATGGTGAAATAGGTTTTCCTAAGGGAACTCCTGGATCACATACTTTAGAGTATGTGGGGGAATATGGATGTGTATATCCTTACATCCTAGTGTAGGAGTTGATGTGGATGTATCTTAATCCATCAACCCTCCACTATATGTTTATACCGGTATGATGTAACACTATTCTCCCAAGGGAATCTTTTATACCGCATCGATGAGTGATAAACATGAAATGTTTCGATAGCGAAGAGAGTGCAGAATGCCACTGTTACTCTAATAGCGAAGTACCAGAATACCCTGGTGAGCTATATTAGCAGAGACACTAGATGTCCTGCATGTTTATCCTCATTCTGACTGAGGTAGTTGAAGGTCATGAGAATCCGGCTCTTTCGATGACCTAGTATGATACCGATGCGACTTACTAGTGATCGGTTGGAGCATGAGTGGTATACTCATCTCCGCAGGGCATAATGATGTTTGTAAAACATAATCAACCGCGTAGCATAACTGCTTAGGTTGAACTACGAGGAACATTGATTGATATTACATTGCTTGCATTTAATATCCTGTTCAAGTATTAGCATACATGTTCTTCATATTCCTTAATAAAGATGAGTAATTGTTATCAAGCCTGCTGTGAATAATCTAAAGTTACCTGCTCATGATATTCCTTTGATTGCTTTTAACAAAGTTTCTGGTGGAGAGTTATAACTCTCGCTGGGACAATTATTTAAAATTGTCTCACCCCGTAGATTTGTACCTTTAGGTGGACGTCGAGGTTGAAGGAACCGATCTGCAGGTGGACAGTAGCAGCAGCGGCAAAACCAGGAGCAGTAGTGATTTCAGGTGGAAACACTGTGTTGTCTAGTCTTGTAGATAGAATAGTCTTATGTCGTCTCTGTACACTCAGGTCCTAGGAGTTTGTTGATCTGAGAATTTTGAAGTCTTGAGATTTTGTATCATAATGTATATAATCACTCGAGAAGTGATTTATCAGAGATGTAAACAGTTCATCTTACTTTTATGAAAGGAGTTTCAAGTTTTCGAGATCTCATTTTCGAAAGGTTTTAATTTATCGTAATTTTTCATATTCTGCTGTTAATTGAACCGCTTCCGCTACGTTTATCTTGTGTTTTAGAGATCAGAGCCCACACTTAGGGTGCTGGCAATGGGCTGGATGTTATACATGTTTGAGTACTTATCTACTGATTTGAATTCATCTTATCTACTGATTTGAATTGATATATCTACTGAATTGTATTTACTTATCTACTGATTTGTATTTACTTATCTACTTATTTGTATTTACTTATGTGCTAATTTATATTTACTTAAATACTGATTTGTATATACTTATCTACTCATTTGTTCATCTAATGATTTTTAATAACATTTTGATGCATCCTAATTTGAATTGATGTTTCTAATCCTCATGCTTGACCTAATTCGGTAAATTTTGATGCATGTCGAAATAAGATTTAAACTTGTCCATTCTAGCATCCTAATTTGATTTGATTATGTGCTTTGAACCTTGAAACATGCGTGTTAAAGATACATTGAGTCCCTATATTGTATGATGTAGATTGATGATAATGTATGAGCTAGTTTGAAATTTTGAAATCAATTATGAAATATCTCTCCATCCCTAGGTCATACTAATTTAATTATGTGTGTCTTTATCTTGATGATGAACATGCATGGACACTCAAAATGTTAGATGAAACCTAGGATATGAATGATGAAACTAGGATTGTAGGTATTGGAATGACAACATATATACATCTATTTGTTGGCATAGAAACCCCTCCAAGATTTACTCATTAGGAGTAAATCTTGGATAGTCCCCAGTTTGGGACTATTCTTGAACAACTAATCTCACTTAGGATGTAAGTGTATAATGTGTATTGGGTTTTCAAGAAAATTTTGGCAGCATTTCCCTATTTGTTCTCTATGTACATATGTACATGGAGAACAACGGGGAAATGTTGTCGAAATTTTCTTGAAAACCCAATACACATTATACACATACTAGTGAGATTAGGTGTTCAAGAATGGGATACGTGGTATACATTTATTATATATAAGAATGACAGCACATGTATTTGTTGGCCTAAAGTTTTAACCATGCAAAAACTCTAATTTGTTAACCCTAGACCCTAATCTTGTTGTAATATATACTTGTTTTCTCTTTGATCATATAATGGATAGATCATGGATGTCTATTCGCAATCGCTGCACCCTAGAGTTTATATCTGGTCTTGACCAGTTTATTAGATTTGCCGAGGAACATAGGAAACAACCTGGAGATAGGTTCTACAGTCCATGTAGGTATTGCGGTAACAACTTGAAAGTCAGCACTGGTGACGAAATCAAAAGTCATGTCATGTGCAACGGGATTATACAAGGCTATACAGAATGGCACTGGTATGGAGAGATTTCAAACCTGAAACCAGTGGATGTCGATAGCAGTGCCTGTGTGGAAGAAGAAATTGCCTTCGATGATGTAGATGTGAATGAACCAATTCCAGCAGACATCGTTGATGCGATGCTGGATAGTTGTGGGGTAGAGCACACCGATCCACCTCCCATTTTTAGAAACATTGTGCATGATGCTGAGATATCATTATACACAGGTTGTACTAAGGTTATGAAGCTTTGCACTGTGTTAAGATTGTATAAGATGAAAGCTAATAATAGATGGAGCGACAAAAGCTTCACGTCATTGTTGTCTTTGTTGAAAGAAATGCTTCCTAAAGGAAACGAGCTGCCAATCTCAACATACCAAGTAAAGAAATTGTTGTGCCCAATGGGAATGGATGCCAAGAGGATACATGCATGCCCAAATGATTGTGTATTATTTCAAAAGGACTATGTGGATTTGAAAGATTGTCCAAAATGTGGTGCGTCACAGTATAAAGTGACGACTTCGGGGGAGTCCAAAACTAGTTCTGCTGCCAAGGTGATGTGGTATCTACCTATAATATCACAGTTTCAACACTTGTTTGCCAATCCAATAGATGCGAAGAATTTGAGGTGGCATGCAGATGTTAAGAAAAATAATGATGGGATCCTATGACATGTGTCTGATTCCCCACAGTGGAAGAAGATTGATCTATTGTACACTGAATTTGGTGAAGAAGTCAGGAATATAAGACTTGGGCTTTGTACAGATGGGATGAATCCGTACAGGATATTGAGCAGCCAACATAGCACTTGGCCAGTCATGCTTGTTATATACAATCTTCCTCCCTGGCTGTGTATGAAAAATAAGCACGTAATGATGTCATTGTTGATATTGGGCCCTAAACAACCTGGAAATGATATCGATGTTTATCTTGAACCTCTGATTGATGACTTAAAGAAACTATGGGGTGAAGGTGTGATGACCTATGATGCTTCACGAACAGAGACATTTCGTTTACATGCTATGTTGTTTTGCACTATTAATGACTTTCCAGCATATGAGAATTTGTCTGGATATAGTGTCAAAGGAGCTAAAGCGTGTCCTATATGTGAAGAGGATATTGATTCAACAAGACTAAAACATGGCATTAAGACTGTATATCTCGGTCATCGAAGGTTTCTTATAAAATTCCATCCGTATCGTAGGAAGCACAAAGCATTCAATGGATTGAATGAGGAACAGAGTGCACCTAAACCTATACCAGGGGAGGTTGTTTATGAAAGAGTAAAAGACTTTGTCAATGAATTTGGTAAGAGATCACAATGTATGGCCACACGGTGTGACAAATCTTTTTTCAAGAAGAAGTCAATATTTTGGGATTTTCCTTATTGGAGTTCTTTGACAGTCAGGCATTGTATCGATGTCATGCACGTTGAGAAAAATGTTTGTGATAGTGTCATTGGTACTTTGTTGAATATACCAGGTGAGACTAAAGATGGGATAAAATCTAGACTGGACCTACATGAAATGGGAATAAGGTCAGAATTAAGAGAAATACGTGAAATGGGAAATCAGATAACATACTTACCTCCCACTTGTTACACATTGTCTAGAAAGGAGAAGAAATCTTTTTGTGAAAGTTTGGTAAATGTTAAGGTGCCACAGGGTTACTCATCCAACATCCGTAGATTGGTATCAATGAAACATCTGAAATTGATAGGTCTTAAATTTGATGATAACACCAAAGGAGTTATAGTGGATGAATTGGGTTTCACTTTAGTGAACTTTGGAAAGATTGGCGAGAAGGGTGAACCATTCAAATTTGCATCACAGGAGAAATAAGTATTTTATATCGATGATCCTGCAAATGATAAATGGTTGGTTATTCTTCATGGTAAAAGACAGTTCATTGAAGATCCTATAGATGAAGAAGAGTACTATGATAAGTATGATGACTCCAGTCCATTCTCAGTTGGGTTGCCAACACCAGCAAATATTGAAGCTAATGATGACTTGTATGTCCGCGGAGATCACAATGAAGGATTGTTAATTGATAAAAACTCGCAATATTAGAGGCATGTTTATATTTTTTATATGTTTTATTTTTCTGAATGTGAACTTTATAATGTGAATTACTTTAAAATGTAAACGTGAACTTTACAATGTGAATTTTACAATGTGAATTACTTTACAATGTGAACTTTACAATGTGGATTACTTTACAATGTGAATGTGAACTTTACAATGTGAGCTTTACAATGTGAATTACTTTATAATGTGGACTTTACAATATGAATGTGGACTTTCAGATGGCTAAGCATTCTCCTGATGAGCATGCTGATGATTACCGTGAGGGTGAGGACATGAATGCGCCGCCTCACAATGTAGGTTTTAAAAATATATCATATATTTATATGTACATGTCCATTTATAGTTATATCCTGTAAGTGTGTTTATTTTGTCAAATTTTAGGTTGATGATGCACATGTACCCTTTGAAGCACTTGAGGCACTTGATCAGCAACACCAAAGAGTTGACAAGAGAAGGGGCATCACTATGATGAAGATGTTAATAGCGTAAAGGGGCAATGGACCCAAACTTGTTTTGGATTTTGATAATGCAGGAAATGCAATTGGAGTGAATCGCAATTCATTTGTTTCATATCTTGGGTATGTTACTCGTAGCCATTGCGGTTGTAAGATAGATTCTTGGCATAAAGTTCCTAAGGGGAAGAAAGATGTAATATGGAAGGATTTATGCGTGAATTATTATTAATTTATAATTCTATTTTGTAGATTACTAATTTTTTGGATACTAGTTAATAGCAATTCTATTTTACATAGTATATTTGAATTGGATGAAAAGATGCATCGTAAATGTGTGATGCAACGCTGTGGGAGAGTCCTAAGGAACTATAGGACAAATCTCACCGAGAATACATAAAAGAAGGTGACAAGAAGAAGAAGACAGCCACTGAACAGTGGAACTTCCTGGACCAAGAAGAATGGGATGCGTTTGTTGCTTCAAGACAAATTGATGAATTCAAGGTATTAGGCGTCACTCCCAATTTAATTAATATATGTTGTATTCAGCTATTCATGATTAACATTTAGTGTTACCTAACTAGGCCCCCAGTGAGGCGCAAAAAGCAAGGCGTGCACTGAATATGCATGACCACACAATGGGTCCAAAGGGGTATGCAGGCATTCACTAAAGACTACAGGCTGAGTCTAATGCTCAGTCTGCTGCTACTCAGGAGTCCTCTACTATAGGTTCCACACCACTACCTCGCTATGATGTCTAGATAGCTGGGAGGAAAAATAAGAAGGGAGAAATAAGGAAGCCCGCAACTGCTGAGGTCGCTGCAAAAATGGTAAAATACAACTATTAGAGCAATCGTTCGAATATTGATAATTTGTGGTGTTTACTTAATTTCAAAATTTTGATTTGGCGATTAGCGGGAGCTGCACGAGCTGAGGAAACAAGGCAAGTTCATCCTTGAGGGCACAAGGGATGAATTGACAGTTGCTCTGGGTAACCCAGAGCATCCTGGACGTGTTAGGGCTGCAGGCACTGGTGTGGGCATCAAAGCGTTCTTTGGGCCATCCCAGCGCAAATATGTCCCAAAAGCGGGACTTTCACAAGAAGAGTTAACCTATTATTTCTTTATAATGTTACTATAAAAGAGAATTCAATCATTAGAAGCTAACGTTTCTTTTATCCATGTATAGGTAGATAAGTTAGTTGATAGGAAACTCGAAGAAGCAATGAGAAAGTGGCAGGCATCTGTGACTGCCACTCAGCAGACAATACTTATGGCATCCAGATCTACTCCTAATGTAGAGGTTGGGAGAAATCCTATAGACCCACCACCTAGCACATCCGTTGTAAGTATTTTTATGACATAGTAACTAGTCTTTTCAAGATGATATTTTTCAAGATGATATATATATGTATATAACATTCTTTACACAAAAATTTGTAGGGGTTGAAGCCATGCCATCTAAAAAGTAAAGAATTTTTCGTTGCAGAGGCGTCGATTTACCCATCCCTACCAGGGGAAATGTTTCATAGGTCTCTATTACCAGCTGGTTGGGTTCATGTGAGCCCGGTACGTATATTCCCCAATTGGATGGATCTTCCATTTCCATATGCCCACCCAGATTGTGAAATGCTTGGTGAGGCAGAAGACGGAGTGATATTGTGGCTAAAAGTGGATGTCCTCTATACTGAAACTGTATGGTAAATTCACATTATGTTAAATTGTTAGTGTGTGTATATGATGTCAATAGATCTAAAATTATATATATATATATATATATATATATATATATATATATATATATATATATATATACATGTTAAAAAGAAGACACCCACAGCATCTAGGCCTCGACCTCCACCTCCTACATTACCAAGTTGGGTTCCACAGGACCTACCTCTCCCGTTAGGTTCTAATTGTTGGGGGTATGACAATATGGTTAGGCGAACATGATATAAATTGCCCTATAACTATTTCTATAGATGCGGATGTTGCAGGTCAATCATACAAAAGCAATCTATTTATATAAGATATTTTGGAGTTGTTTCGATATGATTGGCTGAATACATCTGTGATAGAGCTATTGATAAGGTAAGATCTTCTTTATACATCCATATACCTTGTGTAGGATCTGGTGATCTGGTTTTTTATTTATTAATGCATACATAATACATGTTTTGCAGCTACTTAGACAAGATATGTGCAGATTTTTCATTCGAACATGTAGGATTTTTGATTCCATCTTTGATTAGTCTAGTAGCTAAAGACCCTCTGTCAGTTCAACAATACTGCTGTGATGCTTTTACAAATTTTGCTCAAAATAAGAAGACAGTGATAATAGCTCCATTCAATGTGGAGTAAGTTTACTTTTCTTATTATAATTTGGACTTAAGAAAATTACATTTTTATTGTGGATTTTGAGTTATTAATTTTTAACTTTTTTTACCTCTAGTGGTATGCATTGGGAGTTACTAGTTATTATCCCCGAGATGTCCACTGTCTATTATCTAGATCCTAAGGGGACTAAATTGAATTCAAAATATGGACACAAAATAAAAATGGCATTATTCTGGTGAGAAATTTTCATTTTCATATCTGTTAACATATGTTATTATATTACTATTTAATTATGCAATGTACTATGTTACATTAACATGTAGGGGCTTAGATTAGTTCAAAAAGGCTGGAGGAAAGGTCCCCAGGAAAAAGAACCAACAAATAATTAAGAAGAACGTGGAAGTAAGTTCCCGACTGCAATGTATATATTATTTATGTGAACAATGCTTAATTAGTTGTATTTTTTAATATTTTGTATGTTTCAATTTATAGTGTGCTACACAAGACAACGGATGGGTATGTGCATACTATATGATGTGATTAATGCACATGATTATCAAATATGCCGCAGTGGACATCGATATCATTCCTAAGGTATTATATATAGACTCATTAGATAATATGAAATATATCAATCTTATTTATATATTATTAATTATATATATACATCATTCTATTTGCAGGTGTTTAAAACTGACCACACTATAGGAAAGGCCTTACCAGATGTACATGCTCCCTATACGACGGGAGAATTAAATGATGTAAGAGAAGAATGGGAAACAACAATACAAGTAGTGGGGGTTTTGACATATAATTGGGATGTTGATAGCAAATAATGACTAAAGAATGATATTTTGTAAATGAATTTCTGAATTATAATATGTGTGAATGTTTCTACATATCTGAATGTTTCTACATGTGTCTGA
Organism: Alisma plantago-aquatica; assembly: GCA_963693085.1. Lineage (NCBI taxonomy): Eukaryota > Viridiplantae > Streptophyta > Magnoliopsida > Alismatales > Alismataceae > Alisma > Alisma plantago-aquatica. Next base: position 233,594,183 of record OY856409.1, on the reverse strand, counting down.
ATGTTTATACATGTGTGAATGTGAAAATGAATGAAACTATTGGTTTCTATATGAATGTTTCTACATATGTGAATTTGAAAATGAATGGAACTGCAGATTGCTACATGAATGTTTCTACATGTGTGAAAATCGAATTGAACTACAAGTTGCTAAATGTGTGAAAATTAATGTTGTTAATTTTGCAGGTTTGTGGTCTGTTGTTGGCTGATATCAATGGATGTCGTAAAACCTGCAGTTCATAAATGAACTGCATGTTTCTCATCCTACGACCAGCCACAATAGGTTTGCAGACTGATAGAAAAAAAACTTACAATAGGCGTCGGTTATTTGTTTAAAACTGATGAAAAATGGTTACATCGTCAGATAAATAATTATAAACAACGCCTAATGCATGTTATGTGGCGTCGGTTATCAATAACCGACGTCGATATCTCTAATGAGGCCAGACACCACGGCCGTGCTGGTCAACACGGTCGTGGCAGTGGGCCAGACAACATGGATGTGTTGGCCAGCACGACCGTGGCAGCGGGTGAGATGGTGTCGGTTATCACTAATAAACCGACGCTGATAGTGCCCCAGATGGTGACCTTTCTGTGGCACAAAGGTTTACGGCGTCGGTTTCAAAGCTAATAACCGACGCCTATACCCCCCTGCTGGTGCGTTTTCGGTGGCGCGCGAAGGGTTGTGGTATCGGTTTGAGAACCGATGCCTAACGGTTGGCCTTTGAGCGGCGCCCACATTGGTGTCACATTAAAACCGACAATAAAGGCCTTAAATAACCGACACTAAAGGCCAGTTATGTACTAGTGTATCTAATGAGACTATATATAATACCTTATGTATAGTATCGATTTCCATTGTGGCATGTTTGATGATTAGGTCCATAAACTGCATCACATAGTATGCACATGCCCGGTCATTGTCTTGTGTAGCACACTATAAATTGAAACATACAAAATATTCAAAGATACAAATAAGCATAGTTTACATAAATAATATATACATTGGAGTCGGGAAATTGCTTTCACATTCTCCCAAATTAGTGGTTGATTCTTTTTCTTGGGGACCTTTCCTCCAGCTCTTTTGAACTCATGTAAAGCCCTACATGTTAATGTAACATATTAAATTGCATAATTAAATAGTAATGTAATAACATATGTTAACGGATAGAAAAATATGAAATATTTCTCATGTGAACAATGGCTTTTTCATTGTGTCCATATAATGTATTCAATTCATTCCCCGTAGGATCTAGATAATAGATAGTGAACGTCTTGGGGACAATAACTAGTAACTCCCAATGCCTACCACTACAGGTAAGAAAGTTAAAAATTGATAACTCAAAATCCACAATAAAAATATAATTTTCTTAAGTTCAAATTATAAGCAAAGTAAACTTACTCGACATTGAATGGAGCTATTATCACTGTCTTCTTTTTTTTGCCAAAATATTTAAAAGCAGCACATCAGTATGAAGTAGCTAAAGAAGGGTCTTTATCTACAAGACTAATCAAAGATGGAACCAAAAATCCCACATGGAAAAATGAAAAATATGTACATATCATGTGTAAGTGGTTGCAAAACATGTATTATATATGCATTAATATATAAGAAACTAGATCACCGTATATAAAACAAGGTATATGATGTATAAATAAGATCTCACCATATCCATAGCTCTATCATAGATGTATTCAGCCAATCATAATGAAATAACTCTAAAATATCTTGTATAAATAGCTTGTTATTGTATGATTGACATGTAGCATCCTCCGGAATAGAAACATTTATAGGGCAATTTGGATCATGTTTTCCTATCCATTCTGCCATACCCCAACAATTAGGACCTAACGAGGCATGTAGGTCCCTTGGAAGCCAACTTGGTACTTCAAGAGGTGGAGGTGGAGGCCGAGATGTAGAGGCTATCTTCCTTTTGACTTGTATATATAATTTCAGATCAATTAAATCATATATACACACACTAACAAATTAACATAATGTAAATTTACCATACAATACTAGTATAGACGACATCCGCTTTAGGCCACATTATCACTCTGCATTCTGCCTCACCAAGCATTTCAGAATCTGGGTGGGCATATGGCAATGAAAGATCCCTCCAATTGGGGTGTACATGTATCGGGCTCACACAAACCGCACCAACTAGTACTGGAGTCCCATGAAACATGTCCCCTAGAAGGGTTGGGTAAGCTTGTACCTCTACAACGATATATTCTTGACTTTTTAGACGGAATGGCTTCAACCCCTACAAATATACGTAAAGAATGTTATATACATATATACATAAATATATCATCTTGAAAAAAACTAGATACAGTGTCATAAAAATATTTACATCAGATGTGCTAGGTGGGTCTATAAGATTATTCCCAACCTCTGTAGTAGGAGAGGAGCGACACACCACATGTATTGTCTGAGTGGCAGCCTGAGACGCCTGACACTTCACCATTGCTTCCTCAACTCTCCTATTAATTAACCCATCTACCTATACATGGACAAAAGAAATGCTAGCTTTTTATTATTGAATTCCCTTTCACAATAACATTCTAAAAAAACAATAGGTTACCTCAACATTTAATAGTCCGACTTTTGGGACAGATTTGTGCTGTGATGCCCAAAGAACGCTTTTATGCCCACACCAGTGCCTGCACTCCTAACATGTCCAGTGATGAACTTCCCTTCCTTGTGCCCTCAGGGATGAACTTGCCTTCCTTCTTCTGCTCGTGAAGCTCCCGCTAATCACCATCAATAGAAATTGGTAAGTAAACATAATAATAATCAATATTGATTACTCTAAGAGTTGAATTTTACCATTTTTGTAGTTGCCTCAGCAGTTGCGAGCTTCGTTATATCTCCCTTCTTGTTTTGCCTCCCAGCTATCCACATAGCATGGTGAGGCAGAGGTGCAGGACCATTAGTAGAGGACTCTGCAGTCTCCTGAGTAGCAGTAGACACTTCCTGTAGCCTTTGGTGAACGCCTACATAGCCTCTTGGACCCATTGTGTGGTCATGCACATTCAGTGCATGTCTTGCTTCTTGAGCATCGCTGATAGCCTTTTTAGTAAGCACATTGATTAGGTTAGTAACACTAAAGGTTAATCTTGAATAGGTGAATACATAAGAATGTATATTAGTTAAATTGGGAGTGGCGCTTAATACCTTGAATTCATCCATTTTTCTTTGGGAAACAAACTCCTCCCAGTCTTTGGGGTCCAGGTAGTTCCATTGCTCAGTGGTTGCCTTCTTCCCAAATTTATTTTTTAAAGAGAATACAAACAAAAATTATTAGTGTAGAGTTAGTCAAAAAGTGATCAATGTCTAGAATTGGAAATCAATCACGAACCTCTTCTCAGCATCGCGTATGTAATTTCAGGTGAGATTTGTCCTATAGTTCCTTAGGACCCTCACAAAGCATTGCATCATGCATTCACGATGCATCTTTTCATCCAGATCAAATATACTCTACAAAATAGAATTACAATTAACTAGTATCCTAAAAATTAGTAATCTATAAAAATAGAATTGCAAATAATAATAACTCACGCATAGTTCCTTCCATACTAAGTCTTTCTCCCCCTTAGTAACTTTATGCCAAGATTCAAAATTAGGACTACAATGGCTACGAGTAAGAACCCCAAGATATGAAATAAACGAGTTGTGGTTCACTCCAACTGGATTTCCTGCATGATCGAAATCCACAACCAGGTTGGGTCCATTTCCCTTTGCTGTAATAACTTGTCCATCATTGTGATGCCCCTCACTTTCTCAATTTTTTTTGTTACTCATCAAGTGCCCCAAGTTCTTCAGGGGGTACATCATCAACCTAAAATTTGACAAAATAAACACACTTACATGATATAACTAAAAATGGACATATAGATAGAAATATAGGATATATTTTTAAAACTTACATTGTGAGGTGGTGCATTGATATCTTCACCCTTACGGTAATCTTCATCACGGTCATCATGCTCATGTTCAACCATCTGAAAGTGTCATTAAAAAATCAAACATTTAGCATTTGACATAACTAGAAGATAATAAAACATTGTAAAGTTCACATTAAGAAAAATAAAATATAAAAAAAACTATAAGCATGCATGCCTCTAATATTTCGATCTTTTATCAATTAGCAATCCTTCATTGTGATCTCCGCACACATACAAGTCATCATTAGCTTCAATATTTGGTGGTGTTGGCAACCCAACTGAGAATGGACTGGAGTCATCATACTTATCATAGTACTCTTCTTCATCTATAGGATCTTCAATGAACTATCTTTTACTATGAAGAACAACCGACCATTTATCATTTGCAGGATCATCGATATAAAATACTTATTTTGCCTATGATGCCAATATGAATGGTTCACCCTTCTCGCCAATCTTTTCAATGTTCACTAATGTGAAACCCAATTCATCCACTATAACTCCTTTGGTGTTATCAACCCAATTACATTTAAAGAGCGGAATTCTGAAACCTACATAGTCAAACTCTCATATGTCTTCAATGACACTGTAATATGACATTTTAACTTCATGTGGACTCTTATCCTTTGCACTTGCAAAAAAAATGAAGACGCTTGAAGGGTGACCCCACTATTTTAGATGACACTCTTATCATCTTGATGCTTTGTGTAATATGAGAATCCATTTATGTCAAACCATTCATAATACATAACATTCAATTTTGGTTTAAAGATGAAGAATTTGATGGTTTTAGTAAGATTATCTAGTGTTTGAGATAGTTGATGTAAGACTTTATCTTCAAACCACTTAATAAATGCCTTGTTATGCTCTCTAGCAAGCCACATTGAATTGGCTCGAGGATATTGTCTCTTGATGAAATTGGTATGTTGCTTGATATAAACACTCACTTCGTCGATGTTGTGTAAAATATACAAGTGACCTTGTTCCAACTACTCACAGCTGATTACTTTCATCCGTGATCCCAAAATTCCTTTGCCAAAATGCTCCTCAATATTCTTGTCATTAATAGGAATGTCATTAGCACTCAGAAAGTCATTGCAAAAGTCCATACCCTCTGTCACCACATAACCCTCAATAATACTCCCTTCAGTCCGATAATAGTTTCGAACATCATCTTTAAAAATGCTCATGTATCGTTCATAGGGATACATCCAATGCAAGAAAATTGGTCCCAACATTTTCACTTCCCTAGTCAAGTGGACAACAAGATGTACCATGATATCAAAGAACGAAGGACGAAAATACATCTCAAGCTGACATAGGGTAACAACCACTTCTCTTTGCAATTTATCGAGAGTATCTGGGTCAATAACTTTGCTGCACAGACTGTTGAAAAAGAAACAAAGTCTCGTGATTGCAAACCTTACATGCTTTGGCAATATAGATTGAATTGCCACGGGCAATATTTGTTACATTAGAGTGTGACAATCATGAGAATTAAGACCTATCAACTTCAGATCTTTCATTGATACCAATCTACAGATGTTGGATGAGTAACCTTGTGTCACCTTAACATTTACCAAGCATTCACAAAAAGCTTTCTCCTTTCTAGACAACATGTAACAAGCGGAAGGTAAGTATGTTCTCCTATCGCTACTAACTACTTCTGTTAATTTTGTTCTTATTTCCATTTCACTTAGGTCCATTCTGGATTTTATCCCATCTTTAGTATTACCTGTTATATTCTACAGAGTACTAATGATGCTATCACAAACATTTTTCTCAACGTGCATGACATCGATACAATGCCTGACTGCTAAAGAACTCCAATAAGGAAGATCCCCAAATATTGACTTCTTCTTGAATAAAGATTTGTCACTCCATGTGGCCATGGTACATTGTGATCTCTTACCAAATTCATTGCCAAAGTATTTTACTCTTTCATAAACAACCTCCCCTGGTATAGGTTTAGGTACACTCTGTTCCTCATTCCGTCCATTGAATGCTTTGCGCAACCTACGATACAGATGGAATTTTGGAAGAAACCTTCGATGACTAAGATGTATAGTCTTGCTGCCATGTTTAGTCGTATTGAATCAGTGTTCTCTTCACATATAGTACACGCTTTATATCCTTTGAAACTATATCCAAACAAATTCCCATATGCTGAAAAGTCATTAACAGTGCAAAGCAACATAGTGTGCAAACGAAATGTCTCTCTTCGTGAAACATCATAGGTCATCACACCTTCACATCAGAGTTTCTTTAAGTCATCAATCAGAGGTTCAAGATAAGCATCGATATCATTTCCAGGTTGTTTAGGGCCCGATATCAACAACGACAACATAACATACTTATTTTTCATACACAACCAGGGAAAAGATTGTATATAACAAGCATAACTAGACAAGTGCTATGTTGACTGCTCAATGTCTCGTACGGATTCATCCCATCTGTACAAAACCCAAGTCTTAGATTCCTAACTTCTTCACCAAATTTAGGGTACAATAAATCAATCTTCTTCCACTATGGGGAATCATACGCATGTCATAGGATCCCATCATTATTTTTCTTAACATCTACATGCCACCTCAAATTCTTCGCATCTATCAGATTGGCAAACAAGCATTAAAACCGTGATATTATAGATAGATACCACATCACCTTGGCAGGAGAACCAGTTTTGGACTCCCCTAAAGTCGTTAATTTATACCTTGACGCACCACATTTTGGACAAGCTTTCAAATCCACATAGTCCTTTAATACACAATCATTCAGGCATGCATGTATCTTCTTGGCCTCCATTCCCATTGGGCACAACAATTTCTTTAACTGGTATGTTGAGATTGGCAGCTTGTTTCCTTCAGGAAGAATTTCTTTCAACAAAGACAACAATGACGTGAAGCTTTTGTCGCTCCATTTATTGTAAGATTTCAACTTATATAATCTCAACACAGTGCTAAGCTTCGTAAACTTACAACCTATGTATAACAGTATCTTAGCATCATGCATAATGTTTCTAAACATGGAAGGCGGATCGGTGTGCTCTACCCCACAACTAACCAACATCGCATCAACGATGTCTACTGGAACTGGTTCATTCACATCTATGTCATCGGAGGCAGTTTCTTCTTCCACACAAGCACTGCTATCGACATCCACTAATTTCAGGTTTGAAATTTCTCCATGCCCATGCCATTCTGTATAGCCTTGTACAATCTCGTTGTACATGACATGACTTTTGATTTCGTCATCAGTGCTGACTTTCAAGTTGTTACTGCAATGCCTACATGGATAGTAGAACTTATCTCCCGGTTGTTTCCTATGTTCCTCCGCAAATCTAATAAATGGATCAAGACCAGAAATAAACTTTGGGATGCAGCAATTTGGAATGGACATCCATGATCTATCCATTCTATGATCAAGGTGAAAACAAGTATATATTAGAATAAGATTAGGGTCTAGGGTTAAAAGATTAGGGTTTATGGTTAAAACTTTAGGGTTTAAGGTCTTACATATAATAAATTGCACCACCTATCCCATTATTGAACACCTAATCTCACTAGTAAGTGTATAATGTGTATTGGGTTTTCAAAAAAATTTCGGTAGCATTTCCCCACTATTCTCCAAGTACATATGTACTTAGAGAACAAATGGGGAAATGTTTCCAAAATTTTATTGAAAACACAATACACAGTATACACTTACAAAGTGACATTAAGTGTTCAAAAACAATCCCAAACCGGGGACTATCCAAGATTTACTCCTAATGAAAATCTTGGATGGGTTTCTAGGCCAACATAATATAACACCAGTCCCTTGTTTACAGCCCCATTCAACACACAATTTTCTTATAAAAACACTTTTGGATAGCCATAACAACATATCAATGCTTCCTAAATTAATCAATGTATTATTTTATAACACAAATCGTGGTGGGTATAACATAGCAAAAAAACTCAACATGTCACAACAGAAACATGTCCTTAACCTAATATATAGATATTTGTAACAAAACTGATTAGGAAGAGAGACCATGAAACACCATGCATTGATTTGAAATATATATTCATACATTCTTCTTTGAAAGAGATTACTTATAATGTAAGTATAGATTCATACATTCTTCTTTGAAAGAGATTACTTATGATGTAATTTGTCTCATCTTTGAACTAAAATCTAGTGCATGAAAGGTAGAAGAAAACTTAGCCATAAATATAGATTCACTTTAACTATCATTACATCAATGAATTAAAAATCATTACTATATGCATTCTCTATATAACTTCCCACATGGGGCACATCATGCTTGGAAAGCCCACATGGATAGGAAGACAATAATGACCATAAATGTCCATCATTGCGAGAAACATATAATAAGCTACTAAATTCTCTTATCTTAAACATTAACATCATAGTTCTTATCTTTCCATCAATGTAAATTGTCCTCATCCAATAATTTCACCAAAGTGCTCATCAGGTCGGTTAAGTCTCATCTTAGTTGTGCCAAAGTGCTCATCAATTCCATAAAGACAAGATAACATCAAGAGGAACAATATAAAGCATAGCCTTATTTCATTAACTTGAAATTTAAAGCATAGTCTTAAATCATACATAATAAGAAATTCATCCAAAGTAAATATGCATAGTGGTATGGCATGTTTACTTGGAGCAAAGAAGATCCTAACTTAGTTCTTCTGACCTCACCTATTCCTAAAATTAACACAATTTACATTTATTATCATCTTAAGTACCTTTTTAAACCCTAATTTGGGTGTTTTATGAAAAGATGGCAAAATATGATGGAATTAGAGTTTGAAAGCCAGAAAACTAGGTTCCTATTTTAAAATCCTTTCCAATAACTATTTATATATATTTTTCTAACATTAGATTGAATAATCTATGAATATTATAAGATCAAACAAGCCCAATCTTGAGATTGGCAAACCAGAGATGGAAAGCAGATTCATCACCTTCACAAGTTCCTGCCAGACCAAACAAGCCCAATCTTGAGTTGACTCGTGACCATGAAGACCACACAACCTGCTCACCATGGAAGGAGAAGGTAGAAGTGGAGAACCACCAATTGTGCAATGTAAAGATAGGACGAAAAAGAGGAGGAAGAAGGGTACCTGTCGAACGGCAGCGGCGGTGGCAGCGGTGTAGCAGGCAAGCAAGTAGGCACATGGCAGGTGAGCAAGAAGGCACACAGAAGGCGAGTAGGCGGCAGGTGAGCAGCGGTGGCTGCAGGCTTGGCGGCGACGAGTAGTGGCAATGGCGAGCAGTAACGGCGGAGCACTGGGCGAGCAGCGGAATCGCCAGACCTAAACTTAATCGGGAATAAAACAGAGAAAGGCGAAGAGTCTGGTTCATGCGGGTGCGATTAAGTTAACAATAGATGTCAGTTATTAAAAACAACTGACACTTACAATAAAAGGCACCAGTCACCACAAAAAAACTGACACCTACGTTAAATGATAGTCGTCAGTTTCAACTAGAAAAACTAACGTCTATCTACATATTCCGACAAAAAAAATTCTTGAATTATGCCCATAGTCATCGGTTGCCGTAAAAAACTAACGCCAAATGTGAAAAAAAAATTGTGGGGATAGCGTGCAAAAACACATCAGCTTCGCTTGTTGCTAGAAAACTGACGACAAAAATGGGCCCGATTTCTGTCTCACGAAAAATCTTTAGTCATCGGTTATTTGGTAAACAACCGACGCCGTATGTGAAATTTTGGAGGAATTTTTTTTGCACTGGAAAATTTGGATTTGGTAGGCGATTTTAGGCATTGGTTTCTTATTGCGCAACTAACGCTTAATAGAAAGTGATACCCGTGTCTGTCCGGTCTTCACATATAGATGTCAGTTTGTGTATTCAGCCGAGGTTGTAGGGTTTTGACGTCAGTTATTTGGATACAACTGACGCCTCTAAATGTGACGTTATAAGATATTTTTGTAGTAGTGTCTGTGATCATCGACATCACGGTGTAGTAGCCTACTGGACGTGGTCAAAGTTCTCAGAGGTGGTGGGGTTGTGTCGATGGACTCGAGGTTCTGAAAGGAGGTCGGGCTTGCTGACCTAGGCCTAACGAGTCCCTCCATTTCTATGGTTGGATGCTACTTGTTGCTATGGATAAATGAGGAGGTCCTTGAACGAGGCTCTCTCTCTCTCACCTTACCTTCGTATCTTGCAAGACGGGGCTAGTTGTGTCCACCCCATTGATCTGAAACAGTTTAACAAGTTGGCATAGTGATCGACTTGAGTCATGAGGTTGTAGTTTGTTGGCATGAGAAAAGCTCGCGATCCAACCACTATATGTTCTGAGGAAGTCAGAAGTGGAAGACAAGGTCTCCACCATATCAAGGCCGTGTGACATAGGGATAGGGTAGATAAATAAATTTCAAGCTTAGTTCTATGTATTTAGAACCTTAGTCATTGGATAAAGAATTAAACATGTATATCTCTCATTTGGATTATGCAATTTCTATGTAACTTTAAGCATTAGTTCCTCAACATGTAATCTAGAATTTAGTCAAGTTTGATACTAGAACTCTAACATTGTTCCATTAAATTTTAATCCTCAAATGACCTCATAAATAATTGTATAGACCTCAAATACAAGTCACTTGGTCCTCAACTCTCGACCAAACAAGTCCAAAAATACCTTTTATGATACTAAAATACCTCAAATTTAATCAACTTGGCACTTGAGTTCATTGAGACTGTTATATGGGTCCCTTGGACTCATAAGCACCCAAATCAATTAATATACACATATATTCATCATATTTGAACTCAATTTGTGTCCTAATCATTAATTGCATATTTGTGTACACTTTCTAAGTGATAAAGAGTCAATAATTGAACAACCAATTCTTTAGTTTGGTATCATTCATCCATGTGACACTCATGGTCTTAAGATACTATATTTTCTATGAAAACCCAAAAATTTGGGTTATCACATTCACCCCACCTTGTTGGAATTTCGTCCTCAAAATTTTAATAATATGATACTCTAGGTAATAACAAGGGTTCATGATGCCTCTAGGCCACCACTATTTCTAAGCGTCAAGGCTTTCATGGTTTTGAGTTCACCCTAAGTTTGCATCTTAGGATATAAAACATATAGGGTGTACCCACCCCACCTTATAAAGGTTGAAGCACCATTTAATGTCTTAGTCATAGCATGACATTCTTATTTTTAGGGTTTACATCATCATAGATCCTTAAGGATAATGGTTTGTTCACAGTTTTAAAGTTGAGAAGGAAATATGACATGGTTTCATCATTCACTCTAGTTACCAATGTAAGGTGATATCAATATTCCATGAGTACCTGAGCATAGGGGTTATATTTCCATATTCGATGTTTAGAAAGCATTTGTCAAGGTTTTTCTTTCACCCACTAGTCTATGCAAGGTGATTTCAAGATTTCATGTTTGCTAAAACTATCACACTTAACATAATTATTGTGGTCTATGAGCAACATTGGACTATGATTTCATCATGACAGAAAGGCTTACTTATCATACTTAATTATTAAGGTTTCACCCTATTGTGTGAGTTATTCTCAAACTAGAAGCTTAGATTCAAAAGGATTGAGGCTAACAACTATATTTGGTGATCATGTAATGTATGATCCAAGATATCTTGCTTTAAGCTCATGATTTGAAATCTATAACTTTCATGTATGATATGAAAGGAAGGAGAATATACCAAAAATCTTATCATGATTCCAAACATGGATATTACATGTATGATGTAGGAAACGAATATAGAATAGGTCAAGCCTATACAAGTGACTCCTAATACAAAATCCTCAATATAGTTCAAGTGAGGTTTCTAGCATCATATATCAAGAAAGAGAAGTAGAACGGAGAATATTTATGAGTATCTTATGCACAAGGCATTTTACTCTAGCAACCAAAGTTTTATATATCACCTAACTTGCAATTAAGGATGAGCTTCACAACATATGTCACTCAAGCTAAGATCCATCTCAATCAAAAGAATTGACTTTCCAATTATGAGTCACCCACCCATAATTTTTTTTTAACCCAACACTCACATATAGGATTGAATCATGCAAAAGGACACAACTCATCTACTTAGGAGTAACCCAGCTTAGAACACATTATTTCACACATATCTCATATTTTTAGATATTGTAGGGTAGGTCCTATGACTCTCTCCTTGTGGGTCTCACTCTCTCTGGAGTTCACCACGTATCTTGTCCAAACACTGGAGGTCCTCCTTTGTAAAAGAGCATGAGGCTCATGCATATTCAACTTTATCTTAAACTTAGCTCATTTTAAGTGAGAAAAGAGTATGTACTTTCATCATCAAGACTTAGCTTAGATTCTCCAAAATTGGATTCATCTCGTATGCGATTTAAACCTTTATATCATTAGGGATCAAACTTAGATAATATCACCCATGCTTATGTCAAATATCATTGTATTTTGTATTCTACCTTACACGTATCCTGGTTGGGCTTTAGACATCTAATCTAGATCTACTCTCTCTTCTAGATTGATGTCACTCCCTTTCACTTAAATTGCATGAACACCTACTACTCTAATGTGTGAGGGACTCATTTTCATATTTACATATAACTAATAAAATATTATATATATTTTTTGTCCAAGAAAGAAGACGTCAGAGAAAACTTTCTAGGCTCGAACCGATTGGAAAACAAAACCAAATCAGAAAAAGAAGTGTCCCACACATAGTAGACAGTCCAGTGTCATGTCACCTAGTGAAATGGTAAGAACAAAATGTAGACTAGTGTAGCTACCGAATACATAAGAGCTCTATATGGTAAGGGTTTCAGACTCTTGTCTAAACCTAGTTCTCGAGCATCTAGGTTCTAACCTAAAGGCTACATCAAACCTTATTACTATAGAAAAACTTACAAAGTTTCTAGGATTTAAGGTGAAATGTGAGGTTTAGTTTATATGCTTCATGGTGAGCAATTGTTAGGTATAGATATTGTTCATGCTCTGATACCAACTATAACGTCCCCAGATTCTGCCGTCTCGAGACTTAGAAGGCCCAAGAGGACAAATTCGAAAATTTTAGCTAATTATTTCAGAGAGTGATGCAGAATCATAATACGCATACATGAACAAACAAAAATAACATACACCATAACATTTCCCAACATTTAACATGTATATTAAAACACTATGACTTATTACAACATGAATTACATTTACATATTGAATGAAAATTCTACAGTCTATGAACATGTATGCTAACTAGGATCTACACAATAGGTAAACCTGGACAACTACTCACTTCCCATTTTTTCCTCCCACGCTATCTCTAAACCTAAAATATATGTGAAACAACAAATCAACACACAAAGTGTTGTGTATGTGGGTAGAAAGATACATACTAATATGTTTGCATGATTGAAATAACTTGAGAAAGAAAGTGTAAAAGAAAACATAATTTAATGTGATAATCATGTAAACACATCTTTTATACATTTCATTGGATGTCGTTGTACTACAATTTTATAAGCACTTATCATACATCCAATATGAGCAAAATTATTTTATCATACATCTAACATGGGCAATTCATCATACATGCATTCATACTAGGCAACATACATCGATATTGGGGCATGTGTACTAGTAGCTACAACTCATCAAAATGGCCTTTCATGTTTCATTAAGTTTTGGTGAAGCATATAATACTAATACACATCCAATGATTTATATGCAAATAAAGCATCCAAAGTACATCATATCATTATGCATCCATGAAAACTAGTCATATACTTAATAAAAATCACATACCTGAGTTCAGATATTCCTATTTATATTATGAATCATCTACATCTCTAGTCATCACCTGATTAATAGCAATTAATCATCATTAATAAATATTCATCCTATTCTAGGTATTTTAAATCCAAATTAGGGTTTTATTCCAAACCTAGGTTCAACTGATATTAAATATGTTTATGACATTTTTCTACTGATCTATATGTCATAAGTAAGGTCTGGTATAATTTCATATTTTTATGAGGCTTTTTCTATTTTCTAGCATTAATATAAGGCTAAAAGCATCTAATTATGCATTGATGAGCAAAGACCTAATATTTACCAATAATATTCGGATTATATTTGCTAAATTGGTTTCAATAATAATTAGGCTTCTATAAAAAAAATTGAGAATTAATATCAATGAGATATTGTTTATTTTATTTAATGAACCCTAAATAGGAGTATCATATAATAATTTAAAAACCATGAACATTAGTACTTTAAAGGTCCAATCTATGTGTTTAATAAGAAAGCAAGTATTTTTCTAAGTCAACTGATATTTTGTGGGAATTATTTGGCAAAGGGAGCTATATTCTAACCATTTTCTAAGATCTGGTCTAAAAGTTGGAATTTAAGAAGAATTACCTATAAGGCCGCCCGGTTCAGTTGATTTAGACCCGGTTTAGGCTGGGCTAAGTGGTCAAGAGGCCTTGATCTCTCTTTCTTGCATAGTGACCTGTGTTCTCCACAAGGGCACTTCTAGATCGCCGCCGCTGGCCTTCATCCGGCGAGCAACATGTCATCCTCCATGCCGTCTCATGAGCCAAAACTAGGTCCAGATGTTACCTCATACGTCACCCCCATCCTCATCTACGCACACCCCTCCAAGAGCATGGATGCCCAGTCTGCAAGTTTGTTGATCTCACCTCGCCGCCATAAGGAAGGAAAAAGGGATAGAAAGACCTCTATATGAGATGAACGATTGACAACATGGTGTACCACTCCCAATGCTTTAGGGGTTGGCTCTGACTTCGAGGAGAAGAAGGTGGTGCGTGGATGCCTCACTGGATAAACCAAGGCTTGCCTCGCCAGTGCACATAGTTCCAAGGATGTGGTTGTTTCTCTCAGGGAATGGAGTCATCGCAAGAGAAGTACATGGATCGATGTTTTTTACTCCATGAACTCGGAGTTGCCTAAGACTCTGGGTGGAGATGCCCAAGATCTCCTACCTGAGACCATCTTCCTCTCTGTTGAGATGGAGTCTCACTAGTATAGAACTTACCTTTAGTGTCAGTTATTTTATGCCTTTGGCATCGGTTTCAAAGAGACACCGAAGTGGGCGCCGCTAAAAATCGAAACCTTCAACGTCAGTTTTAACGCCGACGCAATAACCCTTCCCGCCACCAAAAATGCGCCAGTAAGGGCACTATAGGCATCAATTATTTAATAAAATCAACACTATATCCAAGTCAAAGACGTCGGCGTTTCACAAAAACCGATACATTATAACCCTTCCCGCCACCAGTAAAATGCACCAACAAGGGCACCATCGGTGTCGGTTTTTATATATAACTGATACCCATAGCCACATAGACGTCGAGTTTTTGCTAATCACTGAGGATGTATGTCTTTGTTTTGAGTTTTATATTAATAACTGATGCCTATTTTATGATTGTTTTTCTTATTAGTTTGCAGGCATGTTGTATGGTTGGTCAGCAAGATGCAGAACCTGCAGTTCAGTTCTGAACTACAGGTTTACATCATCTATTGATATCAGCCAACAACAGGCCACAAACTTACAAAATTAACAAGATGGACAATGATTTATGATCACACACATGTATAAGCACATTTAATTCATATTATTTTTCATCACACACATGTAGAAACTAGAAGTTCTATTTCAAATTTCCTCCATTTTCACACACATTTAGCAACATGCAGTTCCATTCATTTCATCTCTTTTCACATTCAGACACATGTAGAAACATTCATGTATTAATCATCTTCACATTCACACATATGACAATTCAGAAAAATTCATTCACATGAACACAAAAATAATTATGAGAACAAAGTTTAGAAATATCATTCTTTATTCATCATCATCATTATCGCCATCAGTGTCCCAATTATATTTAACAATTCCCACAACTTGTAGGGCTTTTTCCCATTCTTCTCTTACATCATCTAATTCTCCCCTCATATAGGGAGTATGTACATCTAATAATTTTTCACCTATAATCAATTCAGTTTTAAACACCTACAAAGAGAATGATGTATATATATAATTAATAATATATAATAATATTAATATATTTCATATTATCTAATGAGACTATATATAATACCTTATGTATAGTATCGATTTCCATTGCGGCATGTTTTATGATTAGTTCCATAAATTGCATCACATAGTATGCACATGCCCAGTCGTTGTCTTGTGTAGCACACTATAAATTGAAATATGCAAAATATTCAAAAATGCAAATAAGCACAGTTCACATAAATAATATATACATTGGACTCGGGAAATTGCTTTCACATTCTCCCAAATTAATGGTTGATTCATTTTCTTGGGGACCTTTCCTCCATCTCTTTTGAACTCATGTAAATCCCTACATGTTAATGTAACACATTAAATTGCATAATTCAATAGTAATGTAATAACAGATGTTAACAGATATAAAAATATGAAATATTTCTCACAGGAATAATGGATTTTTCATTATGTGTCCATATAATGTATTCAATTCATTCCCCAGAGGATCTAGATAATAAATAGTGAACGTCTTGGGGACAATAAATAGTAACTCCCAATGCCTACCACTACATGTAAGAAAGTTAAAAATTAATAACTCAAAATCCACAATAAAAATGTAATTTTCTTAAGTCCAAATTATAAGCAAAGAAAACTTACTTGACATTGAATGGAGCTATTATCACCGTCTTCTTTTTTTGTCAAAATATTTAAAAGCAGCACAACAATATGAAGTAGCTGAAGAAGGGACTTTATCTACAAGACTAATCAAAGATGGAACCAAAAATCCCACATGAGAAAATGAAAAATATGTACATATCGTGTGTAAGTTGCTGCAAAACATGTATGACATATGCATTAATATATAAGAAACCAGATCACCATATATAAAACAAGTTATATGGATGTATAAATAATATCTCACCATATCCATAGCTCTATCATAGATGTATTCATCCAATCATAATGAAACAACTCCGAAATATCTTGTATAAATAGCTTGTTATCGCATGATTGACCTGCAGCATCCTCCAGAATAGAAACATTTATAGGGAAATTTAGATCATGTTTGCCTATCCATAATGCCATACCCCTACAATTAGGACCTAACGAGGTGTGTAGGTCCCTTGGAAGCCAACTTGGTACTTTAAGAGGTGGAGGTGGAGGCCGAGATGTAATGGGTGTCTTCCTTTGGACTTGTATATATAATTTAAGATCAATTGAATCATATATACACACTAAAAAATTAACATAATGTAAATTTACCATACAATATTAGTATAGACGACATCCGCTTTGGGCCACATTATCACTCCGCCTTCTGCCTCACCAAGCATTTTAGAATTTGGGTGGGCAAATGGCAATGAAAGATCCCTCAAATTGGGGAGTACATGTATCGGGCTCACACGAACCGCACCAGCTAGTATTGGAGTCCCATGAAACATGTCCCCTGGAAGGGTTGGGTAAGCCTGTACCTCTACAACGATATATTCTTGACTTTTTAGACGGCATGGCTTCAATCCCTACAAATATACATAAAGAATGTTATATACATATATACATAAACATATCATCTTGAAAAGACTAGATATTATGTCATAAAAATACTTACTGTGGATGTGCTAGAAGGTCTATAGGATTACTCCCAACCTCTATAGTAGGAGAGGAGTGGCACGCCACAGGTACTGTCTGAGTGGCAGCATGAGACGCCTACCACTTCACCATTTCTTCCTTAACTTTCCTATTAATTAACTCATCTACCTATACATGGACAAAAGAAATGCTAGCTTTTGATTATTAAATTCCCTTTCGCAATAACATTCTAAAAAAAGAATAGGTTACCTCAACATTTGATAGTCCCCCTTTTGGGACAGATTTGTGTTGTGATGGCCCAAAGAACACTTTTATGCACACACCACTGCCAGCACTCCTAACACGTCCAGTGATGAACTTGCCTTACTTGTGCCCTCAGGGATGAACTTTCCTTCCTTCCTCTGCTCATGAAGCTCCCACTAATCAACTTCAATAGAAATTGGTAAGTAAACATAACAATAATTAATATCGATTACTCTTATAGTTGAATTTTACCATATTTGCAGCTGCCTCAGTAGTTGCAAGCTTCGTTATATCTCCCTTCTTGGTTTGCCTCTCAGCTACCCACATAGCATGGCGAGGCAGAGGTGCGGGACCAATAGTAGAGGACTCTACAGTCTCCTGAGTAGTAGTAGACTGAGCAGTAGACTCAGCATGTAGTCTTTGGTGAACGCCTGCATAGCCTCTTGGACCCATTGTGTGGTCATGCACATTCAGTGCACGCCTTGCTCTTTGAGCATCGTTGATAGCCTTGTTAGTAAGCACATTGATTTGGTTAGTAGCACTAAAGGTTAATCTTGAATAGGTGAATACATAAGAATGTATATCAATTAAATTGGGAGTGGCGCTTAATACCTTAAATTCATCAATTTTTCTTTGGGTAACAAACTCCTCCTAGTCTTTGGGGTCCAGGCAGTTCCATTGCTCAGTGGCTGCCTTCTTCCTAAATTTATTTTTTAAAGAGAATACAAACAAAAATTATTAGTGTAGAGTTAGTCAAAAAGTGATCAATGTCTAGAATTGGAAATCAATCACGAACCTCTTCTCAGCATCACGTATGTAATCTCGGGTGAGATTTTTCCTATAGTTCCTTAAAACCCTCCCACAACATTGCATCACGCATTTACGATGCAACTTTTCATCCAGATCAAATATACTCTACAAAATAGAATTACAATGAACTAGTATCCTAAAAATTAGTAATCTACAAAAATAGAATTGCAAATAATAATAACTCACGCATAGTTCCTTCCATACTAAATCTTTCTTCCCCTTAGGAACTTTATGCCAAGATTCAAAATTAGGACTACAATGGCTACGAGTAAGAACCCCAAGATATGAAATAAATGAGTTGTGGTTCACTCCAAATGGATTTTCTGCATGATCAAAATCCACAGTCAGTTTGGGTCCATTGCCCCTTTGTTGTAGTAACTTGTTCATCAATGTGATTCCCCTCACTTTCTCAATTTTTTTTGCTACTCATCAAGTGCCCCAAGTTCTTCAGGGGGTACATCATCAACCTAAAATTTGACAAAATAAACACACTTACAGGATATAACTATAAATGGACATATAGATAGAAATATAGGATATATTTTTAAAACTTACATTGTGAGGTGGTGCATTGATATCCTCACCCTCACGGTAATTATCATCACGGTCATCATGCTCATGCTCAACCATCTGAAAGTGTCATTAAAAAATCAAACATTAAGCATTTGACATAACTAGAAGATAATAAAACATTATATATTTCACATTCAGAAAAATAAAAATATATAAAAAATATAAACATGCATGCCTCTAAAATTACGATCTTTTATCAATTAACAATCTTTAATTGTGATCTCCACGCATACAAGTTATCATTAGCTTCAATATTTGGTGGTGTTGGCAACCCAACTGAGTATGGACTAGATTCATCATACTTATCATAGTACTCTTCTTCATCTATAGGATCTTCAATGAACTGTCTTTTACCATGAAGAACAATAGACCATTTATCATTTGTAGGATCATCAATGTAAAATACTTGTTTTGCCTGTGATGCCAATATGAATGGTTCAACCTTCTCACCAATCTTTTCAAAGTTCACTAATGTGAAACCCAATTCATCCACTATAGCTCCTTTAGTGTTATCAACCCAATTACATTTAAAGAGAAGAATTCTAAAATTTACGTAGTCAAACTCCCTTATGTCTTCAATGACACCGTAATATGACATTCTAGCTTCGTGTGGACTCTTATCCTTTGCACTTGCAAAAAACAATGAAGACGTTTGAAGGGTGACCCCACTATTTTGGACGACACTCTTATCATCTTGACGATTTGTGTAATATGAGAATCCATTTATGTCAAACCCTTCATAAGACATAACACTCAATTTTGGTTTAAAGGTGAGGCATTTGATAGTTTCAGTAAGATTATCTGGTGTTTGAGATAGTTTATGTAAGACTTTATCTTCAAACCACTCAATAAATGTCTTGTTATACTATCTAGCAAACCACATTGAATTGGCTCGAGGATATTGTCTCTTGATGAAATTGGTATGTTCCTCGATATAAACACTCACATCGTCGATGTTGTGTAAAATATAAAAGTGACCTTGTTCCAACTTCTCACGGCTGATTACTTTCATCCGTGATCCCAAAATTCCTTTGCCAAAATGCTCCTCAATATTCTTGTCATTAATAGGAATGTCATTAGCACTCAGAAAGTCATTGCAAAAATATATAAACTCTCTCGCCACATAACCCTCAGTAATACTCCCTTCAGGTCAATAACAGTTTCGAACATCACCTTTAAAAACGATCATGTATCGTTCAAAGGCATACATCCAATGCAAGAAAACTGGTCCCAACATTTTTACTTCCCTAGTCAAGTGGACAACAAGATGTACCATGATATCAAAGAATGAATGAGGAAAATACATCTCAAGCTGACATAGGGTAACAACCACTTCTCTATACAATTTATCGAGAGTATCAGGGTCAATAACTTTGTTGCACAGACTGTTGAAAAAGAAACAAAGTTTGGTGATTGCAAACCTTACATGCTTCGGCAATATAGATCGAATTGCCACGAGAAATATTTGTTGCATTAGAGTGTGAAAATCATGAGATTTAAGACCTATCAACTTTAGATCTTTTATGGATACCAATCTACAGATGTTGGATGAGTAACCCTGTGGCACCTTAACATTTACCAAGCATCCACATAAAGCTTTGCTCTCCTTTCTAGACAATGTGTAACAAGCGGGAGGTAAGTATGTTCTCCGATCTCTACTAACTACTTCTATTAATTTTTTTCTTATTCCCATTTCATGTAGGTCTATTATGGATTTATCCCATCTTTAGTCTTACCTGGTACATTCAACAGAGTACCAATGACGCTATCACAAACATTTTTCTCAACGTGCATGACATCGATACAATGCTTGACTACCAAAGAACTCCAATAAGGAAGATCCCAAAATATTGACTTCTTCTTGAATAAAGATTTGTCACTCCATGTGGCCATGGTACATTGTGATCTCTTACCAAATTCATTGTCAAAGTATTTTACTCTTTCATAAACAACCTCCCCTGGTATAGGTTTAGGTACACTCCATTCCTCATTCTGTCGATTGAATGCTTTGTGCAACCTATGGCTATACATATGACTAAGATATACAGTCTTGCTTCCATGTTTTAGCCATACTAAATCAGTGTTCTCTTCACATATAGGACACGCTTTAGATCCTTTGACACTATATCCATACAAATTCCCATATGCTGGAAAGTCATTAACAGTGCAAAACAACATACTGTGCAAATGAAATGTCTCTCTTCGTGAAGCATCATAGGTCATCACACCTTCACCACAGATTTCTTTAAGTCATCAATCAGAGGTTCAAGATAAATGTCAATATCATTTACAGGTTATTTAGGGCCCGATATCAACAATGACAGCATAACGTACTTATTTTTCATATACACCCAGTGTGGAAGATTGTATATAACAAGCATAACTGGACAAGTGCTATGTTGGCTGCTCAATGTCCCGTACAGATTCATCCCATATGTACAAAGCCCAAGTCTTAGATTCCTTATTTCTTAACCAAATTTAGGGTACAATAAATCAATCTTCTTCCACTGTGGGGAATCAGACACATGTCGTAGGATCCCATCATTATTTTTCTTAACATCTGCATGCCGTCTAAAATTCCTCACATCTATCATATTGGCAAACAAGCATTGAAACCGTGATATTATAGGTAAATACCACATCACCTTGGCAGGAGAACCAGTTTTGGACTCCCCCAATGTCGTCAATTTATACCTTGACTCACCACATTTTGGACAATCTTTCAAATCCACATAGTCCTTTTGAAATAACACACAATCATTCAGGCATGCGTGTATCTTCTTGGCCTCCATTCCCATTGGGCACAACAATTTCTTTAACTAGTATGTTGAGATTGGAAGCTCGTTTCCTTCAGGAAGAATTTCTTTCAACCAAGACAACAATGACGTGAAGCTTTTGTCGCTCCATCTATTGTTAGCTTTCAGCTTATACAATCTCAACACAGCACTAAGCTTCATAAACTTACAACCTGTGTATAACGGTATCTCAGCATCATCCACAATGTTTCTAAACATGGGAGGTGGATCGGTGTGCTCTACCCCACAACTATCCAGTATCGCATCAACGATGTCTACTGGAACTCGTTCGTTCACATCTATGTCATCAGAGGGAATTTCTTCTTCCACACAAGCACTGCTATTGACATCCACTGATTTAAGGTTTGAAATCTCTCCATGCCAGTGCCATTATGTATAGCCTTGTACAATCTCGTTGCACATGACATGACTTTTGATTTCGTCACCAGTGCTGACTTTCAAGTTGTTATTGCAATGCCTACATGGACAGTAGAACCTATATCCAGGTTGTTTCCTATGTTCCTCGACAAATCTAATAAACTGATCAAGACCAGAAATAAACTCTGGGGTGCAGCAATTTGGAGTGGACATCCATGATCTATCCATTCAATGATCAAAGAGAAAACAAGTATATATTAGAACAAGATTAGGGTCTAGGGTTAAAAGACTCGGGTTTATGGTTAAAACTTTAGGGTTTAAGGTCTTATATATAATAAATGTGTACCGCCTATCCCATTCTTGAATGCCTAATCTCACTAGTAAGTGTATAATGTGTATTGGGTTTTCAAGAAAATTTAGGTAGCATTTCCCCGTTGTTCTCCAAGTACATATGTACTTAGAGAACAAATGGGAAAATGTTGCCAAAATTTCTTGAAAACCCAATACACATTATACACTTACATCCTAAGTGAGATTAAGTGTTCAAGACCAGTCCCAAACTGGGGACTATCCAAGATTTACTCCTAATGAGTAAATCATGGATGGGTTTCTAGGCCAACATAATATAACACCAGTCCCTTGTTCACAACCCCATTCAACACACAATTTTCTTATAAAAACACTTTTAGATAGCCATAACAACATATCAATGCTTCCTAAATTAATCAATGTATTATTTTATAACACAAATCGTGGTGGGTATAACATAGCAAAAAACTCAGCATGTCACAACAGAAACATGTCCTTAACCTAATATATAAATATTTGTAACGAAATTCATTAGGAAGAGAGACCATGAAACACCATGCATTGATTTGAAATATATATTTATACATTCTTCTTTGAAAGATATTACTTATAATGTAAATATATATTCATACATTCTTCTTTGAAAGAGATTACTTACGATGTAAATTGTCTCATCTTTGAACTAAAATATAGTGCATGAAAGGTAGAAGAAAACTTAGCCATAAATATAGATTCACTTTAACAATCGTTACATCAACGAATTAAAAAACATTACTATATGCATTCTCTATATAACTTCCCACATGGGGCACATCATGCTTGGAAAGCCCACATGGATAGGAAGCCCATAATGACCATAAAAGTTCATCATTGCGAGAAACATATAATAAGCTACTAAATTCTCTTATCTTAAACATTAACATCATTGTTCTTATCTATCCATCAATGTAAATTGTCCTCATCCAATAATTTCACCAAAGTGCTCATCAGGCTGGTTAAGTCTCATCTTAGTTGCACCAAAGTTCTCATCAATTCCATAAAGACAAGATAACATCAAGAGGATCAATTTAAAGCATAGTCTTATTTCATTAACTTGAAATTTAAAGCATAGTCTCAAATCATACATAATGAAATTCATCCAAAGTAAATATGCATAGTGGTATGACGTGCTTACCTGGAGCAAAGAAGATCCTAACTTAGTTCTTCTGACCTCACATATTCCTAAAATTAAAACAATTTACATTTATTATCATCTTAAGTACCTTTTTAAACCCTAATTTGGGTGTTTTAGGAAAAGATGGCAATATACGATGGAATTAGAGTTTGAAAGCTAGAAAACCAGGTTCCTATTTTAAAATCCTTTCCAATAAATATTTATATGTATTTTCCTAAGATTAGATTGAATAATCTATGAATATTATAAGATCAAACAAGCCCAATCTTGAGATTGGAGAACCAGAGATGGAAAACAGATTCATCACCTTCGTATATTCCTGCTAGACCAAACAAGCCCAATCTTGAGTTGACTCATGACCATGAAGACCACACAACTTGCTCACCATGGAAGGAGAAGGTAGAAGTGGAGAACCACCAATTGTGTAATGCAAAGATAGGACGAAGAAGAGGAGGAAGAAGGGTACCTATCGAGCGGCGGCGGTGGCGGCGGTGCAGCAGGCGAGCAAGCAGGCACACAGCAGGTGAGCAAGAAGGCACATGGTATGTGAGCAGGCGGTAGGTTAGCGGCGGCAACAACAGGCTTGGCGGCGGCGGCGTAGCACTAGGTGAGCAGCGGAATTTCCAGACCTAAACTTAATCGGGAATAAAATAGAGAAAGGGGAAGAGTCTGGTTCGCATGGGTGCTATTAAGTTAACAATAGACGTCGGTTATTAAAAACAACCGATGCTTAAAATAAAAGGTGTCGGTCACCACAAAAAATTGACACCTATGTTAAATGATAGTCATCGGTTTCAACTAGAAAAACCAACGTCTATCTACAGATGCCGACAAAAAAAATGTTCTTGAATTATGCCCATAGTCGTCGGTTGCCGTAAAAAACTGATGGCAAATGGGAAAAAAAATTTGCGGGGACAGCATGTGAAAACACATCTGCTTCATTTGTTGCTAGAAAACTGACGACAAAAATTTTCCTGATTTCTATCTCACGAAAAATCTTTAGTCATCAATTATTTGGTAAACAACCGACGCCGTATGTGAAATTTTGAAGGTAATTTTTTTGCACTGGAAAAATTAGATTTGGTAGGTGATTTGAGGCGTCGGTTTCTTATTGCGCAATTGACGCTTAATAGAAAGTGATACCCGTATTTGTCCGGTCTTCACATATAGATGTCAGTTTGTGTATTTAGCCGACGTTGTAGTGTTTCAGCGTCGGTTATTTGGATACAATCAATGCCTCTAAATGTGATGTTATAAGATATTTTTGTATTAGTGTCTACAATCATTGGCATCATGATGCAGTAGCCTACTGGATGTGGTTGAAGTTCTCAGAGGTGGTGGGGTTGTGTCGATGGACCTAAGGTTCTTGAAGGAGGTCGGGCTTGCTGACCTAGGCCTAACGAGTCCCACCATTTCTAGGGTTGGATGCTACTTGTAGCTATGGATAAATGAGGTGATTCTTGAATGAGGCTCTCTCTCTCACCTTACCTTCATATCTTGCAAGACGGGGCTAGTTGTGTCCACCCCATTGATTTGAAACAGTTTAGCAAGTTGGCATAGTGATCGACTTGATTCATGAGGGTGTAGTTTGTTGGCCTGAGAAAAGCTCGTGATCCAACCACTATATGTTCTGAGGAAGTCAGAAGTGGAAGATAGAGTCTCCACCATATCAAGGCCATGTGACATAGGGATAGGGTAGATAAATAAACTTCAAGCTTAGTTCTATGTATTTAGAACCTTAGTCATTGGATAAAGAATTAAACTTGTATATCTCTCATTTGGATTATGCAATTTCTATGTAACTTTAAGCATTAGTTGCTCAACATGTAATCTAAAATTTAGTCAAGTTTGATACTAGAACTCTAACAGTGTTCCATTAAATTTGATTCCTCAAATGACCTCATAAATAATTGTATAGACCTCAAATACAAGTCACTTGATCCTCAACTCTCGGCAAAACAAGTCCAAAAATACCTTTTATGATACTAACATACCTCAAATTTCATCAACTTGGTAGTTCAGTTCATTGAGACTGTTATATGGGTCCCTTAGACTCATAAGCACCCAAATCAATTAATATACAAACATATTCATCATATTTGAACTCAATTTTGTGTCCTAATCATTAATTGCATATTTGTTTACACTTTCTAAGTGATAAAGAGTCAATAATTGAACAACCAATTCCTCAGTTTGGTATCATTCATCCATGTGACACTCATGGTCTTAAGATACTATATTTTCTATGAAAACCCAAAAATTTGGGTTATCACATTCACCCTACCTTGTTGGAATTTCGTCCTCAAAATTTAAATAATATGATATTGTAGGTAATATCAAGGGTGCATGATGCCTCTAGGCCACCACTATTTCTAAGTGTCAAGGCTTTCATGGTTTTGAGTTTACCCTAAGTTTGCATCTTAGGATATAAAACATATAGGGTGTACCCACCCCACCTTATAAAGGTTGAAGCACTATTTAATGTCTTAGTCATAGCAAGACATTCTTATTTTTAGGGTTTACATCATCATAGATCCTTAAGGATAATGGTTTGTTCATAGCTTTAAAGTTGAGAAGGAAATATGACATGGTTTCATCATTCACTCTAGTTACCAATGTAAGGTGATATCAATATTCCATGAGTACCTGAGCATAGGGGTTATATTTCCATATTCGATGTTTAGAAAGCATTTGTCAATGTTTTTCTTTCACCCACTAGTCTATGCAAGGTGATTACAAGATTTCATGTTTGCTAAAACTATCACACTTAACATAATTATTGTGGTCTATGAGCAACATTGGACTATGATTTCATCATGAAAGAAAGGCTTACTTATCATACTTAATTATTAGGGTTTCACCCTATTGTGTGAGTTATTCTCAAACTGCAAGCTTAGATTCAAAAGGATTGAGGCTAACAACTATATTTGTTGATCATGTAATATATGATCCAAGATATCTTGTTTTAAGCTCATCATTTGAAATCTATAACTTTCATGTGTGATATGAAGGGAAGGAGAATATAGCAAAAATCTTATCATGATTCCAAACATGGATATTACATGTATGATGTAGGAAAAAAATATAGAATAGGTGAAGCCTATATGAGTGACTCCTAATACAAAATCCTCAATATAGTTTAAGTGATGTTTCTAGCATCAAATATCAAGAAAGAGAAGTGGAACAAAGAAGATTTATGAGTATCTTATGCACAGGGCATTTTACTCTAGCAACCAAAGTTTTATATATCACCTCACTTGAAATTAAGGATGAGCTTCACAACATATGTCACTCAAGCTAAGATCCATCTCAATCAAAAGAATTGATTTTCCAATTACGAGTCACCCACCCATAATTTTTTTTAACCCAACTCTCACATATATGATTGAATCATGCAAAAGGACACAACTCATCTACTCAGGAGTAACCCATCTTAGGAAACATTATTTCACACATATCTCATATTTTTAGATATTGTAGGGTAGGTCCTATGACCCTCTCCTTGTGGGTATCACTCTCTCTGGAGTTCACCACATATCTTGTCCAAACATTGGAGGCCCTCCTTTGTAAAAGAGCATGAGGCTCATGCATATTCAACTTTATCTTAAACTTAGCTCATTTTAAGTAAGAAAAGAGTATGTACTTTCATCATCAAGACTTATCTTAGATTATCCAAAATTGGATTCATCTCGTATGTGACTTAAACCTTTATACCATCAGAGGTCAAACTTAGATAATATCACCCATGCTTCTGTCAAATATCATTGTATTTTGTATTCTACCTTACACATATCCTGGTTGGGCTCTAGACATCTAATCTAGATCTACTCTCTCTTCTAGATTGATGTCACTCCCTTTCACGTAAATTGTATGAACACCTACTACTCTAATGTGTGAGGGACACATTTTCATATTTACATATAACTAATAAAATATTATATATATATTTTTTTGTCCAATAAAGAAGACGTCAGAGAAAACTGTCGAGGCTTGAACCGATTGGAAAACAAAACTAAATCAGAAAAATGAGTGTCCCATACACAATAGATAGTCCAGTGTCATCTCACCTAGTGAAATGGTAAGAAAAAAGTGTAGACTAGTGTAGCTACCCAATAAATATGAACTCTATATGGAAAGGGTTTCACACACTTGTCTAAACCTAGTTCTCAAACATCTAGGTTCTAATCAAAAGGCTACATCAAACCTTATTACTATAGAAAAACATACTAAGTTTCTAGTATTTAAGTTGAAATGTGAGGTTTAGTTTATATGCTTCATGGTGAGAAATTGTTAGGTATAGCTATTGTTCATGCTCTCATACCAACTGTAACGTCCCCGGATTCTGCTGTCTCGAGACTTAGAAGGCCCAAGAGGACAAATCTGAAAATGTTAGCTAAGTATTTCAAAGAGTGATGTAGAAGCATAATACACATACATGAACATACAACCATAACATACACCATAACATTTCTCAACATTTAACATCTATATTAATGAAAGATGACTTATTACAACATTAATTACATTTATATATTGAATGAAAATTCTACAGTCTATGAACTTGTATGCTAACTAGGATCTAAATAATAGGTAAACCTGGACTACTACTCACTTCCCTTTTTTTCCTCCCATGCTATCTCTAAACCTAAAATATATGTGAAACAATGAATCAACACACAAAGTGTTGTATACGTGGGTAGAAAGATACATACTAATATGTTTGCATGATTGAAATAACTTGAGAAAGAAAGTGAAAAAGAAAAAATTATTTAATGCGATAATCAGGTAAACACATCTTTTATACATTTCATTGGATGCAGTTGTACTACAATTTTATAAGCACTTATCATACATCCAGTATGGGAAAATTTATTTTATCATACATCTAACATGGGCAATTCATCATACATTCATGCTAGGCAACATACATCCATATTGAACCATGTGTACTAGTAGCTACAACTCATCAAAATGTCCTTTCATGTTTCATTAAGTTTTGGTGAAGCATATAATACTAATACGCATCCAAGAATTTATATGCAAATAAAAGCATCCAAAGTACATCATATCATTATGCATCCATGAAAACTAGTCATATACTTAATAAAACCCACATACCTGAGTTCAGATATTCCTATTTATATTATGAATCATCTACATCTCTGGTCATCACCTGATTAATAGCAATTAATCATCATTAATAAATGTTCATCATATTCTAGGTATTTTAAATCCAAATTAGAGTTTTATGCCAAACCTAGGTTCAACTGATATTAAATATGTTTATGAAACTTTTCTACTAATCTATATGTCGTAAGTAAGGTCTGGTATAATTTCATATTTTTATGAGGTTTTTCCTATTTTCTAGCATTAATATAAGGTTAAAAGCATCTAATTATGCATTAATGAGCAAAGACCTAATATTTAGCAATAATATTCGGATTAGATTCCCTAAATTGGTTTCAATAATAATTAGGCTTCTATAAAAAAATTGAGAATTAATATCAACGATATATTGTTTATTTTATTTAATGAACCCTAAATAGGAGTATCATCTAATAACTTAAAAACCATGAACATTAGTACTTCAAATGTCCAATCTAGGTGTTTAATAAAAAATTAAGTATTTTTCTAAGTGTACTGATATTTGTGGGAATTATTTGGCAAAGGGAGCTATATTGTAAGCATTTTCTAAGATTTGGTTTAAAAGTGGGTATTTAAGAAGAATTTACCTACTAGGTCGCTCGGTTCAGCTGATTTGGGCCCAGTTCAGCCTGGGCTAAGGGTCAAGAGGCCCTGATCTCTCTTTCTTACATCGTGACCTGCATTCTCCATAGGGGAGCTTTGAGATTGTCGTCACTCGCCCTCATTTGGTGAGCAACACGTCGTCCTCCACGCCATCTCACGAGCTAAAAATGGTTTCAGATGTTACCTCGCATATCACCCCCATCCTCATCTATGCACACCCCTCCAAGAGCTTAGATGCCTAGTCTGTAAGTTTTTTGATCTCACCTCTCCGCCATAAGGAAGGAAAAATGGATGGCAAGACCTCTATATGAGATGAACGATTGACAACATGGTGTACCACTCCCGATGCTTTAGGGGTTGGCTTTGACGTAGAGAAGGAGAAGCTGGTGCACAGATGCCTCACTGGACAAACCAAGGCTTCCCTCACCAGTGTGCATAGTTCCAAGGATGTGGTTGTTTCTCTTAGGGAATGGAGTCATCACTAGATAAGTCCTTGGACTGAAATTTTTTCCTCCATGGACTCGGAGTTGCCTAAGACTCTGGGTGGAGATTTCCAAGATCTCCTACCCGAGACCATCTTCCTCTCTATTGAGATGGAGTCTGCGATCATCGACATCATGATGCAGCAGCCTACTAGACGTGATCGAAGTTCTCAGAGGTGGTGGGGCTTTGTCGATGGACCTGCGGTTCTTGAAGGAGGTCGGGCTTGTTGACCTAGGCCTAACAAATCCCTCCATTTCTGGGGTTGGACGCTACTTGCAGCTATGGTGAAATGAGGAGGTTCTTGAATGAGGCTCTCTCTCACCTTAACTTCATATCCCACAAGACGGGGCCAGTTGTGTCCACCCCATTGATCTGAAACAGTTTAACAAGTTGGCATAGTGATCGACTTGTGTCATGAGGGTGTAGTTTGTTGGCATGAGAAAAGCTCACAATCCAACCACTGTATGTTTCGAGGAAGTCGGAAGTGGAAGACAATGTCTCCACCATATCAAGGTCGTGTGACATAGGGCTAGGGTAGATAAATAAACTTCAATCTTAGTTCTATGTATTTAGAACCTTAGTCATTGGATAAAGAAATAAACATGTATATCTCTCATTTAGATTATGCAATTTCTATGTAACTTTAAGCATTAGTTCCTCAACATGTAATCTCGAATTTAGTGAAGTTTGATACTAGAACTCTAACATTGTTCCATTAAATTTGATTCCTCGAATGACCTCATAAATAATTGTATAGACCTCAAATACAAGTCACTTGATCCTCAACTCTCGACCAAAAAAGTCCAAAAATAGCTTTTATGATCCTAGCATACCTCAAATTTCATAAACTTGGCACTTGAGTTCATTGAGACTGTTATATGGGTCCCTTGGACTCATAAACCCCAAATCAATTAATATACAAATATATTCATCATATTTGAACTCAATTTGTGTCCTAATCACGAATTGCATATTTGTTTACACTTTCTAAGTGATAAAGAGTCAATAATTGAACAACCAATTCCTTAGTTTGGTATCATTCATCCATGTGACACTCATGGTCTTAAGATACTATATTTTCTATGAAAAATAAAAAATTAGGGTTATCACAATAATGTTGTTGCTCTTCATATTAAAAAATATTATAACCTGATAAACGCTCTTTGCTTAAAAACTGATCTTTTACATGATAGAGATAATATCATTCAATTGTCTTGTACTATTACTTCTCTTATGCATGAAAATAATATCTTGAGTTCCTCTATGCATAGATTTTAAGATGAAAAAATGAATCTTAATAAAATCCTAGATCATGCTACTGACCAAATGGGTGGAATGATATTAGCCAAAGGAACAACTAAAACAAAGGACCTTCAATTTTCAATGAAGAATCTTTTGTTGGGAAGTATGGCTACTGAGCAGGAGGCATAAATAAAAATTTTCTCTACCATATTCCCCATAACCAATGGATCGCGTCAATAATTATAATATGATAAGGATGGTTTCGAGGATATACCTGGTCCTAGAGGAAGTCTAGCGAAACTTCTCATTATTGTAGTTGTACAACTCTGACTCCTAGCTTCCCTAGGACTCATCTAACTGCTCCTCTAAGGACAATAGACTCGAACGCCATCATCTACAGCAACTCCTCTCACCATGGACTGTTGGTTGATGATGTCCTCCTAGCAACAGGAAATGGCCTCCCACCTCTAGAGAAGTCCACATAGACCACCAAGAACTCCTGTTGTCCTACTAAAATAGACATGAAGGGGTCATACCTTCCGTTGGCATACTAGTCACCAACTTGATCTCCCATAATAATGATCTCAGTTGTTCTCTCCCTTACTATCCCACCCTAGTCAGGTAGGACTTGCTTGGGTTCTCTTGGTTACCACAACTATAGAGGACAATGTTTGTCAGATTGACTAATTCTCAATTATCTATGTTGTGTTATGGGAAGCCCCCAATACCCCTCTATTTATAGGCGGGGTTTGGGTCAGGGTTCCTAGTCTATTCGGGAGTGGAAGGGAACATAAGATCTCAAATTTTCAAAAAAAAACTCTAGAATTTTGGCAACCTACGGCAGCCGAACCGATCGTCTGGCATGCCAAATAGTTGTCTGTCTTAGTTTAGATAGTCGTCTGGTGCTCTTCCAACCACACACAAAATTGGAAATTAGATTCCAATCAATATTACATATTAATTCCTTGCACAACAAATAATGTGCAACTGGAACAAACTTGGAAATATCTAGAACCTTTCCTCGGACAAATTGTACCATCTCACCCATGCAAGATGACCGTCTCGATCACCCAAGAAGTTGTCTGATGAGTCGAGTCGGGCCGGTCGGTTCAATCCATAGCCAATTTCAACTCAAATCAGTCCAACACTCCAAACGCCCATCTCAACCCTTGAGACGGCCGTTTGGCACTCCAGACGGCCGTCTCATGCCTTGAATGACAGATGAATTAATTGCTAAAATGTTTAGATAATTGATTCATGCAATCAATAGCCTGACAACACTTCCAAATGCATGTCTCATGGAAAGAGACGGGCATTTGGCAGTATAGTCAGGCTGTTGGTTGCATAAATCAATTACCTAAACATTTTAGCAATTAACTCATTTGTCATTAAAGACCAAACTCCTCTTCTAGGTCGATACCTATGTGTGTGACCCTATAGGTCCTATATTACGTTGGAAATGAAGGTCCATAACAACTTATGACATCACAAGCAATGAGCAATGCCTAGTCGCACATCAATGTTACCCAGATAAATGGAAAGTTGAAGAACAACTTCAATCTACAATATGTGTATGATATTATAGTGTTTGTATAGTTCCTTTGTCACTGATGTCCAGACTAAGCTTGAGGTATGGAGCAGTCACCCTCTTCATCATTCAATCATGTTTCTTGAACCAAGAGTAGACTATCTGAGATATATGTAAGCTCAATATCACATATTGACTCACATGTGCATGGCCAAGCATTTCTTAGTCTCACTAAACAAGAGGCCTAGAACATCAAACACTTGTAGGAAGGACAAATCCCATTTCTATCATTCACATTGTATCCCCGTGTGTCAAAGTCACCCAATCATCACCTTTATAACAAATAATGTTTTAGGACTCCGCTTAATAATGTCAAAGTGTACCCAATGACATGTGATGAGTGTAATGATTTTAGGTCTAAGAACCAAAACCACCACCATCATTTTGAGACATGACTATGACTTCCATGATGGTGGATTCCATGTGTTAGTCTGACGGTGGGTCTATCTGATACACTATTCTCTAACATGTATCTATGTGATTGGTTTGATATAGCCATATCATGACTAATGAGACTGTGTCATCAACCAACTTGCACTTTGATCTTATGTGTCATTGTTGTCTATCAACCCTCCACAATAACAACCGATCAGGGACATAATGAGAATATATATATGTACTCTTAACATATGTATGATCTCATTTCTTTCAAGTCACGTACTTGAAGACATACATCATTAGTAATATTATTCCCTAGACATTTATAATGTTACATCATTATCTCATAACTGAATTAAACAGAATAAATTATAATCTTGCCTTTATTTATTAATCAAATATTACAAATTATTCCATTACAATCATCACATGATTGGCTCTTTGGGCATACAAACCAACAGAATCCCACTTACACTTAGAGCCAATCACTCACAAATATTATTTTGAGTGACCTTACATGAACATCATGCTTCTACTGTGAAAGTACCTTTGTCAAGGGGTCAACAACATTGTTCTCAATTGGTACTTTGCAAATATTTACATCTCCTCATTGTACGGTCTCTCATATGAGATGGAATCGTCTTTTTATCTACTTTGAGCGTTGATGCGATCTAGGTTCCTTAGCTTGTGCAATAGCTCTATTGTTATCACAATATAGCTCAATTACATCATTGATGCTTGAAACAACCCCAAATTCTATAATGAACTTCTTGATCCATACAACCTCCTTTGTTGTGTTTGATGCAGCAATATACTCAGCCTCTATTGTAGAATCGACAACTATCTCTTGCTTGTAGCTCTTCCAGCTTACAACTCTATTGCTTAGGAAAAACATGAATCCTGATTGTGATTTGTAATCATCT
Source organism: Alisma plantago-aquatica (assembly GCA_963693085.1). NCBI lineage: Eukaryota > Viridiplantae > Streptophyta > Magnoliopsida > Alismatales > Alismataceae > Alisma > Alisma plantago-aquatica. The sequence goes on along the minus strand of OY856409.1, from coordinate 233,559,952 downwards.
TGATCAGTCTGGAAGCTTGCATCAGTGTAACCCTTTACCACAAACTCTTCCTCTCTGTAGTAGACCAAGAATTGATCCATATTCCTAATCAAGTACATGAGGATGTTCTTCATGGTTGTCTAGTGAGCATCACCTAGATCTAACTGATATATGCTCATCATTCTCAAGGCATACGAGACATCTGGATGGGTACATATCATTACGTACATGATTGATCCAATTGTTGAGGCATATGGAATCAAACTCATGCATTCCCTTTCTTCACAACAACTGGGACATTGACTCTTAGAGATGGTCACTCCATGCAATGTTGGCAGGTTTCCTCTCTTTGAGTTCTCCATGCTGAACCGCTTCAACACTTTATCAATGTATGTGCTTTGACTTAGTCCAAGAATCCTTTTGGATATGTCTCTATAAATCTTTATTCCCAAGATGTAGGATGATTCTCCCAAGTCTTTCATAGAGAATATATTTTCAAGCCATGTCTTTAGCATTTATAAAGTAGATATGTCATTCCCCATCAATATTATGTCATCTACATACAATATGAGGAATGTCACTATGCTCTCACTAACCTTCTTGTACACACAAATTTCATCTTCATTTTTAATAAACCCAAACCCTTTGACTATTCCATTAAAATGAAGAATCCAGCTCTGAGATGTTTGCTTCAATCCATATATTGACTTTTGTAGCTTACAAACTTTATTTGCAGACTTTGGATTTATAAAACCCTCGGGAAATGCCATATACACATCCTCAACAAGATTCCCATTAAGGAATGCATTTTTAACATCCATCTACCAAATCTCATATTAATAATAAGTTGCAATAGCTAGCATGATCCTAATGGACTTAACCATTGCCACTGGAGAATAGGTTTCTTAATATTCAACACCTTGAACTTGTCTGAAACCCTTTGCAACCAATCTTTCCTTATGGATTTGAACTTTTCCATCCATGTCAGTCTTCTTCTTGAAGACCCACTTGCACCCTATGGATTTCACCCCTTCAGGTGGATCCACCAAAGTCCATACTTTGTATACATAGATTCCATCTCAGATCTCATGGCCTCAAGACATTTCTCAGACTCCGGCCCCTCAATAGCATCTTGATAGGATATTGGCTTATCTTCTATGACCAATTCACTACCTTCCTGAGTTACAATATATCCAAATATTTTAGGCTCAAGGTGTTTCCTATTAGATCTATGAGGTTCCTATGTTACTTGAGGAATTTGATATTCCACAACACTTTGTGATTCTCTTTTTTCCTCTTGTACATCTAACGTCTCTATGTTTTCTATTTGGTCTCGAACCTCTTCAAGTTCTACTTGCCTCCCACTAATTCCTTTGGAAATAAATTCCTTTTCTAGGAATGCAATATCTCTGGTAACAAACACTTTGTTGTCAGATGGCTTATACAAGTAGTATCTCATAGTTTGTTTGGTATATCCAACAAAATAACATTTATCAGATCTTGGGTCAAGCTTTTTAGGAAACATTTGCTTGACATAAGCTTCACACCCCTAAATCCTCATAAAAGATATTTTGGAATGCTTCCCAGTCCATATCTCATATGGTGTCTTTTGAACCGATTTAGATGGTACTCAGCTTAGTGTAAACACAGCGGTTTCTAGAGCATACCCCCAGAAGGTAGTATAAAGCTAAGTTAAACTTATCATTGATCGCACCATATCCAATAATGTGTGATTCTTTTTTTCTGACACACCATTATGTTGAGGCATTCCATGTGGAGTCCATTGGGATACAATCCCAAGGCCTCTAAGAACATTCGATCAGAATGAAGTGCCTTAATCATTTTACCATATTGGTTCTTTACTTCATTCATAAACTTGTTGAACTTTTCAAGAGCTTCTGACTTAAGTTTCAATAAATAAACATAGCCATACCTACTGAAGTCATCAGTGAATGTAATGAAGTACTAATACCCACCTCTAGTGGTTGGTATAGAAGGTCCACACATATCAGTATGTATGAGTCCTAATAGACCACTAGCCCTCTCATCGTTACCAGTGAAAGGGGTATTATCCATCTTGCCTAATAAACAAAATTCACATGTCCCTATTGATTTGAAATCAAAAGAGTCCAGATAACCATCTTTATGGAGTCTAGATATGCAATTCTCATTTATGTGCCCCAGACAACAATGTCAAAGGTATGTTTTATTTGAGCTGTTGAGTTTTAGTCTTTTGGTATTTATGTTATAAACATCTATCTTGAGATCTGATAAATAAAGACCATAAGACATTGTGGTACTGCCATAAAAGATCCCATCTTTTGAAATAGAACATCGACCATTTTTAATATGGAATTCAAATGCATCCTTGTCCATATAAGATACAAAAATGATGTTTCTATTTATATAAGGTACATAATAGTAGTTCTTTAACTCTATTACAAGACATGTGAGCAGAGATAAACTATAGGTTCCAACTTCACTGATTGCAACTCTTCTGTCATTAGCAACTCACAACTCTACCTCACCTTTTACCAAAGGCCTACTTCCTTTCAGATCCTACATATGAGAACATATGTGAGATCCACATCTGATATCTAGTACCCATGATGATGAAGTAGATAGATTTATCTCAATTAAGCATATGCCTGAAGTGGAGATCACCATCCCCATCTTCTTCTTCTTGAATGCCTTCAAGTACAAAGTATGAGTTCCTATTCTACTTTTCTTTCTCCTTATCTTGAGTGTTGAATATTTAGATTTAGGCTTGACCTCAAAAACACTTCTAGATTTTTTTTTATCCTTGTACTTAGCTCCGTTGATCACCATCATAGGATTGTCCTTCTTCAATTTTGCTTCAGCATGAATCAACATGGCAAGAAAGTTTGACATCTATCCAGTCATATTATTCAAGTGATAACATGAAATAACACGGCTATATGATTATGCCATTGTATTTATAATCACATCAATGGCCAACTCTTGGCTCAAGGTGAATCCCAGCTCTTCAAGATGATACTCATGTCCAACCATATTGAGCACATATTCTTGTACTGAGGTTCCCTCGGTCGGCTTAAACTCAAGCAGGATCGAGATAAAAGGATCAACCAACCACACAACTCTACACGGATAATAAGGGTTATTGGCCAAAACCATGCTACGCATCCATCATCAAAACCACTTTTAGGGAGATTCATGTAAATTGTACATAAATATATATATATATATATATATATATATATAAGTTTGGGATTATCATGTTATTGGATTTGATAAGATATTATTCACATTGCATGCAATAATAGAATGATAAAATAAAAATTTGATCATATATATTATCCCATAATATAGTAAATTGATGTTGCCTCTGATACCACTGTTGGGAAATATGGCTATAGAGAAGCCAATGGAAACAAAAATTTTATCTACCATATTCCTCATAAGTAGCAGATTGCATCAATAACTATAATATGAGAAGGATGGTTTCAAGGATATACCTATTCTTGGAGCAAATCTAGCGCCAATGCTCGTCATTGTAGTTGTGCAACTCTGATCCTAGTTGCACTAGGACCTGTATGACTGCTCCTTCACGGGTAGCAAACTCAAATGTTGTCTTCTGCAGCAGCTCCTCTTGTCACAGACTACTGGTTGATGATGTCATCCTAGCAGTAGGCAATGGCCTCTTGTCTCTAGAGAAGTCCATATAGACCTCCAAGAACTCATATCGTCCTACTAGAATAGATAGGAAGGAGTCAGCCACTCTGTTGGCATACTAGTCACCAACTTTCTATCCCATAATAATGATCTCAGTTGTTCTCTCCCTTGCTATCCCTCCCTAGTTGGGTATGACCACAACCAGAGAGGACAACATTTGTCAGAGCAACTGATTCGCAATTGTCTGTGTTATGTTCTGGGAAGCCCCCAATACCCCTCTAATTATCAGCAGGGTTTAGGTCAGGGTTATCAGTCCGGAGTGGAAGGGATCAGAAGATCTCAAATTTTCACAACAATTCTAGAACTTTCACAACCTATGATAGCCAAACTAGTTGTCTAGCATGCCATACGGTCAACTCGCATGCCAGAAGATCATCTAGCTCAGTTCTAACAGTTATCTGGTGCTTTCCAGCTGCACACATAGTTGGTAATTGTATTCCAATTAATATTACATATTAATTCCTTGCACAACAAGTAATGTGCAAGTGGAATGAATTTGGAAATATCTAGAACCTTCCCTTGATAGAATTGTGCCATCTCACTGATGCAAGACAGCCTTCACGCTCACCCAGACAGTCGTCTAGTGAGTCGAGTCGGGCCGATCGGTTCAATCCATAGAAAATTTCAACTCAAATCACTCTGACACTCCAAACATCCATCTCAACCCTTAAGACGACCGTTTGGCACTCCAAACAGTCGTCTCATGGCATGAGACAGGCATTAGGCAGTGCAATCAGGCTTCTTGTCGCATGAATCAATTACCTAAATGTTTTAGCAATTAATTCATCTTTTATTCAAGACCAAATTCCTCTTCTAGGTAGAGACCTATGTGTGTGACCCTATAGGTCTCATATTACATTGGCAGTGAATGTCCATAAAAACTTATGACATCATAAGCAATAGAACTTCCTAGTCACACATCAATGCTACCCAAGTAAATGGAAAGTCGGAGAACAACCTCAACCTACAATCTGTGTATGGTGTTACAGTGTTTGTGTAGTTTATTTGTCATTGATGTCTAGATTGAACTTGAGGCATGGAGTAGTCACCCTCTTCATCATTCAATCTTATTTCTTAAACCAAGAGCAAACTGTCTGAGATATATGTAAGCTCAATACCACATATTGACTCACATGTGCATGGCCATGCATTTCTCAGTCTCACTAATCAAGAGTCCTAGAACATCAATCTCCTATAGGAGGGCCAAATCCCATTTCTATGATTCGCAATCTATCCCCATGTGTCAAAGTTACCTAATCATCGCCTTTAAAACAACCCATGTTTCAAGACTATATTTGATGATGTCAAAGTGTACCCAATGACATGTGATGAGTGCAATGATTTCAGGTTTAAGAAGCACAACCACCACCATCACTGTGAGAGTTGGATATGACTTTTGTGTTGATGGCTTCCATGTGTCAGTCTCACGGTGGGTCTGTCTGATACACTATTCTCTAATATGTATCTGTGTGATTGGTTTGATATAGCCATATAATGACTAATGAGGCTCTGTCATCAACTAGCTCAAACTCTGATCTTATGCGGCATTGTTGTCTATCAACCTTCCACAATAACAACCGATCAGGGACATCATGAGAATATATATATATATATATATGTATATATATACATATATATATATATATGTATATATATGTATATATATATATGTATATATATGTATATGTATATATATGTATATGTATATATATACATATACATATATATATATATATATATATATATCTGTGTGTGTGTGTGTGTACTCTTAACATATGTATGATCTCATTTCTTCCAAGTCACGTACTTGAAGACATATGTCATTGAGTAATATTATTCTCTGTACATTTATAATGTTACATCATTATCTCATAATTGAATTAAACATAATAATTGGAAGCTTGCCTTTATTTATTAATCAAACCATTACTAATTATGCCATTACAATCATCACATGAGGCTATGTGATCATGTAATTATGGCAAAAAAATTGGTCATTATTCTACATATTTTCCTTTTAGGAAAGCACCCAAGATCAATAGGACTTGGGCTACTAAGCTAACACCTCCAGACCCAAAAATATGATTTGGGACCATTTCATCTTACTTCTTGTAGGTCACTTACAAATGGATTGACTAGAGCTATTGATTTGCAAATTGGTCTCTCACTCTACATAAAAGAAGAAAGGTGAGATGTGTATGGGGTGACAACAAGTGGAAAATAAATGGTAAGAATAAAGGTAATGGTACTCATGCTCATATCCAACCATAGCTTGCTTTTGTCAATTTTTTATGCACTTTACATATGGTTTTTGAGTCAAATTTGGTATATTGTGATTCTCATCACATTCTTGCTCAAAAACTACCCCTGATGCTTTCGTAGTGCATTACTAACTTTCTTATACATGTTTGTATATGACTCATTTTTTATCATGCCTCTAGATATGTTCTTCCGAAATATATGTGCTTTTTGACAACAGTTGTTGTCGGTCAAGTTTGTCCTGAGGAATCTTGATCGACAAGCACCAATTGTTGTTGCCAACAACTGTTGTCGACCAAGAAGTTCATACCAGAAACTCAACCCACAACACCATGCACAGAATATACATATGGAGTTTTGGATGAGAATTTTCCTCTCAACTAGAATTTTTCAACCAATAACATTATTCTATGGTATTCCCTTTGGTACTTTTTATGATATCCAAACTATCATATTTTAAATTGCCTATCTTGCATATAACTCTATCTCTCTAATGCTCTGATTTGGTATCTTTATATCTTGGAATTACTTATCTTAAGTTGTTATGCATGTTTTCATGATGATTTCTTAGGATCTATTGGTTGTGTTTTAAATAGCTTATGTTGTGCTCTAACTTGCTACATCTATCTAGTAGTATATATTTTGATGCGACTGGAGGTTCTTAGTGGTAATCATCTTTTGGTAATGATGCATATTTTCTAGTGATCTATACCCTTTCATGCTTCTGAAATGACATATCTCTTTTTTTGGATATATCTCTACATTTATGCATATCTTATTCTTTAACTTGTGTATCTTGTGTTATGATCTAGATGCTACTAGTAGCTCTAACTTGTGATATCATATACTAGTAGTTCATATGCATGTAGTTCTAGCCTTGTTCATCTTTCAGTATCTAACACATCATTTGGTATCTAATTATATGCTATGCATGTATCTTGTTCCATACATACTCAAGCTTGTTCCTTGACCTACATATATACCATCTTGAGTTACTTGATTGCATAGTATTGCCTTGATATTTTCTAGAATTACATCATGGGTTGTTCAAATGCATGTCTTGATTTTCTCTATATACTTTTGTTGGACAAGCCCCTTATTATTTTCTCTTCTACTCTTTTTTATAACATTTGGTATCTCCTTTTACAAATGAGTTTTGTTTTAGCTGTTCAAGCCCTCACTTTTTAAAATGACAAAGGGGGAGAAGACATGTCTTATGTAAATGAAAGAATAGGATGTTGAGGTATGTTCCATATCAGGCCCAATGGTATGGTATTGATGACTGATGTCTTCATGATTGTGCTCTAGTGCTTGTAATTGTGTGATAACTAAATCAATGAGCTTTTGAAACCTCCTGCTCTATTTAATAGTTTGAAGCCTCTTTGTCATGAAGTTGTTGGACTTGAGCAGCAATTCCTTAATGATTTGTCAATTCTGCCTTGCACTTCCATTGGAAACCCGCTGTCCCAAACTGATGTGCTTGGATGAATCCTTGTTTAACAGTTTGAAGTATACTTCTACAGTGGTCTGCGATCTTGGTGGCAACTTGGAGCTGATGATCCTGCTTTTATAGTAGTTGATGAAGCGGGTTGACGTGTTCTTGGAGATGAGGAGCTAAGGAGGAGATTAGCGCATTGACACTTTTCCCAGCTAACTCCACTGCTCTGATCAATTCTTGATCCCATGATAACATGGAAATTGAGCGTTGATCGACCATCTCCTTTGTTGGAATTTTAATATATGATGACAGTGGAGGCGAGTATAGCTCGACTAGCTTTATAGCATGACTTTCAATTATTTTCTAGTAGTCAGAACTATGAAAAAACTCGGGAGGATAGGTGGACCAGATGACCTATCTTACAGAAGCAAGATCCATGATTGAAAAAGGTATAAGAAAAAGGAAAACTATTCAGTATATATGAACAATTGTGTGTAAAATAAAAGAAGAACTATGCATATATATACAGGCTTATGAATGGAAAAACAAAATCTTTGGGCATGTAAACGTGGAAAACCACATCCTCAGTAATGGTGCCAAAAGTTGATACAGTCAAAATCGTGCGTTCGAAAGCAGGCGAACTCAGAAGGAATCAAACTTTAAATTTATAACCCGAACCTTCAACGACCCCCGCAACTTTATTACAAGCTCGAAGTATATATAAATGGTCAAACACAGGGATGTGGGAACGTTTAAGATGCTTAAGACCTCGCTCTTAAGTCAATTAAGTCAATCTAATAGTTGATAAAAGTATGGAGCTAGAACTAGTCTAACATATTGTCATGAAGTAAAACAAAACAAAGTAAACAAAACAAAATAGAGTACGTAGGATTCTACTAATCAGAGAGAAGGAGTTCTTGGCTAGGTAACCACAAGTTGGGCAGTCTATGCACCCGTTCTCGAGTGCATACAACCCTCGAACACCCCGCCAAGAAACCTACATCCAAACATAGTACGTACTGTGGTATCTATTCTTGTGGGGTCATCCCACTCGCTTTCACGTAGTGTGACTAAAACCCATCAAAGATATGAATCCCCTCTTGAGGATGACAAATCAACACCCTAGAATATTCTAGATACCCTCTTAGGTTTAAAATATTCGGAGATGCTACGAACATGTGTGATCTGGGTAGAACCTGGTAGTGGGCCCGACCTTGCTGGGCTAGACCTGACTGTGCCCAGGTCTATGGTTTTGCACAAATCACCTTGAACCTTCCTCCTTTCAGATTTCGATCCAAACTACATTCTCTTGTCTATTCCTACAACAAATCTCTCGATATAGGTAGAAATAGAAGATCAGGCAAGAAAGAGATCAACCAAACTAACAATCATAACCAGAAAGAGAAGTTAGAACATGAAACATACTAGATCTGAAATAAAACTCCTTGCTTAAGGTAAAAGTACATAAACATACCCAAAACGAGCTAGATAGCTAAGAAGGAGCTCAACTAGCCATGGATAAGCATAGCTAGAACTGAACAAATATGGAAGAACATCATTTGTACAGAAACAAAGGAGAATAGTAGAATAAAGGAGAAGAAGAAGAGATATAGCCCGTAGAGGAGGGGTTTCTCTTACTCCTTAGCATATGTATAGGCCGAATCTTGTCTTTGGGTTGTCCTCCTTGGTCTTCTATATTCCTTGGCCTTCTTTCTCTTTGATTTTGCCCCCAAACAGCAGCTTGGTGGGTGTATGGAGGTGGAAGATGGATGGGAGTGGTAGGATATGAGTGAATGGTGGCGGAAAATGATGGTGGATGGAAGAAAACTAGAGGGATGGACGTAGGATGAGAACCTCAACTTTTTTGGACCTTTGAACCCTTCCATGGGGCTCTAGGAACCAAGAATGTGTGGAACCACAACATAGAACCAGTTCCAAGTTTCGAGGGATGAGTATTTATAGGCAAAGGCGGAAGATGGTCACGGCGTCTTCCTTGGTCGCTACCCTGGTCTCAGCTCGACTGTGCCAAGCTGGGCACGGTCGTGCCAGGGGTCGCGGTCGATGCAGATGCCATGGTCGAGGAAGATGTTGCGATCGAGACTGATGTATCGCGGTCACGGTCGGGTGTCACGGTCATGATCGTGTGCCGCGGTCGTGCTAGTGTGCCGCAGTCACGACATCTTGTCCTCGGCCCGACCGTGTCGAGTTGGGCCTGACCGTGCCGAGTGTCGATGGACACGATGTCTTGGCCGCAGTCACGACATTGTCTTCTTGGTCACGGTCGCAACATCCTTATTGGTCATTGTCACAACATCATGGAACAAACCCACCCCCGTGGGGGGCGGGGGGGCTATTACTGGTGGTCGATGGGCCCGCATAGATGAACCTTCTGATTGACAAGGATGCATTCTGATAAAGGACTGGCCATCGAAAATAGGGTTTAAGATATGAAAAATTGGGCCCGCTAGTCGGTTAACGGGACCACCGTCTCCTAAGTTGGTGCACAAAATGTGATGTTTGTGGGGTAGGATCTGGAGAAATCAAATCTTCTTGGGTTCGGTGCCTGTAGGTTCCAAAATTGGCAAATTGAGAAACTCTATCTACAAATTACTAAAAGATAAGGACCTAGGATTATTTTGGGCATTTTAAGGCTATAATGACACAAAACTACAAATAAATGCTTAGCATAAATGTCTGAATTTGGGTGTTATCACTCTTGAACCCCCTCACTTTTTGAAATGATAAAGGGGAAAAGACATGTCTTATACAAATGAGAGAATACATATTTGTAGAAGACATATATGAGTAGAAGATATAGTTTCTATAAATGTTATGAAAGCTAACCATGCAGGAGAATTAACATAAATTTAGGGGGAGTATGAGAACTCCATAAGAATCAATTGAGGGGGATCATATGAACTCAATTATATTTAAACCCCTAGGTTTCTCCAAAGATATAGTTGTACTTAAATACTTGAAATATATTTATGAAATGGTTTATCATCCTCAAAAAGGAGGGGAATGTTGTCTCCAAGTCTAATTGACTAAATCCTTACTTTGTTCATACTAACTATTCCACTTATTTATGTCTAATACTTTTATTTGAGTGATTAAATATTAGGTATAGACACACTCCAAATTCCCTAACTTGTGCATCCTAACTTGGAAAAAGACAAGTCAAAATTAATGCATGTACAATTTTATGGAAAGGGTCACAAATCAATAAAGAATCATGTTGACAATCACTTGTAATGATTGTATCACTTGTAATTAAACTTTAGGAGCACTAAATTGAATATTTAAGCACTTTTATGGTATTTTCTAAAATTCATCACAGGGACTTTTTTCGGCCGAGTTTCATCTAGGATAAACTCAATCGACACCCTTGATGGATCTTGTGAATTGCCAGGGTCAGCTAAATTTCCCCAAGACAAACTCAATGACACCTCTACACAAGCAAACCAAATTTAAGATGTCGACTGAGTTTCATCTTGGATAAAATGACCAACAACTCAAATTTGATTTGTAGCATAGTTCTATTGGTCGAGTTCCCCAAAAGTAAACTTGACTGATCGCACTATACAGAATGGGATGAAAAAGTATTTCCAGTCGTTGGAGTGTTTACAAAACTCAAAAATAGATCTGTTGTAACACCTCAAAAGACTAGAATTCATCCTTAAGTTCTTCTACAAGCTAGGAGACATCCTCAACTATGAATAGGACCTCTTAGGCTTCATCGTATGTGAGATGACCCAAAACCAAATCGATGAATGAAACATTACAATTAATGCAGAATCAAACATTAGCAGCGGATTACTGAAAATCACTAAAAATTAAAACCATTTACAAAGAGATCCATTTCCAGGAAACTCTTATCACAAGAACCAAAATATTATATACATTCTGGTCCACAAAGTACATACCATGTACCTTCTCTTCTCGAGGATTACATACAACAATTGCTTTGTTAAATCTACACATAAGCAACATAAAACCTTGAGGCATTCAATGCCAAAATCTCAGATCGATTATAAAAGTGCTAACTACTGACTCCTAGGACCTGAGAGTACAGAGACAACTCATAGGAATCATATTTACAAGACATGATAGTCAATATCTCCACCTGAGATGGCATTGCTATCCCTGATGCTGCTGTCCTTCCCCTGTAGTAGGGTTTCTACGTCCTCATCCACCTAAAAAATTTTGGATCCCACGGGGTGAGACAAATGAAATTGTCCCAGCGAGAGATATAACTCTCCGCCAGAAACATTATTATTGCGGATAAATAGTAATAAAATGAGCAGAGGAATCTCTATTGAATCAGCAGGATTTAATCGTTATTAAGAAGAATAGAGCAAAATATCATCTTTTAAATCATTACAACTATAAATGATAAAGCAGTAAATCATCTATCAATTTTAATAAGGAATATGAAGAACATGTATAACATCTATCCACTTCAGGATACAATAACCAATGTAAAATCAACTAATGATTTCCATAATTCATCTTTAAACAAATATGCTACATGGTTGATTACATTTTACAATCATTCTTATACCCTAAGGAAGTGAGCCGTACCGCTCAAATCCAACCTTCAGTTGTGAAACCCAAAGCCGGTGCCATACAAGATCAAAGGAAGAGCCAGACTCCTCAATCTCATCCGTCTCAGTCAGTGTGAGACCACAAGCAGGACTGCAGTCTCTTGCTTAAGTGACGTCAGTCACAGGGTTAGCTCTCATAGGCTACCCATCCTCTAGCCCGCCTTGGTACAAGTCTCGGTGCTAGTAAATCTGAGCCACGGGCCAGTTCACCGTGCTCTCTGAGCCATGAACCGCATTCATGCTTCATCACACTGAGCCATGGGCCTGTTCACCATGATCTTAAACATAGCTTGAGTCTACAACCAAAGTTGCACTCTAATCCTCCTATTTTCGACTAGGAGTAACCCTGCATATTCAACAATATATGCTCTGGATTAACCAGCAAGTAAACCCGTTTCACCATCACCAGCTACTGACGATGATGGATCTATGGCTAGGGCTCTACATGATAATGTTCCACTTGATTATTTAAGTATATTACCATATTCTTTTAGCATCAGTCAAGTTTTCAAACGAGAATTATTATGACAAATGCTACAAAGAAATAATACTCCTTTCAAGTACTTTTCAAAACTTTATGAAGCATTGGGGTCTCAATCCCTTATCTCATTACTGGGAATTCACATCCCTCAACAACATCATCATCATGTTTGCTGGATCTGAGTATTCAAACCCTTAGTTCATCACTAAACATGGTTACCACTTATCAGGTAACTATTACCTCCAGGTCATCTAACCAAGGTATTCAGGATACTTGCTACACAAGCATTTCACATAGCTTACCAGGCATATTCAACATCTTGTCACCTCTCATTAGGCAACAAATAAAATAATGGTTCACAAGGCCCATTAACATCATAGCTCATACCTGATTATGCTCATCATTTCATGATACATGCATGGTTAGTATACTTGATAACAACCATATCAACATCATGCAATACAAAGATAACATCACTATTCCCTCATTAGGATTAGGGTTTCCCATCTTTATCAATTAGGGTTTCACATAATATCACCATGTATTAGGGTTTCACCTAACATTATCCTATGTTAGGGTTTCACATATCATCACCTTGTATTAGGGTTTCACATAACATTATCCTATGTTAGGGTTTCACATAACATCACCCTGTATTAGGGTTTCACATAACATTACCCTATGTTAAGGTTTTACATAACATTACCCTATATTAGGGTTTCACATAACCTTACCCTATGTTAGGGTTTCACATAACATTACCCTATATTAGGGTTTCACATAACATTATCCTATATTAGGGTTTCACATAACATCACCCTGTATTAGGGACCCATTACTCAAAATTAGGGTTAGGGTTTCTCATCCTTCTCGATTAGGGTTTCCATTCTCCATTAATTAGAGTTTTATGATTACCTCATTAATCGAAACCCTAAAATAGTGCTTCCACATATCTTGGAGCACATAGCATTATTTAAGTATTAAACCATACTTATCATTGTTCCATGTACTATGAACACACATCACCATCATACCTTATTAGGATGACTTAACCTTTCACTAAGGACATGCAACCATGCATATCATAATGTATTGAATTAATACCTTCATAAGCATTGAATGATAATCACTCTAATTATGTTAATCACCTAAATACTTTAAAAGTTCTTCAATTGAAATAATCCTTGAAATACCCTTCAACCACTTATGGGGTTATTAGTAATTACATGATTTGAAACAATTAGACCTTCAAACGGTCTTGGACCAATTGACCCTTCAAACGGTCTTGAGGTCACTTGACCTTCAAACGGTCTTGAGGTCACTTGACCTTCAAACGGTCTTGAAGACCGTTAGACCTTAAACGGTCTTGGTTCAATTGAATCTCCAAACGGTTTTGAACCTTTTGTACCTTCAAACGGTCTTGAGGTGCTTGACCGCCAAACGGTCTTGAGGTTCTTGACCTCCAAATGGTCTTGAGGTGTCTGACCTCCAAACGGTCTTGAAGTCAACATCCTTAAATGGTCTTGAAGTCATCATCCTTAAATTGTCTTGAAGTCATTGACCTCCAAACGGTCTTGAAGTCATTGATCAACCCTAAATGGTTTGAGAACATTTGATTTGAATATTATTTAATCCCAAACGGTTTGAGACCGTTTGACTTGAATATTATTTAATCCCAAACGATTTGAGACCGTTTAGTCCTCAAACGGTCTGAGACAGTTTGGTCATTTCAGCTTGAAACCATTTAACCCTAAATTAGGGTTTTGTTCCTCAATTAACTTAGGGCTTTGAACCCAATCGAGCTAGGGTTCTGAAATTAATTGAATTTGATTTTTTTTGAAGTTATTAGGTCACGAGACCAATAAATCTTTGAACCAATTGAAACCATTTAGTCGCTAACAGTTTGAAACCATTTGCTTTCCAATCGGTTTTGAAACCGTTTGGTCACCAAACGGTTTGTAACCGTTTAGTCTAAAACGGTTTGAAATCGTTTGACCAATACAAAGTGAAACTATTTGCTCATGATATTTATTGAGGTGTGTGCTAAGATGATGTCATCATCATCAAGCTTCAGACCTCCAGCTTCTATTTCCATATATAAGAAAAATTCAGCAATTATTCAAGAAGAAATAAAGGATCAACATATGATAAGAAATTGAAATCAATAACAACATTAATGGGTTCAAGATATGTAACCCACCTTCAAAGTAGCTTCAAAGCTTCAAGCTTCTCATCTCTAATGGTGAATGAAGCTCCTTAAACTAGCAAAGGCTCGTTTCCAACTCTTTGTATGCAAAGGATAGACAAGGTTGAGCATTGGTTGGAAGAGAGAAGAAATCAATGTTGAAATCCGATTTCAACCATCAATTCAAGGTTGAAGATGATCATGGAGCTTACCTTCAGCTTGGGGAACGTTTTCCTCCTTCTCCTAAGCTCCTTGGTCATCGGCCAAAGCAAAGAAAGAAAGTGGTTTGTAAAATGGCCTTTCAAGTAAGGAGAAAATCAAATATATGTAATTGATTTTCTAGGAGAGAGAAAGCAGAAGAAAATCCATCCACTTTCTTTGCCACATGCCTCCTCCCTTCCTTGCCTCCGAAGCCAACTCCCTTCATCCTCAATATCCTCTCGTTTATCCTTGAATGAAAAGCAACCACTTTAAGCACCTTAATCATATAATACTATTATCCATTTTTTAGTGGACATTTCTTTTTAATTAACAAATGTGAGTGGGTTTCTTCACCTACTTCGGATATTTCGGTGCAACTCAAGGAATTTGAACGTCCTTGCATTATAGGATTTCAACCAAAGCCTTTTCAGTTGATGGACACTTCAATTAATATATTTATTTTTGCTACAAATTAAATTAGGGTTTCAATTATGCTTAAATCTTGATTATTTTATTATCAAGATTATCTCTCCTCAAAAGTAGTTCAAACAAGACGCCCCTTTCTTTTTATTTTCTCCAAATGATACCAAGAAATAGTAGGGACACTATTGAAGTGGTATTTTACATGTTCAACCCTAGGTTTTTGGGTTAATTGCAAATTACACCAAAACTAACATTCAATGCACAAACATTACTCAAACAAGCTCATTTTTTAAACTTAGGCTTGTGGAAGCCATACCTCGGCATCATTCTCATTCTTATGATGCTATAACACTTGAGGAATATTTATCTTGTAAAATTTGTAAGGTAACCCCTTTAAATTGGGTAAATTGCACTTTAGTCCAAAACAAGCAAATATTGCTTCAACATTATTCAAATAGGGCCAAAATTGAAACATAAGCTCTCCTTTACCCTTAATTACTTTTCAAAAGATAAAGACAAGAATATAAATGACTTACTTAAGCAAAACTTCTAGGGTTAAGCCTTAACCCAGGTCAGGGAAGTTACACTATGGCTAGACAAACACTATGAAGGTCCCTATATTATAATTGAGTGCCTCTAAGAGCCTCCTTCCACTCTTAAGCTTAATCACTTGCTACATCCATTAGAGTGAGTAGGAGATTTGTAAGAGAGTTAATCCTACATGTATATCTTGTGAGGTTCTCACTTCCTCCACCTCCCAAAATCACTTTCTACCATGAAAATGAAGGTTCTCTCTATTGGTCGAGTTCCCCAAAAGTAAACTTGATCGACTGCATTGTACATAATGGGAAGAAAAACTATTTTTAGTCGTTGGAGTATTTACAAAACTCAAAAATAGATCTGTTGTAACAATCCAAGTGATTAGAATCCATCATTAAGTTCTTCTACAAACTAGGAGACATCCTCAACTATGAATAGGACCACTTGGGCTTCATCTCGTTGCTAGACAAACACTATGAAGGTCCCTATATTATAGTTGAGTACCTCTAAGAGCCTCCTTCCACTCTTAAGCTTAATAACTTGCTACAACCATTAGAGTGAGTAGGAGAATTATAAGAGAGCTAATCCTACATGTATATCTTATGAGGTTCTCACTTCCTTCACCTCCAAAACTCACTTTCTACCATGAAGATGAAGGTTCTCTCTATTGGTAGAGTTCCCCAAAAGTCAACTCGAACGACCAAACTGTATAGAATGGGAAGAAAAAGTATTTCTATAATGTATTTTTTGGTCGAAATAAAAAGCAGTAGATTTGTCACAAAAAGTACTTTCTAACAAGACCAATGTTGACATGCTTTGGACAAAAACTTCATATGAGAAAGTACAAAAAATAGATGAGAGAAGTGTGAAAAGTACAATACTCTAAAACAAAAGGTCTCGTACAACAAAATACTACTATTTATATATTTTTAGGATACATTACATATAATTTTAGGTACATTACTCCAATTTTGGGATACTTTAGATATTGAGATGTATTATTCCATTTTGGAGATATTGTAAGAAGTTTCCTTGCTGACGTAGTGTACCTCAAAACATGGGTACTATACACCAAAATGAAATATTGTATGTATTGAGATGTATTACTTCTATTTTAGAGGTACTATACGAAAGTTTACTTACTGACGTATCATAACTTAAAACACGGGTGTTGTACCCAAAAACGAGATATTGTATGTACTGAGATGTATGGCTTCTATTTTGAAGATATTGTACGAAACTTTACTTGCTGACGTATGGTAACTCAAAACACGGGTATTGTATCCCAAAATGAGATATTGTATGTATTGAGATGTATTACTTCTATTTTAGAGGTATTGTACGAAAGTTTACTTGCTGACATATGATAACTCAAAATACATGTATTGTACCCCAAAACGAGATATTGTATGTTTTGAGATGTATTATTTCCGTTTTTAAGGTATTGTACAAAA
Source organism: Alisma plantago-aquatica (assembly GCA_963693085.1). Lineage (NCBI taxonomy): Eukaryota > Viridiplantae > Streptophyta > Magnoliopsida > Alismatales > Alismataceae > Alisma > Alisma plantago-aquatica. The sequence continues at coordinate 233,542,674 of OY856409.1, read as the reverse complement.
GTTTACTTGCTAATATATGGTAACCCAAAACACGGGTATTGTACCCCAAAACGGAATATTGTATGTATTGAGATGTATTACTTTTATTTTATAAGTACTTTACGAAAGTTTACTTAATGACGTAATGTACCTCGAAATACGGGTGATGTGCCTCAAAATGAGATATTATATGTATTGAGATGTATTACATCCATTTTAGAGGTACTATACGAAAGCTTACTTGCTTACGTTGTATACCTCAAAACACGGGTAGTGTACCCCCAAAACGGGACATTGTATGCATTAAGATGTATTACTTCCATTTTGGAGTACATGTACGAAAATTTACTTATTGACATATTGTACCTCGAAATACGGGTATTGTATCCCAAAATGGGATATTGTATGTTTTGAGTTGTATTACTTTTATTTTGGAGGTACTTTACGAAAATTTACTACCTGATGTATTGCACCTCGAAACACAGGTATTGTGCCCAAAATGGATATTGTACCCAAAACATGAGTAACATATTTTTCTCAAATTATTTTTTCTTCAAAATATATCAACATTGGTACTGTTCGACAATATTTTTTGTAAAAAATCTAAATAATAGTCTGGTAGAAAATAATAGTCGTATTGTACTCGTATTTTGGGGTGAATTACTTAGTTTTGGTGAACAGTACAAATATTATACTTGTTGATGTACCCTCAACACACGAGTAGTACATTTCTCACGTATTTCTTTTCTAAAATATGTTGACATTGGTCTTGTTGAAAAGTATTTTTCGTAATGAATCTAATGGTATTTATTTAGTCAAAAAATACCTTATATAATGAAAGTTACGAAGAAAATAATTTTTTAACTCTTCTTTTTTCTTACTTCTCTCATATTGAATATTAAAAAAGAGCATTCCTACACATCATTAATGCATTCCGGGTGGGTGCCCGCGGCTGCCAAGAATTTTTCTAAACTAATCCTGTGAAATATTGGGTGGCCTCCTTCCCGCGCACCACATATCTCGATCTCCGATAACCCTGCCGCTGCCAATTCAATGCTCTGCTTCGGGATCCTCATGGCGTACCTTACTAATTGATATCATCTTTTGCAAACCAACGGTCCGGCGACGGAGTCTTAGCGTTGACGTTAGCGATTATATTAGTGTAAGTGTCCTCTCCCGTTTGCTAGTTATCGAGGTTTAACTCATGAAATACTTTGGCGCTACATATGCTTTGGCAGCTTTGCCCATGTTTGTTTTTGGAAAAAGAAAAAGGACATTTAGTTTGGATGCGGATGGTCAGTGCTCACTGGCACTCCGTTACCGCGACGGTGTTGCCGCGCATCCTGATCTTGCCGGATGTGCCTAGTGGCAAGGACACACCCTGGCCGGGAGTTGACGACCGCAAGCCCATACAAAACAATAAACTCAGTCATTTTTTCTTGTCGGAGTTGTAACTAAAGATGATATATACACGGTGAAAGGTCGACTAGCGGCGTAGAACATACCCTTTTCAAATACAGATGGATGTTAACTAAAGTAATCCTACGAAAAATTGGGTGTTCGTGTTATTTAAACACCTCAATTTATACATTATCAATCTTAGTTACAGACAAATCTTTCTCAAATACCAATGATGTGTGTGTGGAGAGAGAATATTCCAAATAGGACATTGCCATATATACTTTTCTTAAAACACAGATGTAGTACTTGCTGGACAGAGAAATTGTGAGAATGAGAAAGGAGGAGATAGAAAATACAAGAGGATGAAAGTGAAGTTGGAAATAATGGTTGTTCTATTTTTTGGGTGAGAGGAAACAAATGAGGACAAATATGAGAATGGATGTAATGGAAAAGAGAAGAAAGTAGTTGAGAGATAATAAACCAAATAATTACCAATGAAACGTGAAATATAAAATAAATAAGCACACATATAGAGGGTGTTCCCTCATGAGGATAAAAGTGCATTTTATTTGTCATTTTATTATAAAAAAAAGTATTGAGCAAAACCTATAAGTGTCATTCATCGATATATTTTGTACTTCAGATGGATGTGTGTTGTCTTAGTATATAGTTACACGTACATTTGCAGAACATATTATTATGCGTCATTCATTTTTAACAATTAGATATGACATATGTTTGTTCATTTGTATTTTTAGTATATTTTTTTGTATTTTTATCTTGTTTATTTATAAGTGGTGTATGATCTATAATATACATGTGTATTATGTAATAATATATATTTCATATTATATTGAAGCATTGTTGTGAGTAACATGTGTAATTTGTTATTTTTGAATATATTATTAACTTTGTGTTTAATGTTTATTGAAATGGTTTCTATCAGCTATTAATGTATTATGTCATCTCTATCTCTCTCCTCCCTTCCACATTTTCTCACTCTTCTCCTAGTACTTCCTCCGCCCCCATCATTACTCTCTTCATACTACTTCCCTCATCCCTCCCTCCTCTCTCTTTCCCCATTACTTCGTCCTCCATCAACCTTTTTCTCTATCTTTTCCACTACTTCCATCTTCCCTTTTATTTTTCTCTTTCCCTCTCTTCTCACCACTCCCCCTCTCCTTACATATCTCTTCCTACTACTTCCCACTAAGGATATAGGTTTCTTTCTGAAACCATGATGCTCACTCTATACGACCTAAATCAGTTCTGATTTTGGATTTTGTCAATCTAGATCAACATAGAGTTTGGACATTGATGTCCAAATTGAAACCTGGTTGGTTGAGAGTGGTGATTTTTTTTCAATCCCGATCAATTTAGGTTGACATCAAAGGCCAATATTGCATTTGGGTTGTCCAAATTGAACCTTGTTTTACAACACCACTCTAGGGGTTCTTCTCACCCTGGTTACTGCGGGATCATCCCAGACCCTCATCACCTTTGTGAGGGAAAACATGGATGATCAGTCTTTTTCTAGCCTTCACTCGGCTTTTCTCCTTGACTCTGACTTTCATTCTGTGAGCATCAATGTAGAGAGGGTTGCCTTTGGCTCATGATAGCCAAGGGGAAGAGACTTCTACAGGTTGTCGAGATCTCAATCGGTAGCCAAGTGTTAGGAATTGTGGAGACAATAAGTGCAATAGAAACAAAAAAATCTTCACATATCCTACAAGCACATTTCATCAACAACGACATATTTAGAAAAAGGATGCACGTGATATATCTTGTCACGCAACAAGTCTAGAGAATCCCTCCTCATGTGGTAGTGTGTGTCGCTCCACGAGTGCACAAACATGACATGACATTAGAGAAGTCGTACATAGTTAGTGATGAGTTTGAGCCTTAGAAGCATGCAAAGGAACACTAGAAAGTTGGTCCTTGTCAACCTCCTCCGGACGTAGTCGCATAGCGCATGCATCTCTATGTAGTCCAAGCAGATGGCCTGAAACTGCTCGCCTATGGAGAACGTTACAATCTACATCCAAGGATCAAGTCTTAAGCTATAGAGAACGGTGGACCTTCCATACAAGCTACCAGAGACAAAGATAGAAGAATGGGATGAAGCTACATTTAACAAAGCAACCATGAATGCTAGAGTCATCAACATTTTCTATGCCTCCATCTCTCCCTCTGAGTTCAACCAGATTTCTTCAAGTGGGATGACCTATGAGATATGGAGAAAACTATGTGTCTCTTGTGATGGGACAAATCAAGTGAAGGAAAGTAAAGTCTATATGCACGAAAGCCTCATTGAAAAATTCAACATGGGAAAGGAGGAGAGGGTAGCTAAGATCTACTCAAGGCTCAACACCATTGTGAATGATATTGTTGTTCTAGGTCATCCTATAAATTGAGGAGAGATAAATTTAAAGATCCTTAGAACTCTCCCCAAGAGGTGGAAATCAAAGGTGACCTCCATTAAAGAAACAAAGTCTCTTGATGATATCCTATTGAAGAGATCATAGGAACTATACATGCCCATGAAGTTAAACTTGATAAGAAAGAGGTGGAGGAAAGAGAAGAAGAGAAAGAGCTTAAGAGTATGAAGAAAGCTGAAATCAATGCACAAATTGAAGCTATTGTTGGTCAAGCTTCTCCATCCTCTCAAGTTGAAGAAGGTGCCATGTACTCCAAGGAAAAATTATACAAAGGAAAGTCCTCATCTTCCACCCACTTCTTCAAATGTGGAAAGAAGGGTCACTTCAAGGAAGATTGTCCACAAGGAAAAAAGATCCATCATAACAAGAGAAGAGAAAAGAAGCACATGAAGAAGGAGAAATGACACAAAATCTCTAGTGACTCCTCCAACTCAAGCTCAAGTGAAGATTCTAGTGGAGGATCTAGCTCAAGCTCTAGTGAACATGGAGAATGCCATTTTGCTCTAATGGCAAGTGCAAATGAAGATTCAAATGAGGTAAATTTAAACTCTTTAGATAAAGAATCTTTAATTAGAATTATTCATACTACTTGTGCCTCTCTTAAGTCTACTAAAAAATAAAAAGAAAAGGCTTGCTAGAATCATTGATAACTTGCACGAAGAAAAAGATGATCTTGAACATGCTAATATTTGTTTGCTAGATGAAAACAATGCTTATCTTAGTCAAGTAGACTCTCTTAAACTTTAAATGATAATTTTATTAATAAGATTAGATTTCTAGAAGCTCAACCTCTTATGCCTAGTTGTAATGAAGGCATACTAATATTACAAACTTTTTCATGCTTGACTTTAATGTTCTAAAAATTGAAAAATAAGACAACGACTTATTTTGCAAGAAATAGAATCTGAAAATAGTGTCTATCTTTCTAAAATTGTTTTGCTTGAAAAATAAAATGGTTCCTTACTTGCTAAAATCAATGTCCCTGAATTTTGTTCTAGTTCTACTAGTAGAGAGAATAATTGTAATGTCCCCAGATTCTGCCATCTCGAGACTTAGAAGGTCCGACAGGACAAATCTGAAAATGTTAGCTAATTGTTTCAGAGAGCGATGCGGAAGCATAATATGCATACATGAACATACAACCATAACATACACCATAACATTTCTCAACATTTAACATGTATATTAATACAAGATGACTTATTACAACATGGATTACATTTACATATTGAATGAAAATTCTACAGTCTATGCACATGTATGCTAACTAGGATCTACACAATAGGTAAACCCGAACAACTACTCACTTCCCTTCTTTTCCTCCCACGCTATCTCTGAACCTAAAACATACGTGAAACAATGAATCAACACACAAAGTGTTGTGTATGTGGGTAGAAAGATACATACTAATATGTTTGCATAATTGAAATAACTTGAGAAAGAAAGTATAAAAGAAAACATTGTTTAATGCGATAATAAGGTAAACACATCTTTTGTACATTTCATTGGATGCAGTTGTATGACAATTTTATAAGCACTTATCATACATCCAGTATGGGAAAAATTATTTTATCATACATCCAGTATGGGCAAAATTATTTTATCATACATCTAACATGGGCAATTCATCATACATCCATACTGGGCCATGTGTACTAGTAGCTACAACTCATCAAAATGTCCTTTCATGTTTCATTAAGTTTTGGCAAAGCATATAATACTAATAATCATCCAAGAATTTATATGCAAATAAAAGCATCCAAAGTACATCATATCATTATGCATCCACAAAAACTAGTCATATACTTAATAAAACCCATGTACCTGAGTTCAAATATTCCTATTTATATTTTGAATCATCTACATCTCTGGTCATCACCTGATTAATAGCAATTAATTATCATTAATAAATGTTCATCATATTCTAGGCATTTGAAGTCCAAATTAGGGTTTTACACCAAACCTAGGTTCAACTGATATTAAATATGTTTATGACATTTTTCTAGTAATCTATATGTTATAAGTAAGGTCTGTTATGAATTCCATATTTTTATGAGGCTTTTCCTATTTTCTAGCATTAATATAAGGCTAAAGGCATCTAATTATGCATTAATGAGCAAAGACCTAATATTTAGCAATAATATTTGGATTAGATTCCATAAATTGGTTTCAATAATCATTAGGCTTCTATAAAAAAATTCTGAGAAATAATATCAATGGGATATTTTTTATTTTATTTAATGAACCCTAAATAGGAGTATCATCTACTAATTAAATAACCATTAACATTACTACTTCAAAGGTCTAATCTAGGTGTTTAATAAGAAAGTAAGTATTTTTTCTGAGTCTACTGATATTTTTTGGGAAATATTTGGCCAAGGGAGCTATATTCTAAGCATTTTCTAAGATCTGGTCTAAAAATGGGAATTTAAGAAGAATTTACCTATTAGGTTGCCCGGTTTAGCTGATTTGGACCTCATTCAGCCTAGGTTAAGGGTCAAGAGGCCTCGATCTCTCTTTCTCGCATCGTGACCTACGTTCTCCACAAGGGCACTTCCAGATCGCTACCGCTGGCCTTCATCCGGCGAGCAACATGTCGTCCTCCACGCCGTCTCATGAGCTAAAACTGGTTCCATATGTTACCTCACACGCAACCCCCCATCCTCATCTACGCACACCCCTCCAAGAGTTTGGATGCCTAGTCTGCAAGTTTGTTGATCTCACCTCGCCGTCGCAAGGAAGGAAAAACGGATGGCAAGACCTCTATATGAGATGAACGATTGACAACATGGTGTACCACTCTCGATGCTTTAGGGGCTGGCTCTGACGTCGAGGAGGAGAAGCTGGTGTGTGGATGCCTCACTAGATAAACCAAGTCTTGCCTCGCCAGTGCACACAATTCCAAGGATGTGGTTGTTTCTCTCAGGGAATGGAGTCATCGCAAGAGAAGTACATGGATCGACATTTTTTGCTCCATGAACTCGGAGTTGCCTAAGACTCTGGGTGGAGATGCCCAAGATCTCCTACCCGAGACCAACTTCCTCTCTATTGAGATGGAGTCTCACTAGTACAGAACCGACCTTTAGTGTCAGTTATTTAAGGCCTTTGGCGTCGGTTTCAAAGCGACACCAAAGTGGGGGCCGCTAAAAGTCGAAACCTTCAGCGTCAGTTTTAACGCCGACGCCATAACCCTTCCCGCCACCAAAAATGCACCAGTAAGGGAATTATAGGCGTCGGTTATTTAATAAAATTGACACTATATCCAAGTCAAAGACATCGGCGTTTCACAAAAACCGACACTATATAACCCTTTCTTCCACCAATAAAAACGCACCAACAAGGGCACCATCGGTGTCGGTTTTTATATATAACTGACACCCATAGCCACATAGACGTCGGGTTTTTGCTAACAAAAGATGTTGTATGTCTTTGTTTTCGGTTTTATACTAATAACCGACGCCTATTTTATGATTTTTTTTCTTATCAGTTTGCAGGCCTGCTGTATGGCTAGTCAGCAGGATGTAGAACCTACAGTTCAGTTCTAAACTGTAGGTTTATAACATCTATTGATATCAGCCAACAACAGTCCACAAACTTGCAAAATTAACAATATGGATAACAATTTATGATCACACACATGTATAAGCATATTTAATTCATATTATTTTTCATCACACACATGTAGATACTAGAAGTTCCATTTCAAATTTCCTCCATTTTCACACACATCTAGCAACCTACAGTTCCATTCATTTCATCTCTTTTCACATTCAGACACATGTAGAAACATTCATGTATTGATCATCTTCACATTCACACATATGACAATTCATAAAAATTCATTCACATACACACAAAAATAATTATGAGAACAAAGTTTAGAAATATCATTCTTTATTCATCATCGTCATTATCGCCATCAGTATCCCAATTATATTTAAAAATTCCCACAACTTGTAGGACTTTTTCCCATTCTTCTCTTACATCATCTAATTCTTCCGTCGTATAGGGAGTATGTACATCTAATAATTTTCCACCTATAATCAAGTCAGTTTTAAAAACCTGCAAAGAGAATGATGTATATATATAATTCATAATATATAATAAGATTGAAATATTTCATATTATCACTACTACAGAAATGGCTTATAATGTCACTTTTAAAGGCGTCGGTTGTATAAATACACCGACACCTAAAATCTAAAGTGTCGGTTTAATAAAAAAACCGACATCTATCTGTAAGGGTGACCAGACACGGGTATCGCGTTTATTCAGTGTTAGTTCCCTAATAAGAAACCGATGTCTAAAATTAACCGCCAAATCCAAAATTTCCAGTGAAAAAAATTACCTTCAAAATTTAACATATGGTGTCGGTTATTAAATATTAAACTGACGACGAAAGGTTATTCGCGAGACAGAAATTGGGCACATTTTGGTCGTCGGGTTTACTACAATAACCGATGCTTATGGGTTTTCCCACATTGTTCCTGGGAAAATTTTCACACCCTTTGAGCATCGGTTTTCGAAAGAAACCAACGACTATGGTCATTAATCGAGAACAATTTTTTTAATCGGCATATGTAGATAGACGTCGGTTTTGTTGTAGTAAAAATTGACGACTAACATTGAGACTAGGTGTCGGTGTGTTTGTAGAACCGACACCTTTAGTTTTATGTGTCATTTTTTTTTACTAACTGACGCCTATGGTACAGTTAATAGCCCCGTGAAACAGAGAACTTTTCCCCATTGTCTCTGATTCATTGCGAACCTGCTAGGTCTGGCGATTGTTTCTGGTGCTCCCCGTCGTCGTTGCTCCCACCGTCATTGCCCCAACGGCCATAGCCCCCACCATCGTTGCTCCCCCGCACCGCCACCACTCATTGTTGCTGCTCCTCTCCTCGATGACGCTGCCTCCTGGTCACCCACTCACCGCCGACGCTCCTCTCCACGTCGTCGCTGCTCTCTCCTCGCCGACGCTCTGCTCCTGGTCGCCCGCCCACTGCCTCCTGGTCACCCACTCATCTTCGCCGCCTGCTCACCGCCACCGCCCTCTCTCCTGCTACCCTTTTTCCTCCTCTTCTTGCTCCTTACTCCTGCTCCTGGCCCCCTACCCTCAGTGTAACATCCCTGACCTGGGTTATAAACTAACCCTAGGTGTTTTGCCTAAATATGTAATTAAACTCTTGTGATTATATTTTGGCATGTAATTAAGTTCCTAAGGAACATACATTTTCAATTCTGACCTTTTTAAAACAATGATTGTAGTATTGTTTGGTAATACAGGGACCAATGTGCAAATTACCCAATTAGATGGGTTAACTTGCAAATTACACAGATTAAGATGTTCCTCTAACAAAGAGACATAATATGAAAGAATATGATGAGGTATGATGGATCTCCCAAGTTTGGGCACCAAGGTGCAGCTTGTGGAGCAATCCTTGTGCTTAAAAACCTAATTTTGGTGTAAAGTGCAATTTACCCAAAATGAGGAGTGCAACTTGTGATATACACTTTCTAGAAAATCCTTTATGACTTTTGACATCATTTAAAGTTATAATAATGAAGGAGGCACTTCATTTGAATAATCATATTATAAGAAATACCTTTGTAATTAAACCACCAAGGTTGTAAGTAAAGGAGACCCTTATATGTATATGTGCACCATAGTGACAAGTTGACCTTCCTTGCCTTTAGTCCTTGGTCTTAGAAGAATTTTTACCTTAGATATGAAGAGGAGGGACGTGCCTAAAAGAAAGGAAGGACCTAGTTGTGAAACGGAGGAGTAAGTTGTCCTTATGATGAAAATAACCTCAAAGTATATATGATCCTTTCCTTTGCAACCAAAGGCAACGTTTCCTTTCTTTCCTTCTTATTCCCTTGCTTAGACCGACTTAGGACAGAGCTCAGGAGTATAGGAAGACGACCAAGTTCATCTAGGTAAGATTTTATCATCATCTTGCTTGAATTTATGGAGGAAACCGGGTTACAAGGTTGGTTTCATGGTTATCTTACTTAGTTTTCTCTTCCTAGCCGATCCTTCTCAACTTTTCCTTGAAGAAACAACCTTGGATGACCTGTGGAGCTCAATAAGCCATTAAAGGCTTGAATCTTGGAAGCTTGGAGCTCTAGGAACCATGTTTGAGGCGGGTTTTATAATTCTAAACTCCTAGCTTTATTATGCATATCTTTGTTCTTACTTTTTGTGCTTAGTTCTTCTTCTACCTCCCTTCTTCCTTGCACTTTTGCAAGCAAAACGGTGGTGTAACCGAACTGAACAGAGGTTGAGGATGATGGGCGTGTATTCCTATGTAACTTTATCAAACGACCTTGGACCCTTTTGGTCCAAACGGTTGCAACTCGTTTAAGGTCAAACGGTTTCAACCCGTTTGATCTCAAACGATCTTGCAAGATCGTTTGGATCAAAACGGTCTCAAGACCATTTGATAGGGTTGACCAAGGGACGATCGTTTGAGGGTCTGTTCATAATATATTGAATTTCATTTCTAAAAAGAATTATAATCTAATTCCTAACCAATTGAGAGTTGAAGGCACTTCAACACCCTAACCCTAATCGGGTTGAAATTGCTGATTTCAAGTATAGATCTTGTTGAGTTTTGGGTTGAAGGACCCGAACGGGTTCAAAACCGTTTGGGGATTCATCCAAACGGTCTCACACTTGTTTAGTGACACCCCAAGACCGTTTGGAGGTCTAGGGTTAAGGAAATTTGATGGTTTGAGGGTCCAATTTCAATAGGTTGATGAATTGATAAAAATGCTGATTTTAGATCTATTTAGGGTTTAACCCTTATCCAACCGACTTGGTTTTTGGTCAAACCTTGGGCAAACGGTCTCAAGACCGTTTGGAGGTCACCCAAACGATCTCAAGACCATTTGGGCCAAGTTTGGGCCCAATTGGAGGTCAATTGATAGGTTCAACCTTGATTTGATTTCACATTGTGGAACATTGATGATTATCCGATTGAAACCCTAATTGAGATAGACTTAACCCTAATTGGCTTTCAATTGAGGGTCAATTTGGTGTCCAATTGGTTAAGTTTAATCCTAATTGACTCAATTTGTAAGTGGTTAACATGGCTTTGGCTAATTGAAGGCTTCAACATAGGAAATCCTATTCAAACATAACCTTTGTGTCACCTTTTATGTTCATGCGGTTTGAGCTCAAGTGGGTTCACACTCGTTTAAGCTCAAGTGGGTTCACACTCGTTTAAGCTCAAGTGGGTTCACACTCGTTTAAGCTCAAGTGGGTTCACACTCGTTTAAGCTCAAGTGGGTTCACACTCGTTTGAGCTCAAGTGGGTTCACACTCGTTTGAGCTCAAGTGGGTTCACACTCGTTTAAGCTCAAGTGGGTTCACACTCGTTTAAGCTCAAGTGGGTTCACACTCATTTAAGCTCAAGTGGGTTCACACTCGTTTAAGCTCAAACGGGTTCACACTCATTTAAGCTCAAATGGGTTCACACCCGTTTAAGCTCAAATGGGTTCACACTCATTTAAGCTCAAATGGGTTCACTCTCGTTTAAAGCTTAAATGGGTTCAATTAAAGGATACCTTGTTTTATTCAAACCCTAATGACATGACAGTGGTGATTTGGTTTATGTTAATCAATGAGGACTTAAACCAACCCTATCTAGAGTGATATAATCACCATCTATTAGTAAGGAGAGAGAGAGAGTACCATTTATGGTTAAAACTCAAATAAAGTACCTTCAATGTATATGAATATGCAGGATTAGGGCATGATCCACTTATGAGAGATCATGAAAACCCTAATTAAGATAATTGATGAGTCTTAACCTAATTAAGATAATTGATGAGTCTTAACCTAATTTAAGAAAAAGGATTAGTTTGGATGTGGATGGTCAGTGCTCACCGGCACTCCGTTACCGCGACGGTGTTTCCGCATCCTGATCTTGTCGGATGTGCCTAGTGGCAAGGACACACCCTGGCCCGGAGTTGACGAAGGCAAGCCCATACAAAACAATAAACTCAGCCATTTTTTCTTGTCGGAGTTGTAGCTAAAGATGATATATACACGGTGAAAGGTCGACTAGCAGCGTAGAACATACCCTTTTCAAATACAGATGGATGTTAACTAAAGTAATCCTACGAAAAATTGGGTGTTCGTTTTATTTAAACACCTCTATTTATACATTATCAATCTTAGTTACAGACAAATCTTTCTCAAATACCAATGATGTGTGTGTGGAGAGCTGCCATATAGACTTTTCTTGAAACACATATGTAGTACTTGCTGGATAGAGAAATTATGAGAATGAGAAAGGAGGAGAGAGAAAATAGAAGAGGATGAAAGTGAAGTTGGAAGTAATGAATGTCTCATTTTTAGAGAGAGAGAGAAAATAATGGTTGTTCTATTTTTTGGGTGAGAGAAAATAGATGAGGACAAATATGAGAATGGATGTAATGGAAAAGAGAAGAAAGTAGTTGAGAGATAATAAACCAAATAATTACCAATGAAACGTGAAATATAAAATAAATTAGCACACATATAGAGGGTGTTCCCTCATGAGGATAAAAGTGCATTTTATTTGTCATTTTATTATAAAAATCTGTATTGAGCAAAAACTATAAGTGTCATTCATCGATATATTTTGTACTTCAGATGGATGTGTGTTGTCTTAGTATATAGTTACGCGTACATTTACAGAACATATTATTATGCATCATTCATTTTTAACAATTAGATATGACATATGTTTGTTCATTTGTATTTTTAGTATATTTTTTGTATTTTTATGTTGTTTATTGATAAGTGGTGTATGATTTATAATATACATGTGTATTTTGTAATAATATATATTTCATTTTATATTGAAGCATTGTTGTGAGTAACATGTGTAATTTGTTATTTTTGAATATATTATTAACTTTGTGTTTAATGTTTATTGAAATGGTTTCTATCAGCTATTAATGTATTATGTTATCTCTATCTCTCTCCTCCCTTCCACATTTTCTCACTCTTCTCCTAGTACTTCCTCCACCCCATCATTACTCTCTTCATACTACTTCCCTCATCCCTCCCTCCTCTCTCTTTCCCCATTACTCCATCCCCCATCAACTTTTTTCTCTCTCTTTCCACTACTTCCATCTTCCCTTTTATTTTTCTCTTTCCCTCTCTTCTCACCACCCCTCCTCCTTACATATCTCTTCCTACTACTTTCCACTAACACTACAGCAAAATTGTCCATTAGCGGCATTTATTCTAGTGGCATTTATAAAAAAAAGTAACTATTTTTCTAATATACAAGCATTTTTAATTAAAATGCCTCTAAACCACCTATTATAGAGTTTCTAAAAAGGACTTAACATTAAAGGCATTTGTATTTTTAATTAGTGGCAATCCTAAATTGCCATACCCAAATTTGCTAATGCAATATTGACTTTCCCGCTCCAAATTTCACGACTCGCGCTCCAAATCTCTACGAAATCCCACTCTCTCCCTAATTCAGCCCGACGATATCCATCTGCCGCTCTCTCCTTGCGCGACTTCCTCCCTCTCCAGCTAGCGTGTGGAGGAAAAATGCCCCCGATCCCCCGGCACGATATCTCTCCCCCGACTTCTCCCCCCACGATCTCTCTCCCCTGACTTCTCCCCCACGACCCCCCGACACGATATCAGTTGTGCGATCTCGACGGCGTGATCCCGCGTGCGCGGCGAGAGGATCTCAAGCCGGAGGTGACGTGTGGGCCACCTCGGGGCTCCGTTACCAGACGATCCTCCTACTGAACCTACTCGTGAGGGAGTGTGGAAGAAGCCGATGACCCACAACCTAGCCTCCATCTCCAGAGATGACCACGACGCGAGACGAGGAACCTCCCTGGAGATATGGCCCCCCTTCTCCTTCACCTCTTGACTCCGCCTCCCTATAGCTCGCCATCGATTTCGGACTTCTGCGAGTGGTTCCTCGCGTGGAAGTCCAACCAAGGCGGGTTGTCGGCGACTCATCCCCTGGGTGACCCAGATGCAGGCATGGCTGTGATGTCTGCGGTTAGGCTAGACTGGTAGAGAGGAGTGGATACATGATCGAGGAGGGAGCATCAGGGACCATGTTGTGGAGGATCCATGTGACTATGGCGGTGAGGGAGGGCTTGTCAGGTGGAGGGATTTTCGAGCTAGCGATTCCCTTCCCTCCTCTTCCTCTTCTATTGCTAATCGAGGGAGCAGTAGTGAGAGGTATGTCATGACCTTGCCGTTGATGGACGTTGCCAACGAGGTGCTTGAGGTTATGCCTCAAACACCTGATCCAAGTCTTGCTCAATCCATGTTAGGCTACGATACGCTGGGTCTTGACGGAGGTGTTTGTAGCATTCTTGGCAGCTCCTTCTAGGTTGGGACTCTCTGTGTCCCTTTGCAGGCCACCATCCCAGAGGCTGCTTCAGAAGGGATTGGGGCACGGCTTGCTACAGAAGACCAAGGTACACACTACTCCCTGAGTTGCATATATGACTACGACGGGCCCGTAGAGGCCAGAACACCAGTAGTGCCTAGTGTGTCACACCTCGTGTGTAAGTGTGTTGCACAACAAGTAGACACATCATAGCACAACTTCAGCCTACTCGGTTATGGTATGTTCCATCTCTTTCTATCTCGAGAAACATTTTTGTTAAACTGAACAAGATTTTTTGGCTCCAATTGTTCACACAAGAAAACATAGTTGATTCCTTTATATGCTAACTATTCAATGAAATTCAACAATATATATTGCTCACTCTAATGCTAATGATGTTTTCTACACATAATGTAGTGATACAATAGACAAAATAAAATTTCTTCATCATTGGCAAAGAAAGATGATCTCTAGTGATGCTATATACCTTTGGGCTTCATGCCTCTTTTATAAATGATTTGTGCATAAAAATTGGAGTACTTGGGTTGAGATTATGCCACCACATACCCACATAAGCATGCTTGCATAATGATCAATCTAGCTTTATGTACACATTACTCCCTGAACCACATATATGACTATGACGTGCCAAATTCGGATGCATTCAATAGAGGCCAAAACACCAATAGTGCCTAGTGTGTCACACCTTATGTGTAAGTGTTGCACAACAGGTCAACAACTAGGCACTTGATTGCAAAACTTCAGCCTATTAACATTATGTGGAACGGGTTTTCTGAACAATGCATATACTGGGTTATGGGCTGTTCCATCTCTTTCTGTCTCGAGAAACATATTTGTTAAACTGAATAGGCTTTTTTGTTTCCAATTGTGCATGCAAGAAAACATAGTTGATTCCTTTATATGCTGGCTATTCAATTAAATTCAACAATATATATTGCTCGTCTCTAATGCTAATGACGTTTTCTGCACATAATGTGGTGATATCATCGAATAAAATGTCTTTGTTATTGTCGGAAAACTTTGACAGGACTAAATTTGTGAAGCTCTTTGTCAGTGTTATACCCCCTACTGCAACAGAGCAGGATGTAAGCTTTTCTTTTAACCTATTTGTTGTATGCCATGTGCAATTTTAACTGGATTTGTTTTAAATGGAAATTGTTGAAGGAAATAGATAGTTCACGTGTAGTTTACTCTTTCTTATGTGGTTCTTTACAAGATGTTAAAATATCTTCTTTTCCAGGTAGTACGTGTATAACACCTTTATGCACTACAGTTTTGAATATGCCATAAAATACTATAGATGAAATCCTTCATAATTAAGATACTTAATATGCTATATGAGTCTATATCTAGTTTCAGAATGCAACATATACTCCCTAGCTTTTATAGAAAAGCATGCTATATTGAAAATTCCTCGTGTTGGGGCATATATGTTACCATTCACAATGAAGTAATTTCAATTTATAAATAAACATTATGAAACTGAAAGGTTCAAAAATATTTTTCAAACTACTATTGTTTTATGTAAACTTGCAACTAGTACAAACTATTTCAATTAAAGCATCCTTATTAGGATTCCAACAATTGATAAGGATACTGCAAAAATCATGCCTTTTCACATGGTTAGTTTTTAAGGGTGAACAAAGAGATATTTTATCGATATATTTTTCCCATTTCTAATTGTTTTTCCCTTCAATATGCTTATCTATTTGTGCTTAACCTTTTTGTAAATGTGTTTTTCCTTTTTCTGATCTTTATTAAAGTGGTGTTGGGGGAGACGAATGCCTCGCTTGGGATTCTACAGATGGGCATGGGTCTACATGACATGGTGTTGGCTGACAAACCACAAGATGTTGAGTCTGTCGTGGATGATAGAAACTTGGAGATATCAGGGGGAGATGTGATTGTGAAGGATGATGAGCAGGTTGCTCAATGGGTCCACGAATCAGTTGGTGCCTACATACGCATGCCACAGAGGCTCATGATGGATTTCCTTATACCTCATGAAATTTATATGAAGGGGTAGACCACCCTTCAGAGGTACAAGTGAAACTCACAGTAAGCTTTGTGTTATACGGACATATTGTAGTTCTAGGGAATAATTAATTTGTAGTTGTGTGATTTTAATATGGGTTCATATCCAGAATGGTGAACAATATGCTATTCAGTGGTCTTGTGCATCTTCCAAGCTTCCCCTAGTCATCTCTAGAGGTGGAGTACTTGAAATTCCAAGATGGGGTCCCTTAGAAGTTGAGGATCAAATTTGGATGCGTGACACATCCCAAAGCATTACTGAGAGGTTGAGTAATATCCCATAACCTATTCTAACACGTGTTCACATTTTCGTTTTAAAAGTTATTACAAAACACGTATGTAGCATTGTGTGCTAGAAAGTAGCAACATCTCAGTTTTGAAAATCAGAAGTTCTCATATGCATTCTCCATCTATAACTAGGCATGAACCTATTCCATGCACGGGTGCCTTATTGTATTGATCTAATGTGCAATCATATTAATTTAATTCTTGTGAGGTTCCGAGGGAAATGTGATCGTCCACAGGACAGGCACATTACAATATGGTTGGCCCTACACAAGTGTGAAAACCCTTCAGGGAGGGAACCCTTTGCAAGGTAGCAAGGGGAGGGTATTTATAGGGATAGGTGGGATGTAAATTTTAAGTGAAGTTGAATCCTACTCGGTTTAGGTTAACCCGACTAGGTCCAATTCTTCAGGAATTGGTCATAGAAATTGCCGGTGGTGTTGACTCATTGGTCTTTTAGGATATGGAGTCTTGGCTATTATAGAGGACATGGAGTCTCACCAGTTGCTGAGAATGTGGAGTCTCTACAATCACATAGGATGTGGAGTCTTGGTGGTTGTTGAGGATGTGGAGTCTCGGTTATCACTGACCCCACTCTTGTGATGTTTTTTTGGTGAAATCGAACCAATTCAGTCTGGATCATCAACGATCATAGGGTTTTCCTCAACGACCATTGATTCTTCACCTTCAGCAATATTTCGGTCTTCACCTTTGGCACCCACTGGTTCTTCATTGGTGATCACTAGCTCTTAACCTTCAACAATTATTGGGTCTTCTGTGGTGACTACTAGGTCTTTGCAACCTCAATGCTCGATGAATTCAGAAGAAGAATAAAGAGTCGATGGAGCGCTTGACATATACTACTGCAAGAAGTTTGGGGCTTAAGCCGACCAAGTTCACATGAACCTGACGGGTTTGTGGGGAAAAATCAAGAGAATCAATGTCTTCTTGAATTTGGTTCATGCAAGTTCAAAAAGTGTCTTTTTTAACTGCATTATCTTTAAATATATATATATATATAAATTACAAAAAGATAAGATCTAGAGTTATAGAAACAGTTTACAGTAGTGATTCACGGGTAACATAACATGTAGTGCAATGTTAAGGCCTAATTTATGAGACATAGATAGTGGATATGACCAACACATTTGCAAAATCATAAATCCAATTGAGGATAAATTTTTAGGTGTTATATGTTTGACTTAATTTGATGACATTCAGAAGAAATAAATTCAGGGCCAAGGATCAGATGTGATACATTTAGGAGAGAACCAAGGGAAGCATAAACAATAATGAGTTCATCAAATACAAACTTCTATTGTTAGGGTATTAAGATTTCTATTATCTGAAAATTGTTGGTGGCTCAACGAAGAAAATTTCCATTTGTGGTTATTTTACAGGATAATAATATTGCTCCACAAAATAGAGGAATGAACAATAGCTAGAATCTCACAGCAGCTTCTTTATACTCATACCACACATTATTCACATCTTCCAACATATATTTATAACATCATCACATTCTCAATATTTATGATGAAGAGGAAGAGCATTCAAACAATCATTCATTTTTCATTTGAGTAAAAGAATCTTAGTCAAAAGACTATTTTTGTCATAATGTGAACTCATCATTCCATCCATCACAAGAAATAGAATAAATAGATCTGCAATTCAAACTCCTTCACCATAGTGTCATGAGATATAGTCCCAAGAACGTACAATTCATCAATCTCAAAGTAGTAGTGTGGATATCACAATTTTAATATTTAAAGTAACTGTATACATATACTTCAGAGGTTGTTTTTCAAGACTATGTATATCAAACAAACTTATTTGAGCATATATCCTAGTAAGAAGATTTTGTCCACTCTTTTACACAAAGAGCCCAAAATATAATGAATAAATCCCCTAATAGTCCTTCGTCATGACAGATAAGTATGGGAATTCCCCATAAAGCTTTCTAGGAACAAGATCTATTTATGTTTATCTAGTTCTTTTCTAGTTGTTTAGTTCTTTATCATCACCAGTTCACAGGCTTGTTTACAAGTCAGGTAGACATGTTTATCAATCTGCATGAAAAAATGAGATGTTATTGTTAATTAAATGATATTTTATATCATTTTTACATCCTATAAAATATCTTACAAGAATTACAAACTGATATAAGATACAGATCTGAAGTTGCCAATACATGCCTAAATAACTTCATAAATTAGAGATTGAAAAATAGGTAAAGGAAAACAAACTAACCACGCATGTAAATTTGCAAATTCTGATATATGTCAATTGATTTCAAAATCTTACTTAGATGAATGCAACTGATTTGGAATTAGGCATATAACAAACATTTCTTATGCATGTGTCTGGCCATATTGCTGCCTTGAGCAGTGATTGTATACCTACATGTACCCACAATTACACAATTTATTACATGGTATTATATGAATTGATTTAGATGTTGTGTATTATGGTGTCAAGTGTAGCTATTAATACTGTTGGTTGCTATTATTATTAAAGTTTGATGGCCTTAAGGTCACATATGATTGGTTGAAGAGGACTTGGTTGGGATGGATCACATTCTATGATAGGATGGTAGATGAGAAGGACATGATGGTTATCAACACTCCTGTGCTTAGATGTAATCACAAAAAAAGACAATCCATCATATTTGCTAAATGTTTTGTCAATTTATTGAGAATTTTAACTTGTCATTGATCTGTGTTTGATGGCATCCTTGCAACCAGAAACATTAGTCTCTAGTTTAAGGGCTCTCATGTTTCAACAGGTGTGGTTGTTCTTGGAAGTTTGGCTAACTATAGGAAGAAGCATTCTCTCCCATAAATGCTTCTCGCATGGTTCCTCATATGGTCTTCTCTAGGCCTCCTTCAAAGTGCCGACTAGAAATGACCATGTGGCATTGGACATGGGAAGCATGCGGAAAAGGCTGGGTGTGGATGAACGAGCAGAGCGTTGGCAGGTATTGACTCCACACTTCAGTGAAGTATTTTGATATGTACAGTGATATAAATAACAGATTCCACACAAATCTTGTATATGACCAACATGGGGTGATGATCAGCTGTTATTTCGTTGTAAATTTCACATTAATCTTGTATATTCAGTTCATTACATGACAAGGTGTATGAATTTAGTGACATCATAGAACTAAAACCCCCTATAGGAAACCAACCTCCTTGACCATCATCATGAACATACCACGTGGCATAGAACTATTAGCCATCCCCAGATCAAGACAACAGGAAGATCGTTACCAAACGTCAGCCTCATTGAAAACCAATCATATATACAGAATCAGAAAATCCATAACTTAGAAGCAGTGGCCGACCTTCCCAGAAAAATAAACTCTATAGGTATAAAGAGATGTATCTAGAGCATAAAACCTAATAAGGCATACTGCAGATCACATCATCCCAATCTTGCATATTATAGAGATCATTCACCAGTAACTATTTGCAAACAAGTCACATATTCAAGAGAACATCATGACATGGCTTAATAACTCTAAAGAGTATGTGCATGCCTTAATAAATCTAGTTGGGGTTGGAGAACCCTGTAATATGCCCCTTAGGTTGCTTCTAGGCTGATTGGCTGAGCCTGTTATATGCATTATTTGGAAATCCGCATCCCAAGTTCTTAAGTTGTGAGCTATCAGCTATACCACTGGACATTCATTTCTAAAATTTACTTGGTTTCTGCAGAACCAAGCTGCGAGGCAGTTTGAGAACACCTTCCTACATTCATCACAGTTGCATTTAATAAGAACCCAGGAAGTGAAGCTCTGAAACCATCAGTAGGTGAATCCAACGTCACATACCTATCAATTGAGATGCTCTCAATAGAACCAACAAAAGAACAGAAGAACATGTCATCAACAATGGTTTTTGAACCATTTTTGGATATCTAAAGGCATCCTCATTGCATGAAGCCAGTAGCTACTATTATTTATCCCGTACTACTATTACAGTTATAAATGTTATTTGCTTCTCTTGGTCAACCTTAGCCAACAGAAGCAGAGATGGCCGAAGTTGATGTTGTCAACAAAGCTAGGAAAACAAGAAAAAAGCTTATGCCTGAAGGCACATCTGAATACCAACTACACCAGTAGAAACTTATTTCAGTTGAACTATTTTTATAAATAACATAGTATATATGTATCTTCTTTTACTCATATTCTTGTTATATGTAGTCTTCCTGGATTATTGATGAGACCGATGATGAAAATTTTGATAATGATATTGAAGGAGATGATGGCATGATACTTGATGAAGGAAATAATGAATGCACCACACAAAAAGGATTTGATTTCTAGATGAAGGCTATGAAAAAAGAAACAAAAGTAGACACATGACGGTGAGTCAAGTATAACATCATGTTTCCTGCTACTATAGAGTTTGAAAGTTGAATTATACTAACACTAATACTGAAAGTGCATGGTGCTACTACAGAGTTTGAAAATTGAATTATACTAACACTAATACTGAAAGCACATAATGCTAAATGAAAGTTCGGTGTGAGAATTTACTACCCCTAGGTGTATATGGATACCTTACTATGTGAGGCCAAACAAAAAACACTCGTCAAAATGTTTTCTAAGCAGTTGCTTTTGAAGAGTTGTTACCTACACTATCTACAGATTTCTTAGAGTTGTTACTTTGGAGGTTGTACGAAGCTGATTTCATTCTTACCCACTTCTTCTGTGCTTATCTTGCTACTCAACTTTTTACTTGGGAAATATTGGATATTTGATAGTCCATCACTCTATATTATTTTATATAATAATGTTTTCAATCCTGCCATTTATCCCATAAAAAGTATCCTTAGAGCTAACCTTCTTAATCCTTGATTGCTTTGAGCTATGTGATTCTTCGTTCATTTTTTAGATGTCATTTAGAACATCAACAACCTTTGCTTGGCAATTATTAGATGGTATACGGAGTAGTCAAATAAATCTTTATTGTCTTTGGTATTCAGCCATGTTTTATGCGCCCAAATTTCATCCTTTTGTGTTATTGTATATATAATGTCATGATTTTTTTTATTGCAGGCTGCACAGTTGGATGTTCATCTGAAAGTAGTTGATTTTGAGGAAGACATGGAGGTTATACCTGAGTTGTCCACAGTTCACTCATTCCTTCCTCTTCTAGATTAATCTCTACATGGAGGATCCTAGCAAGTTTGCAGTTGTTCTTGCCCCTACTGCTGCTTCAGGCTATGCAGCTGCACCTGCTGCTTCGGCTGCTAAGGTGGAAGAGAAGAAGGAAGAACCTGCTGAGGAATCTGATGACCATATGGTCGTAATGCTATCTCTGCAGCTGAGAAGAAGGATGAACCTTCATTGTAGTGTAGCTGGTCTACTCCTGTAGAAGCTCACAACTACTTGGAATGCTAGAATGGAGTTGTATGTTTTTGTAGGAAAATGAGTTGGTATTCCTTTGGGGGGTCTCCAAGTGCAAAATGAGTTGTTATCCAGTTAGTGTTCATGTCTACAACATGTACCATATATAGTCATATGTGATGTTGTTGTATTCAATACAAGGGGCAAGGTAAAATGTCCTCCCCATGTAATTGTCATTTGATTATAAATAAAAAAGTTCAATACTTTTGGAATGTGTTCGGTTTCAATTGGCATTCAATCAGAAAACTTGATCATGAACTACAAATTGATTGACGAAAATCCATAAAAATTAGTAATGCAGAACTAGTATGTCATTAGTGGCTTTTTTCATAAGCCACTACATTCAATCAAAACCAATTTATACAACAACATTATACAAAATAGTGGCATTTGTATAAAAGCTAAATGATGGATAGTGGCTTTTCTATAAATGTCAAATGATGGTTTAGTGGCCTTTATGTGGAATTTATTTGAAGCCACTAAAGACAAACCTTTAGTGGCTTTTTCAACTTAAGCCACTATCTTCCTAGTGGCATTGGCGCTAGAGGCATTTTTTTAAATGTCAACAAATACCACTAAACTTGTTTACTGGCTTTTTTTTAGTGGCATTTCTGAAAGGCCACTAATGAGTATGTTTGCTATAGTGTAAGGATATAAGTTTCTTTCTGAAACCACGACGCTCTCTATATACGACCTAAATCAGTTCTGATTTTGGATTTTGTCAATCTGGATCAACATAGAGTTTGGACATTGATGTCCAAATTGAAACCTGGTTGGTTGAGAGTGGTGATTTGTTTTCAATCCCAATCAATTTGGGTTGACATCAAAGGCCAATATTTCATTTGGGTTGTCCAAATTGAACCTTGTTTTACAACACCACTCTAGGGGTTCTTCTCACCCTGGTTACCGCGGGATCAACCCAGACCCTCATCACCTTTGTGAGGGAAAAACCTGGATGATCAGTCTTTTTCTGGCCTTTGCTCGGCTTTCTTCCTTGACTCTGACTTTCATTCTGTGAGCATCAATGTCAAGAGGGTTGTCTCTGGATCATGATAGCCTAGGGGAAGAGGCTTATGTAGGAATTTGAGATCTCAATCGGTAGACAAGTGTTAGGAATTGTGGAGATGATAAGTGCAATAGAAACAAAAAAAATCTTCACGTATCCTACTAGCAGATTTCATCGACAACAACATATTTAGAAAAAGGGTGAATGAGATATATCTTGTCACGCAACAAGTGTAGCAAATCCCCCCTCGTGTTGTAGTGTGTGTCGCTCCATGAGTGCACGAACATGACATGACATTAGAGCAGTCATACTTAGTTAGTGATGAGTTTGAGCCTTAGAAGCATGCGAAGGAACACTAGAAAGTTGGTCCTTGTCGACCTCCTCTGGACATAGTCGCATAGCACCTGCATCTCTACGTAGTCCAAGTAGATGGACCAAAACTCCTCGTCTATGGAGAACGTTACAATTCTACATCCAAGGATCAAGTCTTAAGCTATAGAGAACGGTGGACCTTCCATACAAGCTACCAGAGACAAAGATAGAAGAATGGGATGAAGCTACATTTGACAAGGCAACCTTGAATGCTAGAGTCATCAACATTCTCTATGCCTCCATTTCTCCCTATGAGTTCAACCAGATTTCTTCAAGTGGGATGGCCTATGAGATATGGAGAAAACTATGTGTCTCTTGTGATGGGACAAATCAAGTGAAGGAAAGTAAAGTCTATATGCACGAAAGCCTCATTGAAAACTTCAACATGGGAAAGGAGGAGAGGGTAGCTGAGATCTACTCAAGGCTCAACACCATTGTGAATGGTATTGTTGTTCTAGGTCATCCTATGGATTGAGGAGAGATAAATTTAAAGATCCTTAGAACTCTCCCCAAGAGGTGGAAATCTAAGATGACCTCCATTAAAGAAACAAAGTCTCTTGGTGATATCCTATTGAAGAGCTCATAGGAAATATACATGCCCATGAAGTTAAACTTGACAAGAAAGAGGTGGAGGAAAGAGAAGAAGAGAAAGATCTCAAGAGAATGAAGAAGGCTAAAATCAATGCACAAATTGAAGCTATTGATGGTCAAGCTTCTCCGAGTACAAGTACGGTCGTCCTATGAGTGAATTCAGTCAGATGGTCAAAATTGCTTGAGCTGATAACATTGTAAGGCTCCAAGCCTAGGGTTTATCCTGTCAAGTTGAAGAAGGTGCCATGTACTCTAATGGAAAATTATACAAAGGCAAGTCCTCATCTTCCACCCACTACTTCAAATGTGGAAAGAAGGGTCACTTCAAGGAAGATTGTCTACAAGGAAAAAAGATTGAGGCGAGAATTTTGAGTCGCATTTATAGACTTATTTTACTTGCGTTTTATGTGTTTATTGGTCACTTTGGTGGTAAATAATACATAATTCACTTACTCTAGTCTATAATCTCTTTCAGTATCAAATCTCTCATATTTTATCTTTTTTATCATAAACGATTATAATAATGGGTTTTATCTCAGCTGATTTGGCTTTGTCTTGCAATTTCAGGAAAAACGTATATATACAGCTGTCGATACCATCGAGATCCATCGATAGTATCGACACAATCACAGACAGACAGCCGCAAGGAGCCAAGAAGTGTCGATACCATCGACTGGGAAGTCGATGGTAGAGAGTTACTTTCAGGTTGCCAGCGATCAGTCGGTCGATACTATCGACACGAGGGTCGATACTATCGACGTTCTACAACTTCAGTGTCAGAAAGGTGATAAAACCAATGCCCAAGGGTGTTGATACCATCGACCCACATCGATGGTATCGAGTCTGCATCAGGCGGGATGACAGAAAAGAAGGAAGGCTTGCCAATATCAC
Source organism: Alisma plantago-aquatica (assembly GCA_963693085.1). Lineage (NCBI taxonomy): Eukaryota > Viridiplantae > Streptophyta > Magnoliopsida > Alismatales > Alismataceae > Alisma > Alisma plantago-aquatica. The sequence continues at coordinate 233,517,873 of OY856409.1, read as the reverse complement.
GAGGGGTCGATACCATCGACGTCGTCAGATTAGTTTTTGTTCCATATCGGCCCGAATCCAACGGTGGTGATATTTTGACGATCTAATTTGGTGTTTATACCTAATTACGGCGTCAAGGAGCGATCTATCATGTCATTAGCCACTGCACACATCCCGAGGAGAGTTGGAGAGGAGAACGGAGCCCAGAAGCACGCCCCGACCGTTCCGAGAGTCGAAGACGATGTTTTTACCGCCGAAAGGCTGTAGATCGCGCACTCTACGTCGAGGAACGCTTGGATCGTCTCCGTTCAGGGGTTTACATCACTTCATCCACATTTTCTCCATGTTTTCCCTTTCTTCCACCATGTCTTGCTCTGAGATGAACATGCGGGGTTAATCCCCTTTGTCTTTAGGACCGGGAGTAGCCTGGGGAATCATTGTATGACGTTTTTATCATAATAATTCATAATTTGTCTCTTAAATCCGTGGTATGATTTCGTTTTCTCCATTATATCATTATGCTTGATCACCCTAATTATAATCTAATGCCTTTAATTACTTTTAAAGAAGAATTAACAGTTGAAAAGAGACAAAATTCACATTAACTCATAAATTCCTTGAACAAGGCGATGTACGGTTAATGGTGGAAACCCAGAGGTCGATTCTAATGCACCTAGTTTAGGGTATAGGTTACTACGACAGTGGAACCGACCTAGATTTAGGTAGTGAATTGTATCACGACAGTGAACAATTCTGACTATAGGCCACTACCCAGAATGAGAGATGAATTTGATTAATTATGTGGAAACTCATATAATGAGAACCCGCGGTGAAACCGCAATCCTAAAGATTCCCATCTAAATTGATTAAACTCAACATTTAATTGATTGTTTTGTTTTCTTTTATTTTTATTTTCTTTTTAATCAACTCTTAAAACCTTTTTAACCGGTCTAGCTGATTGTGAATAGTTTGTAGTAGTCTATCGATAGTTCAGTGTCCCTGAGTTCAACTCGGGCCTCACAAGGGCCTATATTACATTGACGTGTGCACTTGTGTTATACGCACGGTAAAATTGCGTCAAAGATCCATCATAACTAGAGAAGAGAAAAGAAGCACAAGAAGAAGGAGAAATGACACAAAATCTCTAGTGACGCGTCCAACTCAAGATCAAGTGAAGATTCTATTGGAGGATCTAGCTCAAGCTCTATTGAACATGGAGAATGCCATTTTTCTCTAAAGGCAAGTGCAAATGAATATTCAAATGAGGTAAATTTAAACTCTTTAGATAAAGAATCTTTAATTACAACTATTCATACTACTCGTGCCTCTCTTAAGTCTACTAAAAATAAAAAGAAAATGCTTGCTAGAATTGTTGATAACTTGCATGAAGAAAAAGATGATCATGAACAAGCTAATATTTGTTTGCTAGATGAAAACAATGCTTATCTTAGTCAAGTAGACTCTCTTAAACTTTAAATGACAATTTTCATAATAAGATTAGATTTCTAGAAGCTCAACCTCTTATGCCTAGTTGTAATGAAGGCATACTAATATTGTAAATTGTGTCATGCTTGACTTTCATGTTCTTAAAATTTAAAAAGAGGACAACGACTTTGTTTTGCAAGGAATAGAATCTGAAAATAGTGTCTATCTTTTGAAAATTGCTTTGCTTGAAAAATAAAATACTTCCTTACTTGCTAAAATCAATGTCCTTGGATCTTGTTCTAGTTCTACTAGTAGAGAGAATAATTGTAACATCCTCGGATTCTGCCATCTCGAGACTTAGAAGGCCCGAGAGGACAAATCTGAAAACGTTAGCTAATTGTTTTAGAGAGTGATGCGGAAGCATAATACGCATACATGAACATACAACCATAACATACACCATAACATTTGTCAACATTTAACATGTATATTAATACAATATGGCTTATTACAACATGAATTACATTTACATAGTGAATCAAAATTCTACATTCTATGAACATGTATGCTAACTAGGATCTACACAATAGGTAAACATGGACAACTACTCACTTTCCTTCATTTCCTCCCACTCTATCTCTGAACCTAAAACATATGTGAAACAACGAATCAACACACAAAGTGTTGTGTATGTGGGTAGAAAGATACATACTAATATGTTTACATAATTGAAATAACTTGAGAAATAAAGTCTAAAAGAAAACATTGTTTCATGCAATAATCAGGTAAACACATCTTTTATACATTTCATTAGATGCAGTTGTACTAAAATTTTATAAGCACTTATCATACATCTAGTATGGGCAAAATTATTTTATCATACATCTAACATGGGTAATTCATCATACATCCATGCTAGGCAACATACATCCATACTGGACCCTGTGCACTAGTAGCTAAAACTCATCAAAATGTCCTTCCATGTTTCATTAAGTTATGGCAAAGCATATAATACTAATACACATCTAAGAATTTATATGCAAATAAAAGCATCCAAATGTCATCATATCATTATGCATCCACGAAAACTAGACATATACTTAACAAAACCCACATCCCTAAGTTTAGATATTCCTATTTATATTCTGAATCATCTACATCTCTGGTCATCACCTGATTAATAGCAATTAATCATCATTAATAAATGTTCATCATATTCTAGGTATTTTAAGTCCAAATTAGGATTTTACGCCAAACCTAGGTTCAACTGATATTAAATATGTTTATAACATTTTTGTACTGATCTATATGTCATAAGTAAGGTCACATATGAATTTCATATTTTTATGACACTTTCCTATTTTCTAGCATTAATATAAGGCTAAAAGCATCTAATTATGCATTAATGAGCAAAGAATAATATTTATCAATAATTTTTGGATTAGATTTCGTAAATTGGTTTCAATAATCATTAGGCTTCTATAAAAAATTCTGAGAATTAATATCAACGGGATATTTTTTTATTTAATGAACCCTAAATAGGAGTATCATCTAGTAATTTAAAAATGAAGAACATTACTACTTCAAAGGTCTAATCTAGGTGTTTAATAAGAAAGTAAGTATTTTTCTGAGTCTATTGATATTTTGTGGGAATTATTTGGCCAAGAGAGCTATATTCTAAGAATTTTCTAAGATTTGGTCTAAAAGTGGGAATTTAAGAACAATTTACCTATTAGGCCACCCAGTTCAGCCGATTTGGACCCGGTTCAGCCTGGGCTAAGGGTCAAGAGGCTCCGATCTCTCTTTCTCACATCAATACCTACATTCTCTATAGAGGCGCTTCCAGATCACCACCGTTGGCCCTCATCTGGCGAGCAACACGTCGTCCTCCACACCATCCCATGAGTCGAAATTGGTTCCAGATGTTACCTCGCACCTCACCCCCATCCTCATCTATGCACACCCCTCCAAGAGCATGGATGCCCACTTTGCAAGTTTGTTGATATCACCTCACCATCGTAAGGAAGGAAAAAGGGATGGCGAGACCTCTATATGAGATGAACGATTGACGACATGGTGTACCACTCCCGATGCTTTAGGGGCTGGCTGTGAGGTCGAGGAGGAGAAGCTGGAGCACGGATGCCTCATTGGACAAGCCAAGGCTTGCCTTGCCAGTGCGCACAGTTCCAAGGATGTGGTTGTTTCTCTCAGGGAATGGAGTCATCGCAAGAGAAGTCCATGGATCGACATTTTTTTCTCCATGAACTCAGAGTTGCCTAAGACTCTGGGTGGATATGCCCAAGATCTCCTACCCGAGACCATCTTCCTCTCTATTGAGATGGAGTCTGTGATCATCGGCATCATGATGCAGCATCCTACTAGATGTGGCCAAAGTTCTCATAGGTGGTGGGGTTGGGTCGATGGACCTGAGGTTCTTGAAGGAGGTAGCGCTTGTTGACCTAGGCCTAACGAGTCCCTCTATTTCTAGGGTTGGATGCTACTTGCAGCTATGGAGAAATGAGGAGGTTCTTGAACGAGGCTCTCTCTCTCTCACCTTACCTTCATATCCCGCAAGACAGGGCCAACTGTGTCCACCCCATTGATCTGAAATAGTTTAACAAGTTGGCATAGTGATTGACTTGAGTCATGAGGGTGTAGTTTGTTGGCATGAGAAAAGCTCGTGATCCAACCGTTGTATGTTTTGAGGAAATTAAAAGTGGAAGACAAGGTCTCCACCATATCAAGGATGTGTGACATAGGGCTAGGGTAGATAAATAAATTTCAAGCTTAGTTCTATGTATTTAGAACCTTAGTCATTGGATAAAGAATTAAACTTGTATATCTCTCATATGGATTATGCAATTTCTATGTAACTTTAATCATTAGTTCCTCAACATGTAATCTATAATTTAGTCAAGTTTGATACTAGAACTCTAACAATGTTCCATTAAATTTGATTCCTCGAATGACCTCATAAATAATTGTATAGACCTCAAATACAAGTCACTTGATCCTCAACTCTCGACCAAACAAGTCCAAAAATACCTTTTATGATCCTAACATACCTCAAATTTCATCAACTTGGCACTTGAGTTCATTGAGACTGTTATATGGGTCCCTTAGACTAATAAGCACCCAAATCAATTAATATACAAATATATTCATCATATTTGAACTCAATTTGTGTCATAATCATCAATTGCATATTTGTTTACACTTTCTAAGTGATAAAGAATCAATAAATAAACTACCAATTCCTCAGTTTGGTATCATCCATGTGACACTCATGGTCTTAAGATACTATATTTTCTATAAAAACCCAAAAATTTGGGTTATCACAATAATGTCGTTGCTCTTCATATTTAAAAAATATTATAATATGACAAATGCTCTTTGCTTAGAAACTAATCTTTTACATGCTAGAGATAATATCATTCAATTGTCTTGTAATATTACTTCTCTTATGCATGACAATCATATCTTGAGTGAGGTCCTCTATGCAAAGATTTTTATATGAAAAAATGAATCTTAATAAAATCCTAGATCATGCTACTAACCAAATGGGTGGAATGATATCAGACTTGATATTAGCTAAAGGAACAACTAAAACAAAGGACCTTCAGTTTTCAATGAAGAATCTTTTTTTGGGAAGTATGGCTACAGAGTAGGCGGCAAAAATAAAAAAATTATCTACCATATTCCCCATAACCAATGGATCGCGTCAATAACTATAATATGAGAAGGATGGTTTTGAGGATATACCTAGTCCTGGAGCAAGTCTAGAGACAATTCTCATTATTGTAGTTGTGAAACTCTGACTCCTAGCTACACTGGGACTCGTCTAACTGCTCCTCCAAGGACAATAGACTCGAACGCAATCTTCTGCAGTAACTCCTCTCACCATGGATTGTTGGTTGATGATGTCCTCCTAGAAATAAGGAATGGCCTCCCGCCTCTATAGAAGTCCACATGGACTGTCTAGAACTCCTGTCGTCCTTCTAAAATAGACATGAAGGAGTCATCCCTTGCATTGGCATACTAGTCACCAACTTGCTCTCCCGCAATAATAATCTCAATCGTTTTATCCCTTGCTATCCCTCCCTAGTCGGGTAGGACTTGCTTTGGTTCTCTTGGTGTGATGACCCGACATCAAATCAAGCCATCACCAGTAACTGATTGTGGAATAACCATAAATAGTGGATTAACAAAATCACTAAAAATTAAAACCATTTTGTAAAGGGTTCCTCTTCTAGGAAATTATTATTGAAAGAACCAAAACTTTATACATATCATGGTTCACATTGTACATACACTGTATCATCCCATCTCGAGGATAACATATAACAGTTGTTTTTCCACCTATATATAAGCAACATAAAACCTCGAGGCATATAAGCCAAAATTTCAGATCGTTCATAAAACCATTACGTACTGACTCAAAGGACCTGAGAGTACAGAGACGACACATAGGACTTCTATCTACAAGACATGACAGATAGTAAACTCAACCTGAGTTGTTACTGATGCCCCGACTGTTGTGGTTCTCCCTCTATAGAAAGGTCTCTACCGCCTCATGCATGTCCACCTAAAAATTGTGGATCCCACGGGGTGAGACAATTGTCCTAGCGAGAGATATAACTCTCCACCGACAATATTATTATCATAGGTAAGCAGTATAAAACTGAGCAGAGGTTATTTATATTAACAAGCAAGATTAATCACTGTTATAATAAGAATAGAGTAATCTCTTCTCTTAAAATAATGCCTTTATCTATGGTAGAGAAATAAATCATCTATTCACTTTATAAGGAATATAAAGAAACAAGAATAACATATATCCAACTAGGATGTATAAAAGGAGTGTACATCAACCAATGTCTTCCGTATTTGATCCTTAAGAAAATATGCTACACGGATGATTACATATTACAATCACACTTATGCCCTAAGGAGATGAAGTATATTGTTTATTCTACAACCAACCACTACTAAGTTCAATTGGTACCATACAAGGTCAATGGTAGGGCCGGTTGTCAAGACCTCACCCATCTCGGTCAATATGAGACAACTTCATAGGACATATCATATCAGTTGCTGGTAGGACATCTTGTGTCATCTACAATAGCATGCCAAGGTATAGAGGCATCTTCTCTATAGAGTTACATTCTCAGCATGTACTCTCTTCGGGAGAAGACCATGTAGCTTTCCCGGGTTATAAGGAAAAGGAAGATTATACATCAATTCCTTACCTGGTCAAGAGATTATCATTAATCCCAACAACACATAATAATAATGAAGAAGGATTTACACATCAATTCCTCATTTGGTAGAGAGATTCACATCATCCTGGGATAAATAAGGAAGGTGCTACATCAGTTCTTTATTAGGACGTATGGATATACTTCGTCGTTCACCTCCCCCCCCCCCCCGCATATTCAAAAATATGCTCTCTGAGTTAAACTCATTTCACCATTAGCAATTTCTAACACTGAATGGATCTATGCTTACGGCAACTACATGATGAGATTTCACTTGATTAATTAGGTACATCACAATATCTTTTAGCATCAACCAAGTTCAAACATGAATTATAACAGATGTTATAAAGAAGGGTGTAGTAATTTTAAGATCTTTGGAACACTTTGAATGTATAGCACTCGGGATCTCAGTCCCTTATCACAATACTAGGAATTCACATCCCTTCACATCATCATCATCATGATTACTGGATGTGGGTATTCAAACCCTTAGATCGTCACTGAACATGGTTACCTCTATAACAGGTAACTATTACCTCTAGGTCCTCAGACCAAGGTATTCATTGTACTTGTTGTACAAGTATTTCACATAGCTCACATGGTTCATTAGATATCTTGTCACCTCTCACTAGGAAACAACTTATCTTTTAATATATCAAACTATAAAATCATTATACATATATTTAACATGGCTCATAATGCTCATTTAAATATGTATCATATAAAACATCATAGCTCGTACCTGGCTATACTCATCATCTCATAATTCTTGAATAGTTTGCACCTCATGATAAAAACTTTAGTAGTATATGACATCACTATGCAATTCAAGAGAATTACATCCTTTCCATTATTAGGGTTAGGATTTCCTATTTTAACCAAATAGGGTTTCAAATTCACATCATCACTAAGTGATATAAGAGAAATACATCCTTCCCATGATTAGGGTTAGGGTTTCAAAAATCTAACCGATTAGAGTTGTAAGTGCATACTAGCACCCTTCATTAGGGTTAGGTTTTCGCCTTATTAACAAATTAATGATTCAAGATCATATTATCTATAATCAAGCCCTAATTCATAATCCACTCATTTTAGGAGTATCAATGCATGCTTATTAACATGATTATCATGCATGTAAAAGTCTCCCTCTGTGATGGACGGGATTTCTGACTTAATTTCGAGGATGAAATTTCTCTTAAGGCGTGTAGGATGTGATGGAGTGCACTTTTGGAATCCTTAAATGTCCAATAAAATAAGTGAATTCATGAATGTTGAGTTATTTTGAGAGTTCCAAGTGCTTGTGGTAATTTGAGTGTTGATTGACATTGATTTCACGGTTAAATTCCTTAACTGTATGCCTTTTTGAAGTATTTAATTGAATGGTCAAATAGTTGGGTTTTGGCACCATATTAAAATAGAATGTAGCTTGAGTTGTGTTAAAGCAATGGTCAAATTTTGGTGACAATTAGGGGATCCTAGAGGAAGTTATTTACGTTTGAACATGATGAAATAATGTATACATTGATGTATTTGATTAATAAAGTTTGGGTTATATAGCCTAACTTATGAATATCAGCTGTGTCACGCGCCCCTTACTTTTGGGTTGGGTCTGCATGGTCAGTTTCTAGCCTTGGATCCCAGATCCAAGGGCCGCATCTCATAGCTTTGAAAAGCCACATATCTCACTTAAACGGGGGTGGACTTTGACCCTCGGATACCAGATCAAGGGAAGTCTGGCATGTCTCCTACCTTGCGGTTAGAGCAAGGTGGGGGTGAACTATTGCTATCACAGTCTACCCAGCCACCACTAGTCAAATCATGGGGTTATGGGGCAGGAGACCGAGTAGTTATCCTCACCTTATTGAAAACTTCCATCCTGACCTTCACATCGTGGTATTTGGTGAAAGATATAGGGAGAACGAGCTCCCTGTTTGCAGAGCCTCTCCTTTACGGCAAGAAGGTGGTGGCCGAATGTGTAGCATGAGTAAGAAGTAGAGCTAGAAGGGGTTCTGGGTAATATTTAGAAAGGGAAAATAACGAGAGGGGCTACAACGGAAGAAAGCAGGCATTTTCAGTATTTTTCATGGAGGTCACCATGACCTATGACCCAAGGTCTGACAGAGAAGAAGACCACTCTTCAGGGCCTATCCTCAGCAGCTCCAACTACAATGGGAGATAGAGGGTGAGTTACTGGAATCCTTCTAGCTCTTTCGGAAGTTCTAGTCTAGTTTTTCATGGAGCTGGGGCATTTTGCCCTTTTCTAGTCTGCAATAGCAGCATCATGCGACAGCAAGCTTCTCGAATGCATGAGAAGGCACCCCTCAACGGCGACCCGAGTAGCCGAGGATGAATGGACAGGAATTGCAAAGCTTATAGAAGTGGAAGGTCATTTTTGAGGTGGAGGAAACCATGATCGATCGCTCACTGGAGGAGAGCCCAGGCGGCGGCGGCTGCCTTGTGGAAGAACAGAGTCCGTTGGGGACTCGGACGTAGGTTAGAGCATGATAAAAAAGTGGGGAACTCTAGACCGGGTCCAGTCAAACGAACCGTCCGAACCAAATCAAACTCAGGAGCTAGCCGATGAACCTGATCCAATAAACGTGGCTCAGCGTGAGTCTAGGAGCCTTGCCCACGACCATGAATGCCATGTGGCACATCATGGTTGGCCGAAAAAGGTAAATTCCCAATAAATTTCCATATCTTACATAATTCGTAGTAAATAGCCTGTTTATCAGAAAAATACAAATAAGGTACCAAAATTCTCAGAAAAATGCGTAGAACAATATAGAATAATAATATCAACCTTTTAATGCTTTAATATCTATGATATCATGAAAGATGTGTAATGCTTGTTTAGTGGATAATAAATAGCAAATGATGACATAAAATCATGGAAAAATACTAGCAAGTCCATAATTATGTATAGAATGCATGTGATGTCAGATATGGTCATGTTGATGTACGAAATCTTGTAATTTGCTTAATATGGCTAATTAGGGCTAATAACCCTAATAAAATGTAATAAATGCATGCATGCTCAATAAATGATAAGATTTACTAAAAACCCTCACATCAGTATCTCTAAGATATTATGTAAATATGAGATTAGTTTCATACACGAAATTCAAGTTATATGAAGATGGTCATTAATACATGTTATGAAACCATAATCTTGGTTAATGATGCAACCTAGGGCAATATGTGCACTTTAAGGATATGGAACCTAATGTTCAGATAATGAACCACAATCAGGAAAATGACATCAGTAAGATAAATCTAAGATAAGAACACAAGTAATGATGCACATATCCTAATGAACTAAGAGAAACTCTAATGAACACGATTAGGGTTACGATGAGATGTAAGATGATGAGAACCTGATGATCGTACATGGTCTTGTCTTAATCAGGGTTGACCAAGATATAGTTGACATGAGGGATATCTAATGATTAGGTTTGTTCTTGACCAAGGTATGCTATTACCTCTTACTTGGCTTATTATACAATATGCTTGTGTTATATGTGTAGTAGAATACTTGGCATATGGTATTGGATGAAGTGATTGTTCTTATATGATATCTTGCTTGATTTTCTATACTTATGGCTATGAACACTTGAAACATAATATATTTGTTCCATTATATGAAACACTAGTACAGGAATGGTCTGTAGCGTCGGCTTTTTTAAGCCTGCAGCGTCACTTTTAAACCGACGTGTAAGTGGCCGTCGCTATAGACTTTGCTCTATAGCGTCGGTTTATTTGACCAGAAAAAACTGACCTTACAGAGTAAATACCGACGCAAAAGGTTGTAAAAAATTTGACCTAGGCGAGAAAAAAGGAGCCTGTAAGGTCGGTTATTCCAAAAAAACCGACCCTGTAAACACTCTCGGTCGAGAATATTGTCAACCGAACACATTTTCGGTCAACAATTTTCTCGACCGAGAGAGTTTACAACGTCGGTTTTTTTAGAATAACCGACGCTAAATATTGAATAACCACTTCAGTGCTCCTTCTCGGTCGACGAATTTGTCGACCGAGAGGTTATCGGTCGGCAAATTCATCGACCGAGGGACTTCTAGGGTCGGTTATTTGGAAAAAACCGACGCTAGAGGTGCTTATACATGTGTGAACTTAACTGGATCCAAGATTTATCTCAGTCGACAATATTGTTGACCGAAGGGACTTCTAGGGTCGGTTATTTGGAAAAAAATGACGCTAGAGGTGCTTATACATGCGTGAACTTAACTGGATCCAAAATTTATCTCGGTCGACAATATTGTCAACCAAAGGGACTTCTAGGGTCGGTTATTCAGAAAAAACTGACGCTAGAGGTGCTTATACATGCGTGAACTTAACTGGATATTGGTCGACAAATTTGTCAACTGAAAGAGTTTATAGGGTCGGTTTTTTGGAATAACCGACGCTAAAAATTTAATTAAACATTTCAGTGTACCCCTCGGTCGAAAAACTGTCGATCGAAATATTTCGGTCGACAAAATTTTCGACCGAGGGGTACACTGAAACGTTCAAACTGAAATAGAAATGAATATTCATATATTCTGGGAGAGGGGAGCATTGATGCTCAACCGTCACCATTCAAAACCACACATTCATGACAAAAATGATTCATAATCACATCATAATTTACAAAATGATAGATTGCTTGAAATATAAGGAGGAAAAATTAGTTTGAAATCCTAGAAATATACATCTTTTGAGAGATTAAAAGCTATCCATATGCAAACAAAGTCTATGATTACCACTTCCTTCAAAAAAAATGATGCACAAGATGTAGGGTTCATCTAAGATGATACAAAAAACTATCATACAAGCTCACACCCTAGGTAAAGGTACATCTTTATACTTGGATCAATATTTTTAAGGAAAAATCATGTACATGTAACGTAAGAGTGAACAATAATCATGGATAAAGTTATATAACTCACCTTAGAGATGATGTAGAAACTCCAAACAGCAAGGTAGATTGAAGAAAAATGGGGAAGAAACCCTAGATTGGGCACTCCTCTTCACCAAGCTGGTTCCTTCTCCAAAAAGGAAGCAAACCCTATGTTGAAAAGGTAAGAAAAAGAGAGTGGAAGATGTTTTCAACCATTATCTCAAGCTCCACCATGGAACGCCATGGATTCAGCCAAGAAGAAGAGAGGGGAAGATAGAACAACAAGAAAATCAAAGAAAAAGAGACAGATCTCACTTACCAAGACTAAGAAAGGTGGATCCGAACCCGGAAACGAACTCGGGAACCTTACTTGGAAACGGAGGCGACCTTCCTTGGAAATGGCGGCGACCTTACTTGGAAACAGCGGCGACCATCGTAGAGGATGAGACGACCTTCACGGAGAGGCGGCGACCTTCATGGAAGTATGGAGAAGCGGCGACGACGAGCTCTTTTCGCGGAGAGGAGGCAAGGGCTTTGGCGGCGCGAAGAGGTGGCAAGGGCTTTACGGCGGAAAAGGTATTCGCATCGTGGGAGAGAAAAAGAGAATGAAAATTTTGTTTCATGGGGGAGAAATACTAGGTTTCGACCATTTTAAAGGAGAGACTCGACCTGTAGCGTCGGTTAAAAGAAACAAACCGACGCTAAAGATAAGCGGTGCCTGTGTTTGGTTATTTAAAAACACTCGAACACATTTTCGGTCGACAAATTTGTCGACCGAGGGGAGCTCTAGGGTCGGTTAAAAGTAAAAAACTGACGCTAGAGGTGCTTATACATGCGTGAACTAAACTGGATCCAAAATTCATGTTGTTCGACAAATTCATCGACCGAGAAGTCCTTTAGGGTCGGTTATAAGAAAAAACTGACCCTAGAGGTGCTTATACATGTGAAATCTAGCTCCTTCTCGGTCGATGAATTTTTCGACCGAGAGGTTAACGGTCAACAAATTCGTCGACCGAGGAGAGATCTAAAGGTGTTTATACATGCGTGAACTAAATTGGATCCAAAATTCATGTCGGTCGACAATATTGTCGACCGAAGAGCACTTTAGGGTCGATTATAAGGAAAAAACCGACCCTAGAGGTGCTTATACACGTAAAATCTGGCTCTTTTCGGTTGACGAATTCGTCGACCGAGGGAGCTCTAAGGTGCTTATAAAACACTAATATGGGATGATGTTATGTGAAATCCTAATATAGGGTGATGTCGTGTGAAACCCTAATATGGGATAATGTTATGTGAAACCCTAATATGGGATAATGTTATGTGAAACCCTAATATAGGGTGATGTTGAGTAAAATCATAATATGATAATGTTATGTTTAACCTTAATATGGGATGATGTGATGTGAAACCCTAATTGATAAAGATGGGAAACTCTAACCCTAATGAGGGAATAGTTATGTTATCTTTGTATTGCATGATGTTGATATGAAATTGATATGGTTGTTATCAAGTATACTAACCATGTGAGATGCTTGTTGTGGCAACACATCCCATTATCACACAGATAACGAGGTGTTACGCGAAAACGTGCGGAAAACACCATAACCACAGATTATCAAAGACACGGGTTAATTAAAACCAATTGTGGAAAACTGATAAACTGTGAAACTATTACTTTCCAGTCCTCATCCTGCACAGAAACATGTCATATAAATATGTACATACACAAGATCTGACACGTGTCCACAGCTCAGGAATAGTTGTCCATCCATCGCATGAGTTCACCACCTGTTCATATATACATAAAGGCCCACATCCAGCCAACAGCAGGATATACAGATATCATCGAACGATCTTCGTGAAACATCGTCAAAACACTGCCAAGGACCTGAGAGTACAGGGATGACTCTAGACTCTACTACAAAACATCCAAAACAGCAGCATGTCCAACGCTTGCCTTCTACTGTTCCTCAAGCTGCTCGTCCGCAACACCACAACCACGACCACGTCTACCTTGACCACCTAAGGAGGGTGTAAACCAGCGGAGTGAGACAATTGAACAATTGTCCCAGCGGGAAACATAGCTCCCCACCGCAACTATAGAACCTCAGCAAGATAAACCATAACAGCAATTATAACATGAGCAGATATATCAGAAGCAGTTATATATATATATATATAGCAAGATCATTCTTACCGGCAAGCATACCAGCTGTACTAAAGAGTAAAACCAAATGTCTTTCAAAGGAACATGACTATCAAGATGAGATATATCAACATGTAACCGGATTATTAGAACAGGGTATAATGCCATATAACCTGATTATCAAGATATGGTAGATTACCACATGACCTGCAAGGTATAACGGAATATTACACAAACAAGGCCTCAACCAATGTTTCGTATTTGATATGACTAGTAAATACTAAACGGTTGTATTACATTTTATTATGCCCTGAGGATTTGAACCGTACCGTTCAAATCCAACCTTCGCTTACGAAACCCAAGACGGTGCCATACAAGGTCAATGGAAGAGTCGGACTCCACGACCTCCCACCTCATGGTCAGTACATGAATACAACACAAGCAGGACCGCAGTCACATGCTGAAGTGGTCTAAGCCACAGGGTTAGCTCCATAGGCTACACATTCTCTAGCCCGCCTTGGTACAGGTCACGGCGCTAGTAAAACTGAGCCACGGGCCTGTTCACCGTGCTCTGAGCCATGAACGCATTCATGCTCCATACATCACATATCCTGAGCCATGGGCCTGTTCACCATGTTGTACACACATATCTGAGTCTACAACCGAAGTTACACTCTTACCTCCTCATCTTCAGGCTAGGAGCAACCTACACATATTCAACAATATGCGCTTCCAGGTTAACCCGTAGGAAAACCCGTTTCACCATCACCAAGTCCTGACGATGATGGATCTATGGCCAGGGGAAACTACATGATATATTTCACTGGGATTAATTAGTATCTTTTAGATGGATTGCAAGATTCAACCAAGTTATATAACATGCATGATATAACGGAAAGTAAACAACATTATATTATGATCTAATCATATCAACCTGATCCATCTTTAAGGATCCAACATCACATGTTATCACTTGGCCTCTTGCCAACCATCCAGACCCATCTCAAGGATAATCACATATAACAGGGTCTCAATCCTTCATCATGCACTGCCTTTGTCTCTTAAGGCTCACATCATCATCAAGGGACAGACATATCACATGCATACACTTATAGAGCAATTATCAAAGTAATGTTGCTCAATACATATGACACATAGCCCTTTCATGGCTAAGACATCACCTGCATGGTTAGGGTACACAATAATTGTAGATTCAACACAAGGAATATGCTCACTATCATGAAATATCATTCCAGATAATCTAATTACCAATATTTCACTTATTTGGTAACCAAGTGTGATAAGTACATCATTGACAAACCATACTGATGCTTACCCTAAACCTCAGGATTATACAAACAATCAGGGTATATGGAGACCATGTTATGTATACAAAACTAACACTATTATTACCAAGGTCATTACTATGCCATCAACTGTTGTCATTTGTATCATGAAGCAACCTTTAACATAACTGCCACTTAGCATCATTATTACCAACATTATGATCATTAAACAAACTACTAGAGTAGTTATCATCATTCTCATTATCATTAACAATTAAGCATAACAGGTCACATCATGCATCTATTACATGAGGGCTATCATCATATACATTACTATCATTAGCATCCTTATTATATGTAAGGCATCGTATTACATATTGATAGTATCACAAACACCACCATCGTTTAATTAGTTAATGGATAAGCATCCACTTCCATCACATATGAGGCCGTCACTAAAGAAACCCATACCCTCACTATAGCCTCACAACCCTCATCTAAAGCCTATCACCCAACATGGGTATCGACTTCCACACTATCCTTATTGGTCATCACACCATCAACCATATCGGCCAACATACCACCAACCATATCGGCCACCATCCCTATCGGCCAACACACCAGCACATGAGTAGGGTATCGCCCAACAGGGCTATCGTCCACCATGGCTATTGGCCATTAGGGTTATCGGCCACCAAGGCCCAAGGCTTATCGCCCAACCCTAACACTCATGGCACTATATGACCCTATCGTCCACCACATGGACAAGGAGATAACTCAACACAAGAGCACCCACTCTATCATCCAACACAAGGACATCCATATCGGCCAACACCATCAGGCCATATCGCCCAACAAGAGAAGGGGTATCGTTCATCTCCAAGGCACTCACCATATCGGCCAACATCCATACTAGGTCAACCTATCGTCCAACCCAAGAGGAAGGGTGTTGCCCAACACCAAGAACACTGATATCGTTCAACTCAAGGACAAGGGTGTCGCCCAACACACCCAGAAGGAAGGGGTATCGCCCAACCCTAGGTCACCTTCAACCTCCAACACAAGGGAGCACAAACCCTAAAAAGCAAGGTATACAAGGAACCCTAAACCCAAGAGAGGGATATCGGCCACTAAGGTATATAAACAAGGTGCACAAGAAAGGAACTAAGCTAGTCTACTAACATGTAACAAGGTTAAAGCTAGAGGTAAAAGAGTTAGGGTTAGAAACTATGCAACCCGCCTTAAGCTCCAAGCTTCAAGGAAGAAGATGCACTCCAAGGTCCAAAGCTATCGTCCACCAAGCTGCTCCAGGAGGGTGTATCGGCCACCACTTCAGCTCCAAGGAAGTGTATCGGCCACCACTTCAGCTCCAAGGAAGTGTATCGTCCAACCCAAGCAAGATGGAGAGGGATATCGTGCACCAAGGGTGGAGGGGAGACCAAAGGACCAAAGGAGACTAAGGCAAGGAGAAGAGCTACCTATATAGGAGGGAAGGGAGGAGAAACCAAGGTACAACCATGCTATGTGTCGCCCACCCAAGGGACACATGTTCACCAACTCAAGCCACCTCTCATGCAAGACATAAGGCACTTGTCCAAGATATGCACCATGTGTCCATCAACCAAGCCAAGCCATCTGGGCGACACAACAAGAGCTACTGGGCGACACACCAAGCAACTGGGCGACACACCACCTCTAGGTCAACACAAACCAACCTAGGGCGACACACACTACTCCTTGGGCGACACAAGGCTCAAGCAAGCCCAAACAAGGAACTCCAAGGCCCAAACAAGCTCAACTCAGGCCCAAAGGACTCAAACAACAAGCCCAAGCCTTCCTCTCAACCTTAGAGGAAGCAAAGAGGGAAAACATCTCACAAGATGGCAAACTTGCCCACAAAACCCTAAACTTGGGTTATTTGCAAGTAGCCCCTCAAATTCTCAACAAATCTCAACAAAACCCTAATCACCACTAAAGGTGATTAGCAAGCACCAAAGCACCAAGATCAAGCAAAACAAACAGGGTAAACCCTAAACGCAGGTCAAGGTCCTTACAGCCATAAACCTCTACAAAGGGATTTCGTCCCCGAAATCCGAAGAGAAAAGCGAGGGATACTTCCTCCTCATCTCTTCCTCAAGCTCCCACATGGCTTCCTCAACGCCACAGTGATGCCAAAGGATCTTCACAAGAACCCGATCCTTTCTCTTCAGCTTCTTGACTCTTCTGTCAAGGATCATCATAGGACCCTCTTCATAAGTCACATCTTTGTCAAGATCAACTTCAACTGGTTGTATCACTGTTCCTGTATCCGGATGACTTTTCTTCAGCATACTGACATGGAACACTGGATGTAACCTGTGCAACTCTGGAGGCAATTCTAACTCATAAGCCACCTTGCCAACACGTGCTATGACTGAGTAAGGCCCCATATATCTGGGAGCTAACTTACCTTTCCGTCCAAACCTCAGCACACCTTTCCACGGAGAGACTTTCAGATACACCTTGTCTCCCACCTGGAACTCCAAGGGTCGTCGGCGATTGTCTGCATAAGACTTCTGCCTATCTTGTGTCGCTTTCAACTATTGTTGTATCACCTTGATCTTTTCTGTCGTTTGCTGTACTAACTCAGGGCCCAAAAGCTGATATTCACCTGATTCATACCAACACAAAGGAGATCTGCACTTCCTGCCATACAAAGCCTCATAGGGAGCCATGTCAATGCTCCGCTGATAGCTATTGTTGTAGGCAAACTCTATCAAACTGAGATGTACGTCCCAACTGCCTAGGAACTGCAAAACACAAGCACGAAGAAGATCCTCCAAAGTCTGAATAGTCCTCTCAGACTGTCCATCTGTCTGTGGGTGGAAAGCGGTACTGAACTTCAACTGCGTTCCCATCGCCCTGTGCAACTGTTCCCAAAAACGACTTGTAAACTGAGGACCTCTATTAGAAACTATCGTTGCTGGCATACCATGCAAATGAACTATCTCATCCACATATACTCGAGCGAGCTTTTCAGCTGTATACGTGGTCTTCACAGGTATGAAATGGGCAGACTTCGTTAATCTGTCCACTATCACCCAAATGGAATCATGATTCTTAGTTGTCCTGGGTAGACCAACTACGAAATCCATGGTGATATGATCCCATTTCCACTGTGGTATAGGCAATGGTTGCAACGTACCTGCCGGCTTTTGATGCTCAGCCTTGACTTGCTGACACACCGCACACCTAGCCACAAACTTAGCTACATCTTTCTTCAAGCCGGGCCACCAGTACAAGTCCTTCAGACTATGATACATTTTGGTGACGCCTGGATGCATAGCATACATCGACGTGTGTGCTTCCTCGAGCACCAACTTCCTCAGATTATCAGCATCTGGAACCACCATCCTATTATGATAGCAAACCACTCCATCCTCGGACTCATGGAACCCATCACGCTTTTCACTGCCAAACTCTGATCTAATTAGCTGTACTGTATCATCCGTTTGCTGTGAATCCTTGATCTGTTGTCTCAACGTGGGCTTGATTTGCATCTGTGCTAAAAGTCCAGCTAACGAGGAAACCTCCATCTGTACGTTCATCTGCCGTAAGGAGACTAACATGTCCCGCCTATGGCATACCAAAGAACTCATATGTGCCTTCTTGGGAGTAGAAGACTTTCTGCTAAGCGCGTCTGCTACCACATTCGCCTTACCAGGATGATACTCGATAGTGCAATCATAATCATTGATCAACTCCATCCACCGACGCTGTCGCATGTTCAACTCTTGCTGTGAGAAGATGTACTTCAGATTCTTGTGATCTGTAAAGATCTGACATACTTCCCCATAAAGATAGTGTCTCCAAATCTTTAACGCATGAACCACTGTTGCCAGCTCCAAGTCATGGGTCGGATAGTTCTCCTCGTGTTTCTTAAGCTATCGCAAAGCAAAAGAAACCACATGATCTTCCTGCATCAGCACACAACCCAAACCTTTCTTGGACGCATCACAGAAAACAACATAGCCTTTTCCAGATTCTGGCAAGATCAACACTGGAGCACTGGTTAGCTTTTCCTTCAAACTTTGGAAAGCTTGCTGACATCGATCATTCCAAACAAAAGGTACATCCTTCCGGGTCAACTTCGTCATCGGTAGAGCTATCGAACTGAAGTCCTTGATAAACCTTTGGTAGTATCCTGCTAGACCAAGGAAACTACAAACTTCCGTCGGCGTCTTCGGCTGTTCCCAATCCACAACGGATTCCACTTTCTTCGGATCTACTTTGACTCCTTCAGCAGATATCACATGACCTAAGAAAGTCACTTCATCCAACCAGAACTCACACTTACTAAACTTAGCATACAACTGATGTTGACGAAGGAGAGTCAACGCTTGACGAAGATGTTGCTCATGCTCTAGCCGGTTCTGACTATAGATCAAGATGTCATCTATAAAAATTACAACAAACTGATCTAAGAACGAACGAAACACTCGGTTCATCAGGTCCATGAAAGCAGCAGGTGCATTGGTTAATCCAAACGGAATAACCACAAACTCAAAATCACCATACCTCGTCCTAAAGGCTGACTTTGGTATGTCATCCGCATTTATCCTCAACTGATGATATCCAGACCGTAGATCGATCTTCGAAAACACTGTAGCACAACGCAACTGATCGAACAGGTCATCTATCCTCGGCAACGAGTACTTATTCTTGATCGTGACCTTGTTCAACTGTCGGTAGTCTATACACAACCGCATCGAACCATCCTTCTTCTTAACGAACAACACGGGAGCACCCCAAGGTGACGTGCTCAGTCTGATGAAACCTTTCTCCAACAACTCTTGTAACTGCTTCTTCAACTCTGCCATCTCTGCTGGAGCCATCCTATAAGGTGTTTGTGCAATCGGATACGTTCCCGGAACCAGATTGATCTCAAAATCGATCTCTCGGGGTGGAGGAACACCAGGAAACTCCTCGGGAAAAACATCTGCAAACTCTCGGACCACTAACACTTCTTCAAGGTTAAGGCCTTTCGCCTTGGTATCCACAACGGTATCTACAACGTGAGCTAAGAACGCCTCACATCCTTGTCGCAACAACCTATCTGCCACCATAGCTGACACCAGACACGTCAGAAGAATCTTCCTATCTCCCTGGAAGATCCACTTCTCTCCAGCAACATCAAACACCGCCTGCTTGGAACCACAGTCCAAGACAACCTTATACTTCTCTAAGGTATCCATCCTAAGGATAACATCGAAACCATGCATATCATGTGGTATGAGATCCACCTGAATGTTGTGTCCCGAAAAAGACAAAACACAAGATGGACACTCTTCTCGAAGCAAAGAGGAACCATCAAGAGGGGTTTCTAGCAACAAGCTATCCTTCTTACAACTAATAGGTAGATGACAATTTTCAAGCATACTATAGGTGATAAAAGAGTATGTAGCACCTGGGTCAACCAGAACAGATATAAAGCAAGAAGAAGACATATCAGAATGAAATAACTCCATCTGACCTGTCACCACTCGCGGGTTGACTATCGCCTTCGGCTGATTCATGGCATAGAATCGAGCCGTAGCTTGCTGTCCACGACCTCTGCTCCCTTGAGCAGACGATCCAGCTTGAGACGCTTGACCGCGTCCTCGTCCTCTGCTACCACTGGGATGTGGTCTCTCAGACTTCTAGAAACTCTGCCTCGGTTGCTGCGTCACTTCCACATCCCTATTCGGGCAATTGAACTTCCAATGCCCGACTTGTCCAAAGAGATGACATGCTCTATTGTCAACTCGTGGCCTAGATGGCCCTATCACTGCCACTGAAGCTGAGATGTGCACCTTAGATGGTGAAGAAACATAACCTTTTCCCTTACTCGGAGACCACTGAGATGGTACACCAGCACTTCTCATCACTGACGGTGATGAAAACCTGGGTTTCTTGAAGCCACCAAACCTTCGTCCTTGAAACTGAGTAGGTCTTTTAAGAGACACCGACTCTCTTTTCTCCCTTACTGTCCTCTCGATCCGTCGAACTGATTCCACAAACGTAGCAAACTGCTCTCGGTTTTCCAGCGCAGACATAGGGGTTGTCAACTCAGCACTCAAACCCTTCTCGAAACGTCTGATCCGTTCATCATCTATCGCCACCATGTGAGGACATAACCTCAACAGATCCATAAACTTAGCTTCATACTCGGTGATGTTCATCGTTCCTTGCCGCAACTTCTCAAACTGACTGATCTTCTCATCCAGGTACGTCTTCGAAAAGTATCTGGTGACGAACTCGCGCCGAAACACTTCCCAACAGATCGCCTCACCAGGCCGCTTCTCTTCCTCGATGGTCCACCAGTGACCAGCACTACCCTTCAAAAGGTAGACAGCATGCTTTACTTTGTCTGCTTCAGGGATGTCGAGGATCCGGAAAGCCTTTTCAAGACTCGTCAGCCATAGATCTGCATCCGTTGGATCAGCCTTTCCAACATAATCCGAAGCTCCGACTCGGCGAAGCCGCTCAAAGGTCTTCCCAATACCCGATGCTTCTCCATGGGGAACCTGTGCTCGCAGAGGAGGCACTGGTAATCGCTCAACCATGAGATTCATCGTAGCCATTAACTGCCCCCATAAGCTGTTGGTAGGCAGGGTGTTCAAGTATGGCTGGGTCTGGTTGGGGGACCTCAGGCACCCGATCTTCATGTGCCCGTCCATCTGCTCCATCAACCGATGCAGCATCACTATGCTCAGGAGCATGTTCTTCGTGGTTTCCAGACATCTTGGCTTTTCTTCTGCTGGGGGCAGAAGATTTTTGTAAGATAACCTGGGAAGCTCATAAGAACAGACTCAACCTAATCCTAGATCCCTGTAGACTCAGCGAACCTAAATCTCTGATACCAAAACTTGTGGCAACACATCCCATTATCACACAGATAACGAGGTGTTACGTGAAAACGTGCGGAAAACACCATAACCACATATTATCAAAGACACGGGTTAATTAAAACCGATTGCGGAAAACTGATAAACTGTGAAACTATTACTTTCCAGTCCTCATCCTGCACAGAAACATGTCATATAAATATGTACATACACAAGATCTGACACGTGTCCACAGCTCAGGAACAGTTGTCCATCCATCGCATGAGTTCACCACCTGTTCATATATACATAAAGGCCCACATCCGGCCAACAGCAAGATATACAGATATCATCGAACGATCTTCGTGAAACATCGTCAAAACACTGCCAAGGACCTGAGAGTACAGGGATGACTCTAGACTCTACTACAAAACATCTAAAACAGCAGCATGTCCAATGCTTGCCTTCTACTATTCCTCAAGCTGCTCATCCGCAACACCACAACCACGACCACGTCTACCTCGACCACCTAAGGAGGGTGTAAACCAGCGGAGTGAGACAATTGAACAATTGTCCCAGCGGGAAACATAGCTCCCCACCGCAACTATAGAGCCTCAGCAAGATAAACCATAACAGCAATTATAACATGAGCAGATATATCAGAAGCAGTTATATATATAGCAAGATCATTCTTACCGGCAAGCATACCAGCTGTACTAAAGAGTAAAACCAGATGTCTTTCAAAGGAACATGACTATCAAGATGAGATATATCAACATGTAACCGGATTATTAGAACAGGGTATAATGCCATATAACCTGATTATCAAGATAAGGTAGATTACCACATGACCTACAAGGTATAACGGAATATTACACAAACAAGGCCTCAACCAATGTTTCGTATTTGATATGACTAGTAAATACTAAACGGCTGTATTACATTTTATTGTGCCCTGAGGATTTGAACCGTACCGTTCAAATCCAACCTTCGGTTACGAAACCCAAGACGGTGCCATACAAGGTCAATGGAAGAGCCAGACTCCACGACCTCCCACCTCATGGTCAGTACATGAATACAACACAAGCAGGACCGCAGTCACATGCTGAAGTGGTCTAAGCCACAGGGTTAGCTCCATAGGCTACCCATTCTCTAGCCCGCCTTGGTACAGGTCACGGCGCTAGTAAAACTGAGCCACGGGCATGTTCACCGTGCTCTGAGCCATGAACGCATTCATGCTCCATACATCACATATCCTGAGCCATGGGCCTGTTCACCATGCTCTACACACATATCTGAGTCTGCAACCGAAGTTACACTCTTACCTCCTCATCTTCAGGCTAGGAGCAACCTACACATATTCAACAATATGCGCTTCCAGGTTAACCTGTAGGAAAACCCGTTTCACCATCACCAAGTCCTGACGATGATGGATCTATGGCCAGGGCAAACTACATGATATATTTCACTGGGATTAATTAGTATCTTTTAGATGGATTGCAAGATTCAACCAAGTTATATAACATGCAAGATATAATGGAAAGTAAAGAACATTATATTATGATCTAATCATATCAACCTGATCCATCTTAAGGATCCAACATCACATGTTATCACTTGGCCTCTTGCCAACCATCCAGACCCATCTCAAGGATAATCACATATCACAGGGTCTCAATCCTTCATCATGCACTGCCTTTGTCTCTTAAGGCTCACATCATCATCAAGGGACAGACATATCACATGCATACACGTATAGAGCAATTATCAAAGTAATGTTGCTCAATACATATGACACATAGCCCTTTCATGGCTAAGACATCACCTGCATGGTTAGGGTACACAATAATTGTAGTTTCAACACAAGGAATATGCTCACTATCATGAAATATCATTCCAGATAATCTAATTGCCAATATTTCACTTATTTGGTAAACAAGTGTGATAAGTACATCATTGACAAACCATACTGATGCTTACCCTAAACCTCAGGATTATACAAACAATCAGGGTATATGGAGACCATGTTATGTATACAAAACTAACACTATTATTACCAAGGTCATTACTATGCCATCAACTATTGTCATCTGTATCATGAAGCAACCTTTAACATAACTGCCACTTAGCATCATTATTACCAACATTATGATCATTAAACAAACTACTAGAGTAGTTATCATCATTCTCATTATCATTAACAATTAAGCATAACAGGTCACATCATGCATCTATTACATGAGGGCTATCATCATATATATTACTATCATTAGCATCGTTATTATATGTAAGGCATCGTATTACATATTGATAGTATCACAAACACCACCATCGTTTAATTAGTTAATGGATAAGCATCCACTTCCATCACATATGAGGCCGTCACCAAAGAAACCCATACCCTCACTATAGCCTCACAACCCTCATCTAAAGCCTATCACCCAACATGGGTATCAATTTCCAAACTATCCTTATTGGTCATCACACCATCAACCATATCGGCCACCAACCCTATCGGCCAACATACCACCAACCATATCGGCCACCATCCCTATCGGCCAACACACCAGCACATGAGTAGGGTATCGCCCAACAGGGCTATCGTCCACCATGGCTATTGGCCATTAGGGTTATCGACCACCAAGGCCCAAGGTATCGCCCAACCCTAACACTCATGGCACTACATGACCCTATCGTCCACCACATGGACAAGGAGATAACTTGACACAAGAGCACCCACTCTATCATCCAACACAAGGACATACATATCGGCCAACACCATCAGGCCATATCGCCCAACAAGAGAAGGGGTATCGTTCATCTCCAAGGCACTCACCATATCGGCCAACATCCATACTAGGTCAACCTATCGTCCAATCCAAGAGGAAGGGTGTTGCCCAACACCAAGAAAACTGATATCGTTCAACTCAAGGACAAGGGTGTCGCCCAACACACCCACAAGGAAGGGGTATCGCCCAACCCTAGGTCACCTTCAACCTCCAACACAAGGGAGCACAAACCCTAAAAAGCATGGTATACAAGGAACCCTAAACCCAAGAGAGGGATATCGGCCACTAAGGTATATAAACAAGGTGCACAAGAAAGGAACTAAGCTAGTCTACTAACATGTAACAAGGTTAAAGCTAGAGGTAAAAGAGTTAGGGTTAGAAACTATGCAACCCGCCTTAAGCTCCAAGCTTCAAGGAAGAAGATGCACTCCAAGGTCCAAAGCTATCGTCCACCAAGCTGCTCCAGGAGGGTGTATCGGCCACCACTTCAGCTCCAAGGAAGTGTATCGGCCACCACTTCAGCTCCAAGGAAGTGTATCGGCCACCACTTCAGCTCCAAGGAAGTGTATCGGCCAACCCAAGCAAGATGGAGAGGGATATCGTGCACCAAGGGTGGAGGGGAGACCAAAGGAGACTAAGGCAAGGAGAAGAGCTACCTATATAGGAGGGAAGGGAGGAGAAACCAAGGTACAACCATGCTATGTGTCGCCCACCCAAGGGACACATGTTCACCAACTCAAGCCACCTCTCATGCAAGCCATAAGGCACTTGTCCAAGATATGCACCATGTGTCCATCAACCAAGCCAAGCCATCTGGGCGACACAACAGGAGCTACTGGGTGACACACCAAGCAACTGGGCGACACACCACCTCTAGGTCAACACAAACCAACCTAGGGCGACACACACTACTCCTTGGGCGACACAAGGCTCAAGCAAGCCCAAACAAGGAACTCCAAGGCCCAAACAAGCTCAACTCAGGCCCAAAGGACTCAAACAACAAGCCCAAGCCTTCCTCTCAACCTTAGAGGAAGCAAAGAGGGAAAACATCTCACAAGATGGCAAACTTTCCCACAAAACCCTAAACTTGGGTTATTTGCAAGTAGCCCCTCGAACTCTCAACAAAGCTCAACAAAACCCTAATCACCACTAAAGGTGATTAGCAAGCACCAAAGCACCAAGATCAAGCAAAACAAACAAGGTAAACCCTAAACGCAGGTCAGGGTCCTTACACTTGTGTAACAAATATCCTGAATACCTTGGTCAGATGACCTAAAGGTAATAGTTACCTGATAAGTGATAACCATGTTTAGTGATGAACTAAGGGTTTGAATACCCAGATCAAGAAAATTTGATGATGGTGGTATTGAGGGATGTGAATTCCCAACAATGAGACAAGGGATTGAGATCCCAATGCTTTATAAAGTTTTGAAAAGTACTAAACTGGATCCAAAATTCATGTCGGTCGACAATATTGTCGACCAAGGAGCCCGTTAGGGTCGGTTATAAGAAAAAACCCGACCCTAGAGGTGAAATCTGGCTCCTTCTCGGTCGACGAATTTGTCGACCGAGAGGTTATCGATCGGAAAATTCATCGACCGAGGGACTTCTAGGGTCGGTTATTTGGAAAAAACTGACGCTAGAGGTGCTTATACATGCGTGAACTTAATTGGATCCAAGATTTATCTCGGTCGACAATATTGTCAACCGAAGGGACTTCTAGGGTCGGTTATTTGGAAAAAACCAATGCTAGAGGTGCTTATACATGCGTGAACTTAACTAGATCCAAGATTTATCTCAGTCGACAATATTGTTGACCGAGGGACTTCTAGGGTCGGTTATTTGGAAAAAACCGATGCTAGAGGTGCTTATACATGCGTGAACTTAATTGGATCCAAGATTTATCTCGGTCGACAATATTGTCGACCGAAGGGACTTCCAGGGTCGGTTATTTGGAAAAAAAACTGACGCTAGAGGTGCTTATACATGCGTGATTTAACTGGATCCAAGATTTATCTCGGTCGACAATATTGTCGACCGAAGGGACTTCTAGGGTCGATTATTTGGAAAAAACTGACGCTAGAGGTGCTTATACATGCGTGAACTTAACTAGATCCAAGATTTATCTCAGTCGACAATATTGTCGACCGAAGGGACTTCTAGGGTCGGTTATATGGAAAAAACTGACGCTAGAGGTGCTTATACATGCATGAACTTAACTGGATCCAAGATTTATCTCGGTCAACAATATTTTCGATCGAAGGGACTTCTAGGGTCGGTTATTTGGAAAAAATCGACGCTAGAGGTTCTTATACATGTGTGAACTTAACTGGATCCAAGATTTATCTCGGTCGACAATATTGTCGACCGAAGGGACTTCTAGGGTCGGTTATTTGGAAAAAACCGACGCTAGAGGTGCTTATACATGCGTGAACTTAACTGGATCTAAGATTTATCTCGGTCGACAATATTGTCGACCGAAGGGACTTCTAGGGTCGGTTATTTGGAAAAAACCGACGCTAGAGGTGCTTATACATCCGTGAAGCTAAACTGGATTCAAGATGTCTAATTACCCGCATTTTTTGTAGACATATAAGGTCTGTTATTTGGAAAAACCGACCCTATAGATCGAGGCGCGAAGTCAAAATCAAGAAAAATTTTGCCACGGGAAACTGTAATTGGCTTTGTAATCCAATTGTCTATAAGGTCACTTATTTTATGAAAACCGACCCTATAGAGATACACTACAAGGTCGGTTATTTTAAGAAAAGCGACCCAAGAGGTCTTAAGTGGTGCCCACATTTTTTATAGACATATAAGGTCGGTTATTTGGAATACCGACCCTATAGAGTTACACTACAAGGTCGGTTTTTTTTAAGAAAAGCGACCCAAGAGGTCTTAAGTGGTGCCCGCATTTTTTATAGACATATAAGGTCGGTTATTTGGAAAACCGACCCTATAGAGTTACACCACAAGGTCGGTTTTCTTAAGAAAACTGACCCAAGAGGTCTTAAGTGGTGCCCGCATTTTTTTTACTACAGGTAGTGACGTTATAACCCATTTATGTACTAGTGAAAGCACTATATCTTTTTTTTAAGCATAGTGCTAGTGAGTGATCTATCTCTTTGGTAAGCAGATCACATGTACAATGATCTATCTCTTTGGTAAGCATATCATAAGGCATGAATGCATCTATCCCATTGGTAGGCAGATGCACGAGCATATAATGGAAAATGAGCTTAAAATATGTGTTCTCTTTTGTTAATATACATCTTTGTGCAACAGTATATGATTTTCTTATATTTCTTCTGTTATTGCCAAGTATTAGTTTTATCTTATTTCCAAGATATGATGAGAGGTATATAAAAGACACGTAGGCGTACTCAGTACAATATTCTTGAATATTGTGTTGATGTGTACCGCATGTAATCTTTTGTTTAGGTTTTGGTTATGCTCTTGAAGATCCAGAATAGTGAGAGTTGTGTGGCGAGCTGATGTACAGGTGGACCTGTTGTCTTAAGATCATTTAGTTTAGTGGTAGTACATGTATATGTTTAAGTTTGCTTCTCAATATGTAATATTAAGTGATGTAATAATTCATGTTGTAATTATATGTTGAATGGTGAACATGTGTGTATGGTTTTATTATTGTTCATGTACATGTGCTACTGATTGTTTCCTTCTGACTCCCTCTGATTTTCTTCTTCTTAACCTAGTG
Source organism: Alisma plantago-aquatica (assembly GCA_963693085.1). Classification (NCBI taxonomy): domain Eukaryota; kingdom Viridiplantae; phylum Streptophyta; class Magnoliopsida; order Alismatales; family Alismataceae; genus Alisma; species Alisma plantago-aquatica. Next base: position 233,489,527 of record OY856409.1, on the reverse strand, counting down.
TGGGATGTTTAAATTGGGATTCTCGCTGATGTGAGGTTTCAATTTGGACGTCACACATCAGATTAAGTTTTAGAAAATCTGGGGACGCCACAGGTGGTATCAGAGCATGAACTATAGTAAAGCCTGACATTTGCTCATTATGCAACTTGAAACTGAAGAACCTTGAACTTAATAATCTTTTAGGGTTAGATTAGTCATCTTTTAGAGACTAGATCTGACCTAGCCTCTAGGTTAGTACCCAGATGTCTGAGAACTAGGTCTAGACTGGTGCTTGTTGAGTAGCAAGTCCTTAGATGTCGTTCTTTCCTTGTAGTGCATCAATATGGGACGTTGCACTATTTGGAAATAACGTGCATAAAAGGAAGAGAAACCCTAGACATATTGCGCACATTGTCGAGAGTAGCTACACTAGTCTACACCATGTTCTCACCCTTTTCACTAGTTTTCATGACACTGTACTCTCTACTATGTGTGGGATACTCGTTTTCTGGATTTGGTTTTTGATTCCAACCGGATCGAACCTCAATAGTTTTCTCTGACGCTTGTTTTATCGGAGAAAAACTATATTATATTTTATTATATATATGTATTACAAAAATGTGTCCCCATACATGTACGAGTAGGAGGTGGTCATGCAACCTAAGTGAAAGTGAATGACATCAGTCTAGAAGAGAGTGTAGTTCTAGATTAGATGTCTAGAGTCTTGTTCGAATATATGATAGATGGAATAGATGAAATAAGCTTTTATGTAAGTCTTATATAGATGACATAATATGGTTATGATGGTATATGTTTTCCTTTGAGGACGTAAGTTCATCTTAAGGATGCAAGATGAGTTCTGATGATGCAAGTAACTAGGCTTTTATGAGATAAGATAAGCTAAGTTGAGACAAGGATGTGAATCAGCAAGAGCCTCAATCTCTTTTACGAAGGAGGACCTCTAGTATTAGGACCAGTTTTGGGGTTAACTCCAGAGAGAGTGAGACCCACAGGGAGAAGGTCAGGGAACCTAAACTCCAAGATATGAGAATTATGAGATACGTGATATGATATGTCCTAAACTAGATTACTCCTGAGTGATTGAGTTGGGTCGCTTTGTGCATGATTCCTATAGTCTTGTTGAACCCTAGATGTCCTTGGGAGGACCAAACACTAGAGATAAAGAGAGGCTGGTTATATATGTGCATATGTGAATATGGATATGAGTGTCTTCCATCTGGGTGAGGGAGAGAGCCCAAGACCCTAGTGGAGGTAGCTATGTTTGTTTCTATGAAGCCTCATGCTCGGGTTGGTGGTTTCCCACATAGGAATCTAGTGATGTATATAAGAGAGTTTTGGGTAGGCATGTTTCATAGGTAGAGACCTATGAAGTGAATATCATAGCATGTTTTGGTGTGTGCTTACGTGGCTAGAGCTAATGAAGCTATTAGCTAGTGCCAATGAGGTAGACCTAATAATCCTAGATGAGAGAGAAATGATAAAGTATATGCATCTGAGATACTCATAGAGTTGAGTTAGCTCAGAGAGACTGAGCATGGCATTACCCTTTGATACAGGTCAAGAGAACCTCAGTTGGACTAGATAAAGTTTTAGTACATGTTTGGCAAGCCACTCATATAAGTTTTTTTAGCACAACCATGATAAAATATATGCAAGGATGTGATCTAATCTTGGGATGTGATGTATGATCATGACATGATGGAAAACCTAGAGATGGTTTAATAGATCTCAATATATAAATGGTTAACCAGATACATGAATAATGATGATAAAGTGAAATTGTTGACTAATGTTGTGATGAAATCACTAATAAATGTTACAGTTTATTATGAACAATGAAATAGATCATGTGAATGAAACATGTTACATGATGTGTCAATCTTAGTGCTTAATAAAGATGAAATATATAGTTTGATAGTTAGCACAACATAATGATTATGATACCTTTATATGATCTAGATGGATAAATAGGGTTAATTATAATTAACTCCCTCCTAAAAGACATATGTTAATCTTGAACATGTTCTAACAAATAGTTCAATAAAAAGTTGATGACATCTTGATGTATGAGTTAATCTTAGTTAATTCCTTTAGAACATAGTAATATGATGTGATAACCCTAATGCATGGCTAAAGATAAAGAAGTGACTCTAACATATGAGATATGTCATGACATAACTTAAGCTTCTAAACCCTTGTTCGAGCCTTCTATGGAGTGAGGTTTCACCCTTGATGATTTAGAAACCTCCTAATGGTGGTATGGATACGACTATGGGGCTTTGTTTTTGGATATGTCACACCAAGAGTGGTGTCCTACATGTGGATGAAGACATAATTATTTATTCCTTGGATTATGAGTATGGCTTAATTTCGAGGAAGAAATTTCTTTTAAGATGTATATGATGTGATGGACTGGATTTCTGACTTAATTTTGAGGACGAAATTTCTCTTAAGGTTTGTAGGATGTGATGGAGTGCACTTTTAGAATCCTTAAATGTCCAATAAAATAAGTGAATTCATGAATGTTGAGTTATCTTGAGAGTTCCAAGTGCTTGTGGTAATTTGAGTGTTGATTGACATTGATTTCACGATTAAATTCCTTAACTTTATGCCTTTTTGAAGTATTTAATTGAATGGTCAAACATTTGGGTTTTGGCACCATATTAAAATAGAATGTAGCTTGAGCTGTGTTAAAGCAATGGTCAAATTTTGGTGACAATTAGAGGATCCTAGAGGAAGTTATTTAAGTTTGAACATGATGAAATAATGTATACATTGATGTATTTGATTAATAAAGTTTGGGTTATATAGCCTAACTTATGAATATCAGTTGTGTCACGCGCCCCTTACTTTTGGGTTGGGTCTGCGTGGTCATTTTCTAGCCTTAGATCCCAGATCCAAGGGCTGCATCTCATAGCTTTGAAAAGCCACGGATCTCACTTAAACGGGGGTGGACTTTGACCCTTGGATACCAGATCAAGGGCAATCTGGCTTGTCTCCTACCTTGCGGTTAGAGCAAGGTGGGGGTGAACTGTTGCTATCACAGTCTACCCAGCCCCCACTAGTCAAATTGTGGGGTTATGGGGTAGGAGACTGAGTAGTTATCCTCACCTTATTGAAAACTTCCATCCTGACCTTCACATCGTGGTATTTGGTGAAAGATATAGGGAGAATGAGCTCCCTGTTTGCAGAGCCTCTCCTTTACGGCAAGCAGGTGGTGGCCAAAGGTGTAGCATGAGTAAGAAGTAGATCTAGAAGGGGTTCTGGGTAATATTTAGAAAGGGAAAATAATGAGAGGGGCTACAGCGGAAGAAAGCAGGCGTTTTCAGTATATTTCGTGGAGGTCACCATGACCTATGACCCAAGGTCCGACAGAGAAGAAGACCACTCTTCAGGGCCTATCCTCAGCGACTCCAACTACAATGGGAGATAGCGGGTGAGTTACTGGAATCCTTGTAGCTCTTTCGGAAGTTCTAATCTAGTTTTTCATGGAGCTAGGGCATTTTTCCCTTTTCTAGTCCGCAATAGCAGCAGCATGCGGCAGCAAGCTTCTCGAATGCATGAGAAGGCACCCCTCAACGGTGACTCGAGTAGCCGAGGATGAATGGATAGGAATTGTGAATCTTATAGAAGTGGAAGGTCATTTTTGAGGTGGAGGAAACCATGATAGATCTCTCACCGGAGGAGAGCCCAGGTGGCGGCGGCGGCTGCCTTGCTGAAGAACATAGTCCGTTGGGGACACGGACGTAGGTTAGAGCACGAAAAGAAAGTGGGGAACTCTGGACCGGGTCCAGTCAAACGAACCGTCCGAACCAAATCAAACCCGTGATCTAGCCGATGAACCAGATCCAATAAATGTGGCTCAGCGTGAGTCCAGGAGCCTTGACCCGCGACCATGAATGCCACGTGGCGCATCATGGTTGGCCGAAAAAGGTAAATTCCCAGTAAATTTCCATATCTTACATAATTCGTAGTAAATAGCTTGTTGATCAGAAAAATACAAATAAGGTACCAAAATTCTCAGAAAAATGTGTAGAACAATATAGAATCATAATATCAACCTTTTAATGCTTTAATATATGTGATATCATGAAAGATGTGTAATGCTTATTTAGTGGATAATAAATAGCAAATGATGATATAAAATCATGGAAAAATACTAGAAAGTCCATAATTATGTATAGAATGCATATGATGTCAGATATGGTCATGTTGATGTACAAAATCATGTAATTTGCTTAATATGGCTAATTAGGGCTAATAACCCTAATAAAATGTAATAAATGCATGCATGCTCAATAAATGATAAGATTTACTGAAAACCCTCATATCAGTATCTCTAAGATATTATGTAAATATGAGATCAGTTTCATACATGAAATTCAAGTTATATGAAGATGGCCATTAATACATGTTATGAAACCATAATCTTGGTTAATGATGCAACCTAGGGCAATATGTGCACATTAAGGATATGGAACCTAATGTTCAGATAATGAACCACAATCTGGAAAATGACATCAGTAAGATAAATCTAAGATAAGAACGCAAGTAATGATGCACATATCCTAATGAACTAAGAGAAACTCTAATGAACACGATTAGGATTAAGATGAGATGTAAGATGATGAGAACCTGATGATCGTACATGGTCTTGTCTTAATCAGGGTTGACCAAGATATAGTTGACATGAGGGATATCTGATGATTAGGTTTGTTCTTGACCAAGGTACGCTATTACCTCTTACTTGGGTTGTTATACAATATGCTTGTGTTATATGTGTAGTAGAATACTTGGCATATGGTATTGGATGAAGTGATTTTTCTTGTATGATATCTTGCTTGATTTTCTATACTTATGGCTATGAACACTTGAAACATGATATATTTGTTCCATTATATGAAAGCACTATATCTCTTTGGTACGCATAGTGCTAGTGAGTGATCTATCTCTTTGGTAAGCAGATCACATGTACAATGATCTATCTCTTTGGTAAGCAGATCATAAGGCCTGAATGCATCTATCCCATTGGTAGGCATATGCACGAGCATATAATGGAAAATGAGCTTAAAATATGTGTTCTCTTTTGTTAATATACATCTTTGTGCAAGTATATGATTTTCTTATATTTCTTCTGTTATTGCCAAGTATTAGTTTTATCTTATTGCCAAGATATGATGAGAGGTATATAAAAGACACGTAGGCGTACTCAGTACAATATTCTTGAATATTGTGCTGACGTGTACCGCATGTAATCTTTTGTTTAGGTTGTGGTTATGCTCTTGAAGATCCAGAATAGTGAGAGTTATGTGGCGAGCTGATGTATAGGTGGGCATGTTGTCTTAAGATCATGTAGTTTAGTGGTAGTACATGTATATGTTTAAGTTTGCTACTCAATATATAATATCAAGTGATGTAATAATTCATGTTGTAATTATATGTTGAATGGTGAACATGTTTGTATGGTTTTATTATTGTTCATGTACATTTGCTACTGATTATTTCCTTCTGACTCCCTCTGATTTTCTTCTTCTTAGCCTAGTGTGGGATGTTTAAATTGGGATTCTCGTTGAGGTGAGGTTTCAATTTGGACGTCACACATCAGATTAAGTTTTAGAAAATCTGGGGATACCACACCCTCTCATCCTCATTAGGATGTTGATTGTATCATACTTTGGCTCAATCTTTCTCTCAAGGTACATTGGCCTACTTTAACACACTACATTAACTCTTTACATCTTAATGTATTACTTCACATAACACAATTCATGTGTTACTCCATGAATTGCATTGAATTGACATGCTTCCAACATATTGGGTATAAAGGTATGTATGCTACCATATTGTGCTTGAGATTCCACCTTAACATTATATCAGGTATACATATTAGGCATGTGGTGTAACCACATCACCATATCGTGTTTAGGGTGTATCCCCTAACACCATATCATGTACTCATATCGGATTGACTATCAATTAGGTTTTATCATCTCAAGTTAGAGATACTTGTCCTCATATCGTGTTTGAGATAAAAGCTTAACCTCATATCAGGTATAAGGGCATACTTGCTTCCATACCATGCACAAGGTGTGCACCATATCGGGCATAGGTCATATGCCTCATCATGGTATCATCCAAGTAGTATATTCACAATACCATATCGGTTTGCCACCATGGATTGGTATATCGGGTTATCATGTTGGCTAACATATCGGGATGGCATATTGGGTAGACCATTATGCTCATATTCTTTCATACCTTCAAAAGGATCAGTCCTATCATATTTTTGGATGACAACCTAGATATCAAGTTGAGCTCTTTCACAACAATCCTTCACACAAAAGATAGGGTGTATCAGGTTTCATTCCATCACCTAGGATTTCAACACCATATTGGTTAAAGTATACACTTGACAACACATTGCCCATGAACTATGGTCTTGAATTCATATTGTGTACAAGGTATATGTAGGTATCACTCATATCATTCATGGGGTATCACTCATCTCGAGATCAAGTTACCCATCATCTTGGATTTGACATATCGGGTTTCATATCATCAACTAGCTAGGGTTTCAATCCCATATCGGGTTAGGGTCTAGTCCTAACACCATATCGTGTAGGAGATAAATACTTGTCCACATATCGTTCCCATGGTGTGTATATGTTTTACTAATATCACCCATGAGGTATACACTCTTCACCATATCGTGTTTATGGTGTGTTCTTATCAACATGTCGAGTTACTTATCCTCTAGGGTTTATTATATTGCTTTGGAACATATATTTGATTGCATGTCCTACATAGGGTGTATACTTGATCTTATATCGTGCACATAGTGTATGCTTAACAACATGTCGTGTACAAGGTGTGCACTTCATCATCATATCTGAGGTACCTACTCATCACCATATCATGTTAATGGTGTATTCACTTCATCATATCGGGTTAGAGGTACTTCAACCCAATATCGGGTTAGACCTTGATGATGTCATCATCATCAACCTATAGACTCTTGTTCTTACTGTTATAGATCATAGACAACAGTCCTATGATACTTTTGGAACTCAAAGGAACATTAATTAATCAAAGGAATTCGAAATTGAAAGTAGATCATCAAGTTTAACAATATTGAAGGTGAATAATAACATAGTTGGGTTCAAGTTATATAACCTGCCTCAAGAATAACTTCAAAGCTCCAAGCTCCAAAGCTTCACGTTCCTAAGGTTTAAGATGATATTATCCAAGGGTCAAAGGCTCTTCCACCACTCCTCCATATACAAAGAATCACCATAGTTAAGAACTTGGTGAGGAAGAAAAGAGAGGAATAACTATAACCCGAGAATCATGCTTCAACCAAGGTTGAAGATGACCATAGCCTTACCTTAAGCTTGGTGCTCGAGATAACCTTGTTCCTTAGGCTAATATCCATGATATATAAGAGGGTATGCACAATATATCAAAGAAATAGATTTGTGGGGTTCGTAAACTTCCATTAGTAGGTGAAAGGAGAGGTATATATACTTGGGATTCATGAGAAAGAGTGTATAAGAGGTGTCTTCACCATATGCTACTAAGTGACACGTGGTCATGCATGGTTGACACGTGGCCATGCATGCACACATGTGTATCTTTACATGCAAAAGACTTGAGGATAATCTAGAGATGATATTTCGGCCATCCTTTATCTTGTTGGATAAGATATCTCATCTTTATCTCACAAAATATACAAACTGATACATCTTCTTGCAAGGAGCATCTAACTCATCATGAATTACCTCCCTGAGATTCTTAGGTCGTCATGGCCTTTACCAAAAGTTCACAAACTGATATGGGATCCCCTCTATGTCCCCTTGTCTGATAGGCACTCCCATATCAAGTATACTACTCGATATAACTCAAGTAAGGGCTTCACATTCAATCCTTTCTTGGTCTTTTCATCACCAAGAGTACCATCATTCAAATATGATTCAAACATGGTGTCTACTTCTTTATCTCTCCTTTAAATGATACATAGAAGGAGTAGGGACACTCTAGAGGTGGTAATTTGCTTATCAACCCTACATTTTGGGTAAATTGGAATTTGTACCAAAATTGGTGCACAAGGCACGAACATTATTCAAACAAGCTCGAACTTAGAATTTAGGCTTTTCACAAGCCACCACTTAGCATTATTCTCTATCTTATGAAGATAAAACATTTAAGTCATATTCAACATATGACATATTGCAATGTAACCCCTTATCTTGGGTAAATTACATTTTACACTCAGACTATCATATATTACACAAATACTTTGCAATTAAGCTCACACTTGAAAATAAACTTCACAAACAGTCTTAATTACTTTTCAAAAGATTAGAACAAGTTTGTAAATAACTTACTTAAGAAAAACTTCTAGGGTTAATCCATAACCCATGTCAGGGATGTTACACTTGGTTACCACAACTAGAGAGGACAATGTTTATCAGATCAACTTATTCTCAATTATCTATGTTGTGTTCTTGGAAGCCCCCAATACCCCTCTATTTATAGGTGGAGTTTGGGTCAGGGTTCCTAGTCTGTTCGGGAGTGGAAGGGGTCATAAGATCTCAAATTTTCACAACAACTCTAGAATTTTGGTAACCTGCGGCAACCGAACCGATCATCTGGCATGCCAGAAAGTTGTCTGTCTCAGTTTAGATGGTCGTCTGGTGCTCTTCCAACCACACACAATATTGGAAATTAGATTCCAATTAATATTACATATTAATTCCTTACACAATAAATAATGTGCAACTCGAACGAACTTGGAAATATCTGGAACCTTCCCATGGCCGAACTGTACCATCTCACCCATGCAAGATGACTGTCTCGCTCACCCAGACAGTTGTCTGGTGAGCCGAGCCGGGCCGGTTGATTCAATCCATAGCCAATTTCAACTCAAATCAGTCTGACACTCCAAACACCCATCTCAACCCTTGAGATGATCGTTTGGCACTCCAAACGGCCATCCCATGCCTTGAATGACAGATGAATTAATTGCTAAAATTTTTAGGTAATTGATTCATGCAACCAACAACCTGACTACACTACCAAATGCCCATCTCATGGCATGAGATGGGCATTTGGCAGTGTAGTCAGAATGTTGGTTGCATGAATCAATTGCCAAAACATTTTAGCAATTAATTCATATGTCATTCAAGACTAAACTCCTCTTCTAGGTCAATACCTATGTGTGTGACCCTATAGGTCCCATATTATGTTGACAATGAAGGTCCATAACAACTTATGACAGCACAAGCAATGAGCGGTGCCTAGTCGCACATCAATGCTACCCAGATAAATGGAAAGTTGAAGAACAACTTCAACCTACAATCCTTTTATGGTATTATAGTGTTTGTATAGTTTCTTTGTCACTGATGTCCAGACTAAACTTGAGGCATGGAGCAGTCACCCTCTTCATCATTCAATCATGTTTCTTGAACCAAGAGCAGACTATCTGAGATATATGTAAGCTCAATGTCACATATTGACTCAAATTTCCATGGTCAAGCATTTCTCAGTCTCACTAAACAAGAGGCCTAGAACATCAAACTCATGTAGGAGGGACAAATCCCATTTCTATAATTCACATTCAGTGTACACGACTGAACACACTGTGCAAAATGGGAAGAAAAAGTATTTCTAGCCCCTGGAGTTTTAACAAAACACAAAAATAGATTTGTTTGTAACACCCTAAGTGACTAGAATTCATCGTTAAGTTCTTCAACAGGCTGGGAGACATCCTCAACTATGAATAGGACATCTTGGGCTTCATCTTGTGGCTATACAAACACTATGATGGTCCCTATATTATAATTGAGTGCCTCTAAGAGCCTTTTTCCACTCTTAAGCTTAATCACTTACTACATCCATTAGAGTGAGTAGGAGATTTGTAAGAGAGCTAATCCTACATGTATATCTTGTGAGGTTCTCACTTCTTCCACCTCTCAAACTCTCTTTCTACGATGAATATGAAGGTTCTCTCTATTGGTCGAGCTCCCCAAATGTAAACTTGACCGACTGCACTGTATAGAATGGGAAGAAAAAGTATTTCTATCCGTTTGAGTGTTTACAAAACTCAAAAATAGATCTGTTGTAACACACAAGTGACTAGAATTCATCCTAAAGTTCTTCTACAGGCTGGAGACATCCTCAACTATGAATAGGACCTCTTAGGCTTCATCCTGTGGCTAGACAAACACTATGCAGGTCCCTATATTATAGTTGAGTGCCTCTAAGAGCATCCTTCCACTCTTAATCTTAATCACTTGCTACATCCATTATAGTGAGTAGGAGATTTGTAAGAGAGCTAATCCTACATGTATATCTTGTGAGGTTCTCACTTCCTCCACCTCCCAAACTCTCTTTCTACCATGAAGATGAAGGTTCTCTCTATTGGTCGAGTTCCCCAAAAGTAAACTCGATCGATTGCACTATACAGGATGGGAAGTAAAAAAATTCTAGCTGTTGGAGTGTTTACAAAACTCAAAAATAGATCTATTGTGACACCCCAAGTGACTAGAATTCATCCTTAAGTTCTTCTACAGACTGGAAGACATCCTCAACTATGATTTGGACCTCTTATTGGGCTTCATCCCATGGCAAGACAAACACTATGAAGGTCCCTATATTATAGTTGAGTCTCTTTAAGAGCCTCCTTCCACTCATAAGCTTAATCACTTGCTACATCCATTAGAGTGAGTAGGAGATTTGTAAGAGAGCTAATCCTACATTGATATCTTGTGAAGTTCTCACTTCCTCCACCTCCCAAACTCTAATTCTACCATGAAGATGAAAGTTCTCTCTATTGGTTGAGTTCCCCAATAGTAAACTCGAACAAACACACTGTACAAAATGGGAAGAAAAAGTATTTCTAGTTGTTGGAGTGTTTACAAAACTCAAAAATAAATATGTTGTAACATCCCAAGCGACTTGAATTCATCCTTAAGTTCTTCTATAGGTTGGGAGACATCCTCAACTATGAATAGGACCTCTTGGGCTTCATCCCGTGGCTAGACAAACACTATGATGGTCCCTATATTATAGTTGAGTGCCTCTAAGAGCCTCCTTCCACTCTTAAACTTAATCACTTGCTACATCCATTAGAGTGACTAGGAGATTTGTAAGAGAGCTAATCATGCATGTATATCTTGTGAGGTTCTCACTTCCTCCACCTCCCAAACTCTCTTTCTTCCATGAAGATGAAGGTTCTCTCTATTGGTCGAGTTCCCCAAAAGTAAAATCGAACGACCGCACTGTACAGAATGGGAAGAAAAAGTTTTTCTCTCCATTGGAGTGTTTATAAAACTCAAAAATATATCTGTTGTAACAACCCAAGCGACTAGAATTCATCCTTAAGTTCTTCTATAAGACAGGAGACATCCTCGACTATGAATAAGACCTCTTATTGGTCTTCATCCCATGGCTAGACAAACACTATGAAGGTCCCTATATTATAGTTGAGTTCCTTTACAAGCCTCCTTCCATTCTTAAGCTTAATCACTTGCTACATCCATTAGAGTGAGTAGGAGATTTGTAAGAGAGCTAATTCTACATGTATATCTGGTGAGGTTCTCACTTCCTCCACCTCCCAAACTCTCTTTCTTCCATGAAGATGAAGGTTCTCTATATTGTTCGAGTTCCCCAAAAGTAAACTCGACAGACCACACTATACAGCATGGGAAGAAAAAGTATTTCTAGCCGTTGGAGTGTTTACAAAACTCAAAATTAGATCTCTTTAAACACCCCAAGTGACTAGAATTCATCCTTATGTTCTTCTATAGACTGGGAGACATCCTCAACTATGAATAGGACCTCTTATTGGGCTTCATCCCATGGTTAGACAAATACTATGAAGGTCCCTATATTATAGTTGAGTGCCTATAAGAGCCTCCTTCCACTCTTAAGCTTGATCACTTACTACATACATTACAATGAGTAGGAGATTTGTAAGAGAGCTAATCCTACATGTATATCTTGTGAGGTTATCACTTTGTCCACTTCACAAATTCTCTTTCTACCATGAACATGAAGGTTCTCTCTATTGGTTGAGTTCCCCAAAAGTAAACTCGACCAACCGCACTGTATAGAATGGGAAGAAAAAGTTTTTCTAGCCATTGGAGTGTTTATAAAACTAAAAAATAGATCTATTGTAACAACACAAACGGCTACAATTCATCCTTAAGTTTTTCTGCAAGTTGGGAGACATCCTCAATTATGAATAGGACCTCTTATTGGGATTCATCATGTGGCTAGGCAAACAATATGAAGGTATGTATATTATAGTTGAGTTCCTTTAAGAGTCTCCTTCCACTCTTATGATTAATCACTTCCTACATCCATTAGAGTGAGTAGGAGATTTTTAAGAGAGCTAAACCTACATGTATATATCGTGAGGTTCTCACTTCTTCTCCCAAACTCTCTTTCTACCTTGAAGATGAAGGTTCTATCTATTGCTCGAGTTCCCCAAAAGTAAACTCAATTGACCGCACTGTACATATTGGAAAGAAAAATTATTTATAGTTGTTGGTGTGTTTACAAAACTTAAAAATAGATCTATTGTAACACCCCAACGACTAGAATTCATCCTTAAGTTCTACAGACTGGAAGACATCCTCAACAATGAATATGACCTCTTATTGGGCTTTATCCCGTGATTACAAAAACACTATGAAGGTCCCTATATTATAGATGTGTGCTTCTAAGAGCCGCCTTCCACTTTTAAGCTTCATCACTTGCTACATCTATTACAATGAGTAGGAGATTTGTAAGATAGCTAATCCTACATTGATATCTTGTGAGGTTCTCACTTCCTCCACCTCTCAAACTCTCTTTCTACCATGAAGATGAAGTTTCTCTCTATTCATCGAGTTCCCCAAAAGTAAACTCGACCGATCGCACTGTACAAATTGGGAAGAAAAAGTATTTCTAGCCGTTGGGGTGTTTACAAAACTCAAAAATAGATCTGCTGTAACACCCCAAGAGACTAGAATACAACCTTAACTTCTTCTACAGGCTGGGAGACATCCTCAACTATGAATAGGACCTATTATTGGGCTTCATCCTATGGTTAGACAAACACTATGAACATCCCTATATTATAGTTGAGTGCCTCTAAGAGCCGCCTTCCACTCTTAAGCTTAATCGCTTACTACATCCATTAGATTGAGTACGATATTTGTAAGAGAGCTAATCCTACATGTATATCTTGTAAAGTTATCACTTCCTCCACCTCCCAAATTCTCTTTCTACAATGAAGATGAAGGTTCTCTCCATTGGTCTAGTTTCCCAAAAGTAAACTCGACCGACCGCACTATATAGAAGGGGAAGAAAAAGTATTTCTAGCCGTTGGAGTGTTTACAAAACTCAAAATTAGATCTGTTGTAAAACCCCAAGTGACTAGAATTCATCCTTAAGTTCTTTTACAAGCTAGGAGACATCCTTAACTATGAATAAAACCTCTTGGTCTTCATCCCATGGCTAAAAAAACACTATATAGGTCCCTATATTATAGTTGAGTGCCTCTAAGAGCCTCCTTCCACTCTTAAGCGTAATCACTTGCTACATCCATTAGAGTGAGTAGAAGATTTGTAAGAGACATAATCCTACGTGTATATCTTGTGAGGTTCTCACTTTCCCCACCTCCCAAACTCTCTTTCTACCATTAAGATGTAGGTTCTCTCTATTGGTCAAGTTCCCCAAAAATAAATTCGACCGACTGTACTGTACAAAATGGAAATAAAAAGTATTTCTCGTCGTTGGAGAGTTTACAAAACTCAAAAATAGATCTATTGTAACAACCCAAGCAACTAGACTTCCTCTTGAAATTCTTCTACAGGCTAGGAGACATTCTCAACTATGAATAGGACCTCTTATTTGGCTTCAACCCATGGCTATACAAACATTATGAAGGTCTCTATATTATAGTTTGGTTCCTCTAAGAGCCTCCTTCCATTCTTAAGCTTAATCACTTGCTACATCCATTAGAATGAGTAGGAGTTTTGTAAAAGTGCTAATCCTACATGTATATCTTGTGAGGTTCTCACTTCCTCCACCTCCAAAACTTTCTTTCTACCATAAAGATGAATGTTCTCTCTATTGGTCGAGTTCCCCAAAAGTAAACTTGACAGACCGCACTGTACAGAATGGGAAGAAAAAGAATTTCTAGCCATTGGAGTGTTTACAAAACTCAAAAATAGATATGTTATAACACCCCAAGTGACTAGAATTCATCCTTAAGTCCTTCTACAGGCTAGGATACTTCCTCAACTATGAATAGGAACTCTTATTGGGATTTGTCCCATGGCTAGATAAATACTATGAAGATCCCTATATTATAGTTAAGTTCCTCTATGAGCCTCCTTCCACTCTTAAGCTTAATCACTTGCTACATCCATTAGAGTGAGTACGGGATTTGTAAGAGAGCTAATCCTACATGTATATCTTGAGAGGTTCTCACTTCCTCCACCTCTCAAACTCTCTTTCTACCATGAAGATGAATGTTCTCTCTATTGGTTGAGTTTCCCAAAAGTAAATTCAAACGACCGCACTGTACAGAATGGGAAAAAAGTATTTCTAGCCATTGGAGTGTTTATAAAACTCAAAAATAGATCTGTTGTAACACACCAAGTGACTAGAATTCATCTTTAAGTTCTTCTACAGGCTAGGAGACATCCTCAACTATGAATAGGACCTCTTATTAGACTTCAACTCATGGCTAGAAAAACACCATGAAGGTCTCTATATTATAGTTGAGTGCCTCTAAGAGCCTCCTTCCACGCTTAAGCTTAATCACTTGCTACATCCATTAGAGTGAGTAGGAGATTTGTAAGAGAGATAATCCTACATATATATCTTATGAGGATCTCACTCCTCCACCTCCCAACCTCTATTTCTACCATGAAGATAGAGGTTCTCTATATTAGTCGAGTTCCCCAAAAGTAAACTCGACCGACCACACTACACAGAATGAGAAGAAAACATAGTTCTAGTCGTTGGAGTGTTTACAAAACTCAAAAATAGATATGTTGTAACACCCCAAGTGACTAGAATTCATCCTTAAGTTCATCTATAGGCTAGGAGACATCCTCAAATATGAATTGAAACTCATATTGGGCTTCATCCCATAGTTAGACAAACACTATGAAGTGTTGGCTAAATTGGACATTATTACAATCCCTTTGTTTTGATGATGACAAACATTTCTTTCTTGTGATTTTAACTTGCTATTTAAGTGTTTCAGGGACAAGCATATAATGTGGTGGATAGCAAAGACTTGTAAGATCAATTTGCTAAAATTGCTTTATTTTCATGATTGTTATCAAATGTAAAAACTTGTGCAAGTGTATAATGTACAAGTACTTAGATATCATGTAAATCAAGCGTTTGGATTTTCCCTATCCACACACAACACTTAGATAGGTCATCTCCTAAGTTAGTGTCACAATTACACATTAATACACACACCTAGTACATGACTCAACACATTGGAACAGGGACATTCTCAGTCGACAAATTCCTTGACTGAGACACTCTCGGTCGACAATATTCTCGACCGAGAACAGTCCTTCTAGAAAATTCTATAGACGTTAGACTGAGTTGAAAAGTGGTTGGTAGTTGGAAATGAAAGTTTCTTACACTCATTCCATACCTTCCCTCGGTCAACAAATTCCTCGGCCGAGAGACTCTCGGTCGACAAACTTCTCGACCGAGAAAGGTTCTGGACTACACTTTTTAGCATTAAACAACTAGCCATTGAAATGTAATTAGTGGACACATAACGGCTAGTTGAGAACTAAAAACACCCTAGATGGTGTCTAGAACGCCCCTAAACATTATTAAACCACTCCTATAAATAGGACAAGCTACAGGACACCCAAGGCATCACTTGTGCATACAATTACACTTGAGATTCATTCCTTGTGCGCAACAAGCTGAGCTTCACTTGCAATCTGTTCTACATTAGTGTCCTATAGCTTAGTATCTCCTAGCCACCACACTACCATGTTCATCCACAGTGGATAGGAGATCAATATGCTTGATATAGGATCAAAGCGCTCTACTTAATTGGTAACATTGTTTCTTTCTTCCAATCTTGTTCCTTCTATTGTATTTTGTTCTCCTTTGCTACTCCTAGGTTGGAGGCTGCAAAAAGGAGGCTGTAGGAGCTTCTTCAGGTGGAGAAGGTAGCTCAGCGGACTTTGTACTACTTCTTGAAGTTCTCAACGGGAAGCTACTTCAAGGAGGAAGGCTACTTCAAGGGGGAGCTTGAAGTTACTTTAAGTGAAGGCTTCTTCAAAGTTGGTGAGATGACTTCGGGGTGAAGGTTGTCCAAAGGGTTTGTGAAGGTAGTTGTATTTTATGTAACATCCTCAAAAAGGTAATAAAATACAAGTGCTTTCAAAATCCCAATTGGAAACAATTGGGTAGTGGACTGACTCCCTTAGTTTTTGCTAAGGGTGGAACCACTCTAAATGCCTTTGTCTCCTTCTCTAATATTTTTGTAGTTGTTTGCTTAAATAATTTTTAAAATTATCATAAAACCATATTCACCCCCCTCTAGTGTTTTTCAATTGGTATCAGAGTAGGCTTCAAGGAACTTTAACAAGTCTTGAAGAAAATGGGTGATGGGATACTAAACAACCTCAACTTAGAAGGAACACTTGTAGCTCGACCTCCACCATTTGATGGCACCAACTACAACTATTGCAAGAGGAGGATGCCATTATCCTTTCAAGGGATCAATTGGGATCTTTAGAGAATGGTCTCAAATGCCTACACTCTTCCTCAAACAGAGTATGCTACATGGGATGCAAATATGGTAAAATTGGCTCAATTGAATGCAAAAGCTGTAAGTATCCTTTATTGTTCAATTTCTATAGGTGAGTTTAATAGAATATCAAACTGTGAAACTACATATGAAATATGGCATAGACTCTCTATTACTTATGAAGGAACTATTCAAGTAAATAATTCTAAAATTGGTATGCTTAAACAAAAGTTTGAACAGTTTTATATGGAACCAAATGAGTCTATTAGTGAAATGTATGCAAAGTTTTCTTCTATTTTAATGGTTTGAATGAATTAGGTAAAGCCATTAGTGAAGAAGATCAAGTTTCTAAAATTCTTAGGTCTCTTCCTCCCAAGTACAAGCCTAAGGTGACTGTAATTGAAGAAGCCAATGACCTCACTCGACTGAGGATGGAACAACTCATTGGAAACTTAGAAGCACATGAGGCAACCTTGGAGGAAGAAGAAAGATTGGTGGCTGAACACAAAAAGGAGAAAAGAAAGGACATTGCATTCAAAGAATCAACCAATATTAGTCATGACACAAGTGAAGAAGATGGTGAAGAAGAAACTCTCATTATAAATGGTAAGCAGTATAGAAGTTTTAAAACTAACAAAACTTCTAGTGTTTCTTCCACCAAGTGCTTTGAATGTGGAAAAAAGGGACACTTAAAAGGTGATTGTACTAAACTTAAGAAGGGAAAGAAATTATCTCACAAGAAGAAAAAGTCTACAAAGCTACATGGGATGATTCAAGTGATGATAGTAAAGATGGAAAAGAAGAAGTAGAGTGCCTTATTGCTACAACAAATGAAGAAGAAGATGAGGTAAGCCTTTTTTATTTTATCTAAAGAATAGTTAGTTGCTAGCATTGAGGAATTACATGATAAATATATTGATTGTAAAAAGAAACTAAAAAGAGTTACTAAAACTAATGAGGATTTGTATGCTCAATTAAATGATCTTGCTTCTGAAAAGGAAAGTATTATCTCTGAAAATTCTTCCTTGAAATCATCTTTTAATGATTGCAATACAAAGTTGCTTACTCTTGAAACGGATCATAATTTGTTTTGTCAAGAAAAGGTTGAATTGCTTGCAAAATTGAATGATCTTCAAACACAACCTATCCCGTGTACTCATCTAGATTATGATGCTATTGTTAAGGAAAGAGATGCTTTATCATCTGATCTAGATCAAGAAAAGATAGATATCAAAAAGAAAATAGATGAGATTGCTAAGTTACAAAAAGAAGTTAGTAGCTTGAGAAATAATGGTATTCTTGATAAGATCCTAAAGAATTCTTCTGGTCACATTGGAAGAAGAGGTTTAGGATATGTTCCAAATCTAAAATCTTATCAACCAAAACCTATGAGAACTCTAGCACCCAAGACTAAAATCATATTTGTACCCAAAAAGAAAAATCAAATTGATTCCATCTTTTGTCACTATTCCTTGCGTCTTGGACATTATTACTTCTCATGTCCTTATAAGAAAAAGGACATTGAGTTGGTATGGGTTCCAAGACCCCCAAACTAAACATGAATGATTAAGCTGAGATATGACCAAAGACTCCAATTTGACTATCTTCATGTTCTATCTCAACTTAACATAAAGGTACAACAAACGGACCAAAGTAATTTAATCCATAACTTGAATAAACATATTTCTGAAAGAATTTATAGACATTCTCTCGGTCGACAAATAATTTGACCGAACGTAAATCGGTCGAGACATTATTCGACCGAAAAAGGCTCTGTATTGGACCTGAAATAATTGGCAAATCAAGAAATCACTCGGTCGAATTATAGTTTGATCGAGAGATCGGTCAGTCAAAAATTTGTCGACTGAATCTAAAGCTAGTACAACCTGTAGTCAACCTGTAAAAATCTAGATAAAAATAGTAACTCACTTGGTCAAAAATAACTTCGACCGAAAGGAAATCGGTCGAGAAAGAATTCGACCGATAAAGGGTCTGGAAAACCTATTCAACTGTTTCAATTTGCTATCAACAATAAAAATTTGATTTAATTGGAAATCTACAAAAATTGCCTCTCGATCGAAATCAAGTTTGACCAAGGGGTGCCCAGGTTGAAGTCAAGGTCGACCTAAAATAAGTTTGACAAAATGCTTAATTGTAAATCATTTCTTTGCCCTCAATCTTAGTATATTGATCTAAAACTCGTTCATCATATTGAAAACAAGATTTTAGTGAAAAACTCTCATAAAAGTTTAACTCAAACTCTAATTTTTATTATGACCTTAGAATTCTTAAATTATCTTGATTATAAGATTAAGGGGGAGCTCACAAAACTTTGTAAACATTATGATAAATCTTGATCAAATCAAACTTTAAAAACTAGCCATGACCTTAGGATTATTGAATTATCTTGATCTTAAATGGACTCTCTATATCAATATGGGCTTAACATCCCTCATTATTTATTAGAGATATATTTCTTGATCCTACTATGTTGTAAAGAAAATCTCATATCATTCTCAGGGCTTAACATGCCTTATAAATGATTGAGAAATCAAAACACATATGCCATGAATCTAAAAGGATCTCATATCATTTCAAGGCTTAACATCCTTTGCAAATGATTGAGAACTAAATTGTGGCTAAATTTGACATAAAAATAAGTGGTTTGCATTAAATTGTGTTGATTACTCTTACTTTAAAATTGAGCATCAAATTAACAAATTAAGGGGGGGGAATAAAAGTCATACTTAATGTTTAGCTTGGTTATGTTTTTGAAATGACAAAGGGGGAGAAATAATATAAAATCAATAACATAAAGTAAAATGAGTTACATAATCTCTTAGTTAGCACACACTTGCATTCACAAACAAGAGAATGGCTACAAAAGGTAAACTTCAGGTATGAAACTCATATGATTTATATTGCCTAAATTTATATTTTGGAAATATTTGTCATCTTCAAAAAGGAGGAGATTGTTGGCTAAATTAGATATTATTATAATCCCTTTGTTTTGATGATGAAAAATATTTCTTTCTTATGGTTTTAACTTGCTATTTAAGTGTTTCAGGGACAAGCATATAATGTGGTGAATAGAAAAGACTTGGAAGATCAATTTGCTAAAATTGCTTTATTTTCATGATTGTAATCAAATGTAAAAACTTGTACAAGTATATAAAGTACAAGTACTTAGATATCATGTAAATCAAGTGTTTAGATTCTCTTATCCACACACAACACTTAGATAGGTCATCTCCTTAGTTAGCGTCACAATTACACATTGATACACACACTTAGTACATGGTTCAACACATTGGAACAGGGACATTCTCGGTCGAAAAATTCCTCGACCGAGACACTCTCGGTCGACAATATTCTCGACCGAGAACAGTCCTTCTAGCAAATTCTATAGATGTTAGACTGAGTTGAAAAGTGGTTGGTAGTTGGAAATGAATGTTGCATACACTCATTCCAGACCTTCCCTCGGTTGACAAATTCCTCGACCGAGAGACTCTCGGTCGACAAAATTCTCGACCGAGAAAGGTTCCGGACTGCACTTTTCAGCATTAAATAACTAGCCATTGCAATGTAATTAGCGGACACATAATGGATAGTTGAGCAATAAGAACACCCTAGAAGGTGTCTAGAATGTCCCCAAGCATTAGAAAACCACTCATATAAATAGGACAAGCTATAAGACATTCAAGGCATCACTTGTGCATACAATTACACTTGAGATTCATTCCTTGTGAGCATCAAGCTAAGCTTCACTTGTAATCTATTCTACATTAGTGTCCTATAGCCTAGTATCTCCTAGACACCACCTACCACGTTCATTTACAGTGGATAGGAGATGAATACGCTTGATATAGGACCAAAGCGATGTACTTAATTGGTAACATTATTTCTTTCTTCCAATCTTGTTCCTTCTATTGTATTTTGTTCTCATTTGCTACTCTGAGGTTGGAGGCTATGAAAAGGAGGTTGTAGGAGCTTCTTCAGGTGGAGAAGGTAGCTCGGAGGACTTTGGACTACTTCTAGAAGGTCTCGACAGGAAGCTACTTCCAGGAGGAAGGCTACTTCAAGGGGGAGCTTGAAGTTACTTCAAGTAAAGGTTGCTTCAAAGTTGGTGAGATGACTTTGGGGTGAAGGATGTCCAAAGGGTTTGTGAAGGTAGTTGTATTTTATGTAACATCCTCAAAAAAGTCATAAATTACAAGTGCTTTCAAAATCCCAATTGGAAACAATTGGGTAGTGGACTGACTCCCTTAGTTTTTGCTAAGGGTGGAACCACTCTGAATGCCTTTGTCTCCTTCTCCAATATTTTTGTGGTTGTTTGCTTAAATAATTTTTAAAATTATCATAAAACCATATTCACTCCCCCTCTAGTATTATTCATGAAGGTCCCTATATTATAGTTGAGTACCTCAAAGAGCCTCCTTCCACTCTAAAGCTTAACCACTTGCTACATCTATTAGAGTGAGTAGGAGATTTGTAAGAGACCTAATCCTACGTGTATATCTTGTGAGGTTCTCACTTCCTGCACCTCTAAAACTGTCTTTTTACCATGAAGATAAATGTTCTCTCTATTGGCCAAGTTCTCAAAAAGCAAACTCGAGCGACCGCACTTTACTGAATGGGAAGAAAAAGTATTTCTAGTCATTGGAGTGTTTACAAATCTCTAAAGTAGATCTGTTGTAACACCCTAAGCGACTAGAATTCATCCTCTACTATGAATAGGACCTCTTATTGGGCTTCATCCCATGGCTAGAGAAACACTATAAAGGCCTTTATATTATAGTTGAGTGCCTCTAAGAGCCTCTTTCCACTCCTAAGCTTAATCATTTGATACATCCATTAGAGTGAGTAGGAGATTTGTAAGAGAGCTAATCCTACGTGTATATCTTGTGAGGTTCTCACTTCCTTCACCTCCCAAACTCTCTTTCTACCATGAAGATGTAGGTTCTCTCTATTGTTTGAGTTCCCCAAAAGTAAACTCGATCGACTGTACTGTATAAAATAGGAAGAAAAACTATTTCTAGTCGTTAGAGTGTTTACAAAACTCAAAAATAAATATGTTGTAACACACCAAGTGATTAGAATTCATCCTTAAGTTCTTCTACAGGCTACGATACATCCTCAACTATGAATAGCGCCTCTTATTGGGCTTCAACCCATGGCTAGACAAACACTTTGAAGGTCCCTATATTATAATTGAGTGCATCTAAGAGCCTCCTTCCACTCTTAAGCTTAATCACTTGCTACATCCATTAGAATGAGTAGGAGATTTATAAGAGAGCTAATCCTACATGTTTATCTTGTGAGGTTCTCACTTCCTCCACCTCCCAAACTTCTTTTCTACCATGAAGATGAAGGTTCTCTCTATTGGTCATGTTGCCCAAAAGTAAACTCGATCGACTGTACTGTATAGAATGGGAAGAAAAAGTATTTCTAGCCATTGGAGTATTTATATAACTCAAAAATAGATCTATTGTCACTAGTACTAAATGATGTATAATGTCACATTTTCTTGTGTCGGTTAAAACTTATACACCGACGCTAATAAACTACGATTTCATTTTAAAACGACAACTGACACCTATATGTGAAGGTCGGCCTCTTTACAAAAGACACAGGTATCACTTTTTCTTTAATGTCGTCTGGTCAAAATAAGAACTGACGTCCAAAATCACCCGCGAAATATAATTTTTAGGGAAAAAATTGCCTCTAAAATTTTCAATTAGAGGTCGATTGGAGAAAT
Organism: Alisma plantago-aquatica; assembly: GCA_963693085.1. Classification (NCBI taxonomy): domain Eukaryota; kingdom Viridiplantae; phylum Streptophyta; class Magnoliopsida; order Alismatales; family Alismataceae; genus Alisma; species Alisma plantago-aquatica. The sequence continues at coordinate 233,466,977 of OY856409.1, read as the reverse complement.
ACTGACAACTCATGTTCCGTGCCAATCCCCGTGAAAGTTTATCCCCCCATTTGTCGTCGGTGGTTTAAAAAATAACTGACGACTAAATATCCTTCGTGAGGCAAAATTCATTCTTTATTTGGCATCAGTTTTTTTATAAGAATCGAGGAGGATGTGTGTTCATGTGTTGTCCCTGCAAAAAAAATTTCCCCCCAATTTGCCGAATTGTTGTCGGTGTTAGGGGAGAAACTGAACAACTATGATAGAACAATTTTTTTTGTCATCATATGTGGATATGCGTGGATTATTATACATTGAAACTGACGATGAACACCCCGTCTCGGTGCAAATTTTTTTGTTTGAAGTCGTATATAGGTGTCAGTTATGAGTTTATACCAACGTCTATTGTTTTTAAGTGTCAGATTTGTGTAATAACTGATGATGATAATTAACTTCATAGCACCCGCGTGCGCGAGACATACTCTTCCCCTTCTCTATTTCATTCCCGATTATCTGTTGCCGCTCAAGCTAGATAGGTCTCACGATTCTCTGCTACTGTGGAGAGGAGCTCGCCATCATCGTTATGGAGAGGAGCTCGCCACCGCCACTGTGGAGAGGAATTGTCGCTGAGGAGCTCACTGCCGCCGCTCTAGTTCAGTGGCCGTCTCTGCTCACTTGCTCAGTCATCTCCTCCAATGATCACAGCCAAAGCCCACCATCCTGCCACCACTCGCCACCTGCTTCACCGAAGCTTCAGTCATCTCTACTGGTACCGCTTGCCATGTGCTTCACCTCAAGCTGTGACCACCTCCACCTCCGGCCATCACCACAACAGCCTGCTCCACCAGTGCAGTGATTTTTTTGTAAGATTATTATTGATTAATTAGGGTTGATTAATATTGATTAATAAAGGTTAAATGAGGAATGAATGAACATAATTCAATATATAATTGTTCTCTAAAATTGTGTAGTTGATTAATAACAATTAACTAGGGTTAATGATGAATGAATGAATTTAATTGATTGATATTGCTTTCTTTCTCTCTTGTTAGTGATTGATTTAACTTATTTCAATATATAATTGTTCTTCAAAATTGCGTAGTTGATTATTAATGATTAATTTGGGTTAATGATGAATGAATGATCTTACCCAAATGGAAGAATGAATTGAATTAAATGATGTTACATGAAACCTAGGATATGAACGATGATACTATGATTGTAGGTATAGGAATGATAACATATATACATGTATTTTGTTGGCCTAGAAACCCGTCTGAGATTTACTCATTAGTAGTAAATCTTGGATAGTCCCTAGTTTGGGACTATTATTGAACACTTAATCTCACTTAGGATGTAAGTGTATAATGTTTATTCGGTTTTCATGATGTTTCTTCAGCACTTTTTTGTTTGTTCTCTAAGTACATATGTCGGTGGGCATTTACCCATGTACATTGGTGTACTTGGAGAACTACGGGGAATTGCTGCCAAAATTTCTTGAAAATTGAATACACATTATACACTTACTAGTGATATTAGGTGATCAAGAATGGGATAGGTGGTACACATTTATTATATATAAGACCCTAAACCCTAAACTTTTAACCATAAACCCTAATCTTTTAACTCTAAACCCTAATCTTTTAACCCTAAACCCTAATATATACTTGTTTTCTCTTTGATCATAGAATGGATATATCATGGATGTCCATTCCAAATCACTGCATCCCTGAGTTTATTTCTGGTCTTGATCAGTTTATTATATTTTCTTAGGAACATAGGAAACAAATTGGAGATAGGTTCTACTGTCCATGTAGGCATTGCGGTAACAACTTGAAAGTCAGCACTGGTGATGAAATCAAAAGTCATGACATGTGCAATGAGATTGTACAAGGCTATACAGAATGGAACTGGTATGGAGAGATTTCAAACCTGAAATTAGTGGATGTCAATAGTAGTGCTTGTGTGGAAGAAGAAATTACCTCTGATGACGTAGATGTGAATGAACCAGTTCCAACAGAGATCGTTGATGCAATGTTGGATATTTGTGGGGTAGAGCACACCGACCCACCTCCCATGTTTAGAAAAAATTTTCATGATGCTGAGAGATCATTATACTCATGTTGTACTAAGTTTACGAAGCTTAGTGTTGTGTTGAGATTGTATAAGCTGAAAGCTAACAATAGATGGAGCGATAAAAGCTTCACGTCATTGTTGTCTTAGTTGAAAGAAATTCTTCCTGAAGGAAATGAGCTGCTAATCTCAACATCCCAGTCAAAGAAATTGTTGTGCCCAATGGGAATGGAGGCCAAGAAGATACACACATGCCCGCATGATTGTGTATTATTTTAAAAGGACTATGTGGAGTTGAAAGATTGTCCAAAATTTGGTGTGTCAAGGTATAAAATGACAACTACGGGGGAGTCAAAAATTGGTTCTCCTGCCAAGGTGATGTAGTATCTACCTATAATATCATGATTTCAACGCTTGTTTGCAAATCCGATAGATGTAAAGAATTTAAGGTGGCATGCAGATGTTAAGAAAGATAATGATGAGATGCTACGACATGCTTCTAATTCCCCACAGTAGAAGAAGATTGATTTCTTGTACCCTAAATTTCGTGAACAAGTTAGGAATCTAAGACTTGGGCTTTGTACATATGGGATGAATCCATACGGGACATTGAGCAGCCAACATAGCACTTGGCCTATTATGCTTGTTATATACAATCTTCCTCCCTGGATGTGTCTTCAAACCACTTAATAAATGTATTGTTATGCTCTCTAGCAAGCCACATTGTATTGGCTCGAGGATATTGTCTCTTGATGAAATTGGTATGTTCCTCGATATAAACACTCACTTCGTCCATGTTGTGTAAAATATACAAGTGACCTTGTTCCAACTGCTCATGGCTGATTACTTTCACCTGTGATCCCAAAATTCCTTTGCCAAATTGCTCCTCAATATTCTTGTCATTACCTGGAGTGTCATTACCACTAAGAAAGTCATTGCAAAAATCTATAACCTCTCTCGCCACATAACCCTCAATAATACTCCATTTAGGCCGATAACAGTTTCGAACATCACTTTTAAAAATGCTCATGTATCGTTCAAAGGGGTACATCCAATGCAAGAAACTGGTCCCAACATTTTCACTTCCCTAGTCAAGTGGACAACAAGATGTACCATGATATCAAAGAACGACGGAGGAAAATACATCTCAAGTTAACACAGGGTAACAACCACTTCTCTTTACAAATTATCGAGAGTATCAGGGTCAATAACTTTGCTACACAAACTGTTGAAAAAGAATCAAATCTGGTGATTGCAAACCTTACATGCTTCGGCAATATAGATCTAATTTCCATAGGCAATATTTGTTGCATTAGAGTGTGACAATCATGAGATTTAAGACCTATCAACTTTAGATCTTTCATTGATACCAATCTACGGATGTTGGATGAGTAACCCTATGGCACCTTAACATTTACCAAACATTCACAAAAATGTTTCTTCTCCTTTCTAGACAATGTGTAACAAGCGGGAGGTAAGTATGTTCTCCGATTTCCCATTTCACGAAATTCTATTAATTCTGACCTTATTCCCATTTCACGTAGGTCCATTCTGGATTTTATCCCATCTTTAGTCTTACCTGGTATATTCAACAAAGTACCAATGACACTATCACAGACATTTTTCTCAACGTGCATGACATCGATACAATGTCTGACTGTCAAAGAACTCCAATAAGGAAGATCCCAAAATATTAACTTCTTCTTAAATAAAGATTTGTCACTCCATGTGGCCATAGTACATTGTGATCTCTTACCAAATTCATTGACAAAGTCTTTTACTCTTTCATAAACAACCTCCCCTGGTATAGGTTAAGGTTCACTCCATTCCTCATTCAATCCATTGAATGCTTTGCACTTCCTACGATACAGATGGAATTTTGTAAGAAACCTTCGATGACTGAGATATAAAGTATTACCGCCATGTTTTAGTCTTGTTGAATCAGTGTTCTATTCACATATAGGACACGCTTTAGCTCCTTTGACACTATATCCAGACAAATTCCCATATGCTGGAAAGTCATTAATAGTGCAAAACAACATAGCATGCAAATGAAATGTCTCTCTTCATGAAGAATCATAGGTCATCACACCTTCACCCCAGAGTTTCTTTAAGTCATCAATTAGAGGTTCAAGATAAACATCGATATCATTTCCAGGTTGTTTAGGGCCCGATATCAACAACGATAACATTACATACTTATTTTTCATACACATCCAGGGAGGAAGATTGTATATAACAAGCATGACTGGCCAAGTGCTATGTTGGCTGCTCAATGTCCCGTACAGATTAATCCCATCTGTCCAAAGCCCAAGTCTTAGATTCCTGACTTCTTCACCAAATTCTGGGTACAATAGATCAATCTTATTCCACTGTGGGGAATCAGACGCATGTCGTAGGATTCCATCATTATTTTTCTTAACATCTGCATGCCACCTCAAATTCTTCGCATCTATAGAATTGGCAAACAAGCATTGAAACTGTGATATTATAGGTAGATACCACATCACCTTGGCAGGAGAACCAGTTTTGGACTCCCCCGAAATCGTCAATTTATACCGGGACGCACCACATTTTGGACAATCTTTCAAATCCACATAGTCGTTTTGAAATAATACACAATCATTCAGGCATGCATGTATCTTCTTGGCATCCATTCCCATTGGGCACAACAATTTCTTTACCTGGTATGTTGAGATTGGCAGCTCGTTTCCTTCAGGAAGCATTTCTTTCAACAAAGACAACAATGACATGAAGCTTTTGTCACTCCATCTATTGTTAGCTTTTAGCTTATACAATCTCAACACAGCGCTAAGCTTCATAAACTTAGTACAACCTGTGTATAATGATATCTCAGCATCATGCACAATGTTTCTAAAAATGGGAGGTGGATCGGTGTGCTCTACCCCACAACTATCCAACATCGCATCAACGATGTCTAATAGAACTGGTTCATTCACATCTACGTCATCGGAGGCAATTTCTTCTTCCACACAAGCACTTCTATTGACATCCACTGGTTTCGATTTTGAAATATCTCAATGCCAGTGTCATTCTGTATAGCCTTGTATAATCCCGTTGCACATGACATGACTTTTGATTTCGTCACCAATGCTGACTTTCAAGTTGTTACTGCAATGCCTACATGGACAGTAGAACCTATCTCCAGGTTGTTTTCTATGTTCCTCGACAAATCTAATAAACTGGTCAAGACCAGATATAAACTCTGGGGTGCAGTGATTGTGAATGGACATCCATGATCTATCCATTCTATGATCAAAGAGAAAACAAGTATATATTACAACAAGATTAGGGTCTAGGGTTAACAGATTAGAGTTTTTGCATGGTACAACAAATACATGTGTTGTCATTCTTATATATAATAAATGTGCACCACATATCCCATTCTTGAACACCTAATCTCACTAGTAAGTGTATAATGTGTATTGGGTTTTCAAGAAAATTTTAGCAGCATTTCCCCGCTGTTCTCCAAGTACATATGTACTTAGAGAACAAATTGGAAAATGCTGCCAAAATTTTCTTGAAAACCCATTACACATTATACACTTACATCCTAAGTGAGATTAGGTGTTCAAGAACAGTCCCAAACTGGGGACTATCCAATATTTACTCCTAATGATTAAATCTTGGATGGGTTTCTAGGCCAACAAATACATGTATGTTGTCATTCCAATACCTACAATCCTAGTTTCATCACAATTGATGTTAGGATTTCATCACAATTTTAGGTAACATATAGAGTATGTAGATGTTAGGGTTTCATCATGCAATAGGGATTCATGTAGATGTTAGGGTTTCATCATGCAATAGACACAACTAGATGTTAGGGTTTCATCATGCAATAGGGATTTCATCATATAATTGATTTAACCACAAATTCATAATTGATTTCATTTGAATATATACCCTCTTATTCTTCCTTCTCCCTCCTTACCAACAACAACCACGGTCGTGTGGGCTGGCACGGCCGTGGCTGTGTTGGCCAACCACACGGCTGTGCTGGGCAGCACGGCCGTGTGGTCGGCCAACACAACCACGGTCGTACCAGCCCACACGGTCGTGGTTGATGTTGGTAAGGAGAGGGAGAAGGAAGAAGAAGAGTAGGAGAACTAGTGATGAAGAAGAGGAGGGCCTACTGTTGGTAGCAGCGTGGAGACGGAGGTAGTGGTGAGCACACCAGTGGAAGGAGACGGCGCAGAGGCAGGCAAGCAGAGAAGGAGAGGAACCGACGTCGAGCAGAGAAGGAGAGGGTGCCGACGGCGAGTACAGAAGGAGAGGAAGGCGGCGGCGGTGGCAAGCAGCTGCAGCAGCAGCAGGCGGCGGCACGGAGGTAGGCGGCAGGTGATGCAGCAGTAGCAGGCAGCGATGACCTAGCAGGGGTCGGGAACCGGAACAAAATCGATCGATGAAACATAAGAAAGGGGAAGATTTTGCTATTCATGGGGGCTATTAAGTTACTAAACAGTGTCAGTTATCCATAACAATCGACACCTTTATTATTAAATGTCGGTTGATAGTCACAAACTGACATCTAATTGGACCTTCCTTTACCCTAATTTTTTTGGCAGGGACGACGCGCACACCCTTATCACGTCGGTTATGCTAAGACAACTGACGCCCATATTGGAATTTTGGTGCAAATTTGATTTTCATTCAGTGTCAGTTTTTAGTTAAAACACCGATGTTGTATATGATACTTTGGCGCAATATTGTTTTTCTCGAAAAAATTGGATTTCACAGGCTACTTTAGGCGTCGGTTTCTTTTCTTCAACTGACACTGAACGAAAAGTGATACTCGTGTCTGGATGGTCTTCAAATATAGACGTCGGATGTCCTTATTAACCGACATTGAATGTTAACACCGCCGGTTTTACTAAAAAAATGACGCCTCTAAAAGTGACGTTGAACATTGTTTCTGTAGTAGTGGTTCTTGCATCAGTTCATAGTGGTTTTCATAGATGGCATTCTGATTTATTCCAGAGATGATGAGAAGCATGAGCAGCATCTGAGGATAGTATTATAGTTATTGAGACAACACCAGTTATATGCTAAGTTCAGTAAGTGTGAGTTTTGGTTAGCTGAGGTGTCTTTTCTTGGACATGTCATCTCAGGAGATGGAGTAAGTGTTGACCCTAAGAAATTCGAGTTTGTTCTATAGTGGGAGCAGCCTAAAACTCCTATTGAGATCAAAAGCTTCTTAGGATTGGCAGGTTACTATAGGAGGTTCATCCAAAACTTCAGTGTTGTAACATCACCTCTGACACGCTTAACGAGAAAGGATGCACCGTTTGTTTGGTCAGACAACTGTGAGAAGAGTTTTCAGATCTTGAAGAAGAGGTTGACTACATCACCAGTGTTGGTCCTGCCTGAGGCAGATAAAGGCTACATAGTGTTTTGTGATACTTCAAGGAGAGGTTTAGGCTGTGTGTTGATGCAGGAAGGCAAAGTAGTAGCTTATGTATCTAGACAGCTTAAGAAGAGTGAGGAGAATTACCCGACACATGATCTAGAGTTAGCTATAGTAGTTCATGCTCTTAAGACATGGCATCACTATCTTTATGGTGAGGTAATCTAGGTGTTTACGGATCATAAGAGCTTGAAATATATCTTCACCTAGAAGGATCTGAATCTAAGATAGCGGAGATGGTTAGAATTGATCAAGGATTATGAAGTGAAGATAGATTATCATCTTGGAAAGGAGAATGTGGTAGAAGATGCCCTGAGTAGGAAGTCAAGTTCAACAGCTGATGTATTCTCTATGGCATGTTTCAGGAGAGACCTGCTAGTAGAGATATGGAAGTTGAACTTAGACTTAGGAGTGACAGAACATAGTGGTTTGATTACACAGATGCAAGTCAAGCCTACCTTTTATGATCTGATCAAGGAACTACAACAGAGTGACAGTGACTTACAGCCAATCATGCAGGACACGACAGGGGGGAAAAGACCAGAGTTTAAGTTTTCAGATGATGGTTTGTTGTATCACCATGATAGGTTGTGTGTACCTGGAGACAGTGATTTGAAAGAATATATTCTTGAGGAAGCACATGCATTGATGTACGATATGCATCCAGGAAACACTAAGATGTACATGAATCTTAAGGAGTTATATTGGTAGTCAGGTATGAAGAAGGATGTAGCTGAGTATGTGGCTAGGTGTAGTGTGTTCCAGTAGGCTAAGGTTGAGCATCAGAAACTTGTAGGTACCTTACAATCTCTTCCTATACCAGAGTGGAAATGGGAACATATCATAATGGATTTTGTGGTAGGGTTGCCCAGGACATCCAGAGGTTGTGACTCAATATGGGTAATTGTGGATAAACTGACTAAGTTTGCTCACTTTATTCATGTTAAGTCAACCTTTGACGTCCCGAAATTGGCTAAGATATACGTGGATGAGATAGTCAGGTTGCATGGTATCCCAGTCTCAATAATATTAGATAGAGATCCTAAGTTCACATCCAAGTTTTGGAATCAGATGCATCATGATTTAGGCACAAAGTTGAGATTCATTACAACTTTTCACCTACAGACGAATGGTCAGTCAGAGAGGACCATTCAAACTCTTGAGGACATGCTGAGAGCATGTGTCCTACATCATGAGAGGAAGTTGGGAAGAACACTTGAGCCTTATAGAGTTTTCATACAGCAATAGTCACCATTACAGTCTTGGTATGGCCCCGTATGAAGCTCTGTATGGCAGAAAGTGTAGATCACCCGTATGTTGGTACGAGGTGGGTGAAAAATAGATTCTTGGACCAAACATAGTGGATTTGACTACAGAAAAGATTACAGTGATCAGAGAACAGTTGAAAGCTACACAGGAAAGGCAGAAGAGTTACGCTGAGAAGAGGCGTAGACCTCTTGACTTTGAGGTTTGTGATGAAGTGTATCTGAAAGTTTCACCATGGAAAGGAGTGTTGAGGTTTGGCAAGAGAGGCAAACTGACTCCTAGGTTTACGGGCCCATATCCTGTCATTGAGAGGATTGGACCTGCAGCCTACAGGTTGGATTTTCCATCCAAGTTAGCTAATTTACATGATGTGTTTCATGTATCGATGTTGAAGAAGTGTTACCCTGGTACAAAGAAGATAGTGGACCCAGAACCTGCACATCTCAGAAAAGATGTGTCCTATGTTGAAGGACCAGTACAAATAGTTGATCGGAGAATTAAGAAGCCCAAGAATCGAGAGATACCGTTAATGAAAGTTCTATGGAGGAACCACAACCGAGGAAGCCACGTGGGAGCTTGAGTTAGAGATGTGTAACAAGTTTCCTTTTCTCTTTTAGGAATTTTGGGATGAAATTTTTATAAGGGAGGGAGATTGTTATGACCCACTCTGAGTTTAACTAGTAAGTACAATGATTAGTGCATCACCATGTTGATTAAGCTAAGATAAGTGTTCAAGATGTGATTAGTTCTTTGATTAAGTTGAGTCAATCTAGTTAGTGTGTTTTCATGCTTTGAGGTTGTAGTAGATCTCGCGCTTGAAATTTTGCAAAGGAAATCACTTGAATCGAACCTCTGAAGCAAAAGATATGACATTTTAAAGTTTCTTGGACTTAGATTGCAATTTACCTGTTAATAGATGTATTAACCCCCCTTCCCTTATCTCTTACCTCCCGATCGATGCAGAGCACCACTTGAAGTAGGCGCACATAGCAGCAGGCTGATCAGACAATAGAGGGAGATGGGCGGGGTGATTTAGGGCTCGAGAGAGAGAGAGAGAGAGAGAGAGAGAGAGAGCTAACAGCCGACAGTCTTCCTCTTCCTTTCCCCCTCTCTTCCTCGCCCCAATCCGCGACCTCGACCTGCTAGGGTGGTGCCGACCAGGGGTCGTTCTGCGCGAGAAGCACCTCAAAGCGGTGCCCTTGACTCCGATCATGAGGTTAGGGTTCGAATCTGCAGCCATGAGCAACACCTAGTCGAGTCCCTTTCCTTTTCCTCAACCTGTGCACGAGGTGGAGTTGCTGCTTGCAGTAGGTTTGAATCCAGGGCAGTTTCAAGCTTGAAGACGACCCTGTGGATGCCCGAAAGCAAGCTATGGGAAGCTTTTAGTTGAATTTCAGCCACCTCGGTCCTCTATGAGTAGAATCTCACCCACTAAGCAATTATTAACTCTAAGAAATGGATGATTTCGGTTAGATCTATGTTTTTCACGGGTAACAACGATTACCCAAGTGTCAGGCAGTCTTGGCATCGCCCGACTTCTCGTTGCACATTTTTCTTCTTCACATTTGCATGACCCTAGTTATTTAACTGATCTGTATGATTTGGATTTTTGGAACTATATGGTTGAATAAATCCTAAATTTCTCAGTATAGAGGTTGAAGACAGTAGCACATGATCCAGATTTAAAATAGTTGTACAATTTAGGTATAAACCCAGGCTGTACGATCCTAGTAATTTAACTGGTTGCACGTTTTCAAAGAAAAAGATGATGACATGCAATGTTTCAATGGAAACCTATTTGCACACTCCAAGTTATAGTTAATATGTGTAGTTTGTATTAACACGAATTGGCATGTTTCTCAAGGACATCATTAGAAATTCTTAGTTATTATTAATAATTTTTGCCATGATAAGTACTTAACTATTATCAGTATATTAAGAAGTTCAATTGTGTGATTCTAGTTTATAAAGTGCCAAGTTGATATGTATTCCGTTTATTTAAGAAATTTAGTCTGCTTGTATGTATAGTATGATGATTACTCCGAATATCACAATGTTTTGAATATACTGCTCCGCCAAGTTTAGAATGATATACATGTTGCATTATTAACTTCAAATAAATAGACGTGGTACAATAGAGATACCAGAGTCAAGTATAAGTAAGGAAAAGATACAATATAGCAAGAGCTTTCCTAGAATAAAATAATAATAATAGACTTAGGGGCCCTGTGTTGGTATGTATGCCCTGAGAGCCAATCATGGGATGATTGGTGGGATACATTAGGATTGATTTGATAAACATCAAAGGCAAGTTTCCAATTCTTTTTGGTTCAGTCATATGAGATAGTGATAGAACAGATTGAATGTCTAGAGAATGACAATACTCAATGACGTATGCCTTCAGGTTCATGACCTGAACGATGAGATCATACGGATGCTAAGAGTTTGTACATTCTTGTTATGTCCCTAGTCGGATGTCATTGTGGAAGGTAGATAGACAGCAATGACACACAAGACTAGATTGTGGTGTTGGTTGATGACAGAATCTCATTAGTCATGATATAGAGATATCAAACCAAACACATAGGTACTTGTTAGAGAACAAGTGTACCGGACAGACCCATCGTGAGTTTGACACATGGAACCATGACATGGTAGTCACACTCAGTACTCATAGTGATGGTGGTGAGTGTGATTCTTTGACCTAAAATCACTACACTCAACACATGTTGTTGGGCACACTTTGACATCATCAAACGCAGTTCTGAAACATGGGTTGTTATAAAGGTGATGATTGGGTGGCTTTGACACATGGGGCTTTTGAGGGGTGAGTGATAGATATGGGATTTGTCCCTCCTGAGGGAGTTCGATATCCAAGGCCACTTGATGAGTAGGATGGAGATAGGAGTGTGCACGCATGTGTGAATCAGTATGTGATATTGATGTCATACATATCTCGTTCAATCTACTCTGAGATCAAGAAAGTGAATGAACGTTGATAGGATGACTGTTCCATGCCTCGAGTTCATTCGGGATATCAGGGACAAAGGAATTATACATTCGCTGTAACACCATTCACTGATTGTAGGATTGAAAGTTGTTCTCCAAATTTCTACTTTCACTTGGGTAGCATTGATGTGTGACTAGGCACCGCTCTTTGCTTGTGAAGTCATAAGTGTTATGGATTTTCACTGCCAACGTGAAATGGACCTGCAGGGTCACACACAAAGGATTTAACCTGGAAGAGGATCTTTGTCCACAAGTAATGTTTAGATTGATTACTAAAGGAGTTTAGTAGTTCAATTAAACACTCAATCAATTGATAGCTCAATATCATATTGTTCAAGGTGTTGGACACATTGATTGGAGTATCAGATTGATTGAAATCGCAATTGACTGATTCTACACAATCTGCACTCCCAACCGATCGGCTCATGTGATGAACCGATCGGCTGAGCTTGGTGAACCGGTCGGCTCAAGAGTTGAACTGATCGGCTCAAGATCAGGGTGAACCGATTGCTTCAAGTGTTGAAACGATCGATTCAACTGGTGCAACCAAGCAAGTTGGGAAAGTAAGATTGGTGAGAATTTTCCTTTCATTTCAATTGCCCAATTTGATTGGGAAATAGGATTTGTATTCGATACCAATTAGAAACAAAAGAAGGAAAGTCAATCGGGAACCGACCAGGACCACCAACCGACCGGTTCACTTGTGAACCGACCGGCTGAGGTGTCCCAACCGACCGGTTGAGGTGTCAACCGACCGGTTCAGGTCCCCAACCGACCGTTTCAGTTGTGAAACGATCGGTTCAGGTTGTGAGTTGGTTGCTTTTGTGGAAAATCTCAAACCCTTCTACTCCTGCTTTTAGTCCCGCATTGCCCGGGATGGAGAACCATGTCCCATGACCCTCCTATATATAGGGGTATTGGGGGCTTCTCAAAGAACAACTCAGTGCAACTAGTTGCTCTGGAAAGTTGTCGTTCTCTCTAGTTTTGGTAACCGAGAGAGAGCCTGAGCAAGTGCTACCCGCAAAGGGAGGCGCAGCAAGGGAAAGACAACTGTAGTTGCAACTGGAGGTAGGAGAGTGTGTTGGCGACTAGTACGTCAACAGGAGGGTGTGACTCCTTCCAATTCCTTATGGGACAAGGAGTGTGGAGTTCCAGGTGGTCCGTGTGGACTACTTCAGAGGTGGGAGGTTTCTTCCACTCAGGAGGACAACTGTCAACCCGACAGTCCGGTGAGACCAGGAGTCGTCAGTCCCGGTGCGACCAGGAGCTGCACAGACATTGTCGAAGACCGGAGGTGAAGACCACGCAAGGCGTGAGGTATTGTCGCTGAGCAAGCCTCGGGACAAGGTATGATTCTACAAACCATTCTTTCCTATTATATAGACGTTGACGCGTTTCTTATTACGGGTTTGGGGGAGAAATGTTTTGTTTCCGCTGCCTTCTCTGCCTCCCTTAAAACCCAACAGTGGTATCAGAGCCACGTCAACTTCTCTATATTTTGTGAATATCGATATGATCGATTTTGGTTTGTCGCCTTTATTTATTGCATATGATGCGAATAAAATTGGCTTTATGCATGTCCAATCCTAAATCCACAAATCCCAATTACATATATGATATGTATTATTAATGCACTCGATACGCGTCGCCCTTAAACGAGTTTTGTGGTGGATGTATAGCGTGGTTATGGCCAATAAACCCTATCTATGTATGGTTGTATGTGGTTGCTTGCATCTCGATCTACGCACCAATATTCCTTCTTCTATTCCTGATGTAACTTGAAATAATTCGAGATTATTTCCTACCTTTGCTCCCCCTGAATGTAACTCGGGGTTTCTCCTTTTATACAATGTAAAATAGGATAGAATTTTATTTCTTGTTATGTCGAAGACTGGTGGACATCCTGACGACAGCTGAGACGATCGGTTCATGGCGTGAACCGATCGGTTGATGTTCCAGACGATCGGTTCAAGGAGTGAACCGATCGGTTGATGATCGGTTCGAGGAGCGAGGCGAGCGGGTGGCGGCCATGAAGAGATGCACGAAGACCAGGTGAACCGATCGGTTGTCGGAGCCAACCAATCGGCTGGTGGCACCTAGACGACCGGGCCAGAACGAGCAAGTCAATCATATGATGAGTTGATCTACTCTGAAGGCAAAGCACAGAGTTCATCTTGTACAGGTTGCATGTGATGTAGACCTAGATGACTGTGATTCCTCTTGGCTCGAGGAATCACATTAGGATGGCCATAATCATCGCTTTTATCATTTTGCATGTTTTCTGTGGGATATAGCATGTATATGATACGTACTATGTATTGTGGTGATTGGATATGTATATGTATATAAAAACCAAATCCCTCATTAAATATTAAGTTTTAGATGCCTTCCAAATGTGACACACGTGAAAAGCTTGATCGACCAAGTGTGGGCACGGCCTAGTGTTGTGTGATTTGTATATCATCTTTTCACATGTTATCACACACAAATTTGGTTCTTTCTAGTATAATTCAGTCTCTTTCATATTAGTTTTGTCATCTTTTTGTTGTTCTATGTGTCCCATAACTTGTATTGCAAATTTGCCACAAAAAGGATAAAATTCGGATGTTATTTCTACAGAAACAGAAGAATGCACGGTGTGCAGATTCAGACGCACGGCGTGCACCATCCTAGGAAAGACTGATTCGCTGAAGCAGTAAAGTGCACGGCGTGCAAATTAGAATGCACGGCGTGCAACATTCCAGAGAAAATCCATTCTGTTCATCCAAGAGAATGCACGACGTGCACGGAGAAAATGCACGGCGTGCGAGATTCCAGAAATGTACAGAAGACAAAATGCATGGCGTGCACCTGAAGCGCAAACTGCTGAGGAAAAGTTCTGGAAAGTCGCACAGCGTGCAATTCCTCCGTTCACGCCGTGCACTGATCAGCCCGATGTCAACTGTACTGCAAGTGCACGACGTGCACCCAAAATGCACGACGTGCACCTGGCAGTTTTAGAAATTCAAAATTTCAGAATATGATTTTAAAATAAAGAGGGAAGCCAAGGGACAGTTACGTTTAGTCATTTGGAGAGTTTCTCTTGTCCCAAAGACAGAGGAGAGCAGAGGAAGGAAATTTGGGAGGAATCTAAGGTGGTTTCTTGCTCAAGAGACCATTTCTTCTTCTCCACTTCTCCTTGGTCTTCTTCAAGGTGCAACCAAGCGTTCCCAACTCCGAGTAACTTCTTGAGAGAGCAGTAGGCCCGACTTGGAGCAGCTAAAGGAGGGGAATTTTGTCCTAAAGCCGGAATTCTTGCTTCTTTTGGTTACATTTTTAGTTCTCCTTGTCTTTTCTTCTCTAAACCATGCCTAGCACTCAGAATTCTGTAGCAAATCTGTTGTACATTGTTATGGATGAGTAGACTACTTTTTCTTGGGCATGGGAGAGTAACTCTCATGTCATAGCATGTAATGAATAAGTGATTTCATACTAAATGCATTTGCTTCTTGTTTCTTTACCTTGAGAGTGATGATTACTCTTTTCCTTGCATGTATTGTTGGCCACCTTGTATGCATTTTTTCTACTTTCTTGCTTAGTTTGAGAAGTCAAGTAAGGATGTATGGAGGCGCTCTTCTTGGCAACCCTTCTTCTTCTACGAGAGTAGAGAGGAATCAGTTGAGGAACTATGTGTGATCATAAATGAAATTCATGCACGAGAGTGTTGTTTTGAGTTATGATTGTTGCATTTACACCGGGAGGTGGAATGTAACACAACTTTTCCTTGAAACGTGATCTTATGTATGTTTAAATTATCTTGTTCTCTTGATTGCTATGGTATGTGAGTGAAATCCTAATGTCCAAGATTCATTAACTTTCTGAAATTGAACTTTTCTTGTAATCCTTTCTTGTTAATTAAAATCTGAAATTCCTGTAGTTAAAACCTAATTTTTATGCTTTTAGAACAAATCTTTTCTACTCTTTAAAATCGGTCTAGATTGTTGAACTTTAGTACTGTTGCATTCAATTAAATTGTACTCAGCTCCTTATGTTCGACCTTGACTATACTACCTCCGTATACTTGCGGAGTTTGGTTAAGTTGAGTAAACTATCCATTAGTTGGATTGAAACTTGTTTGTGTAAACAACAAACAAGTTTTTGGCGTCGTTGTTGGGGAGCTATGGTAATTTAATTGGAGTAATAAGTACTATTTAGTATTTGAGACTAGACCATCATTAATCATTTTCAAATTTCCATATACCTCTTAGTGTGTAATTAATTTCTCTTGTTATTTTTCAGGTTGTATGCGTCGTTCACAACGAGGTCTCCAAACATCCGCTTTGCTAGACCTTGAAATAGAGCAAACTCTTTCAAGTTTGAGGAGAGTAAGAAGAGTAGAACAACCGCTATTTGGAGGTACTTCACCATCACCACCACCATCATCACCACCACTGTCTTCTTCATCTTCTGTAGTAGCTACTCCAACCATTTTAGCCATGGAGGACGATCGCCCTCTAAAAGACTTCGCTATGCCGGTTGCCACAAATATTTGTGGAGCCATTGACTTACCTACTGTGGAAGCAAAAAGCTTTTCAATTGCCCCTTCTATGATGCAAATGATTCAGCAAAATCGTTTTGGGGGTAAGGCCAATGAAGACCCAAGTATTCATATTGCAGAATTTCTGGAATATCTTAATATCTTTAAGATTAATGGAGTGTCTGCTGATGGAATTAGACTTATGCTATTTCCCTTCACTCTAAGAGATAGAGCCAAGGCATGGCTTTTGTCTCTTCCCAAGAAGTCTATTAGGAGTTGGGACCAATTGCTTAATGCTTTCCTTGCAAAATACTTTCCGCCAAGCAAGACAACTCACTTGAGGAACCAGCTTACAAATTTCTCCCAAAGTGAAGGAGAAACCTTATATGATACATGGGAACGGTTCAAGGATCTTCAATGCCTTTTCCCGCACCATGGTTTGACAAATTGGCTCTTGCTGCAAACCTTCTACAATGGACTGTTTTACAATACTCGGTTGACTCTAGATGCCGCAGCTGGCGGTGCACTAATGACCAAGTCCTATAGAGTGGCCTATGATATCATTGAAGATATGTCACTCAATCACTGCCAATGGGGAGGAGATAGAGGAGCTAAATCCGCCTCTACAACAAGCTCTTCTTCCGGGAAGGAAGGAGGAAAGCATACTATTGATGTTGTTGATCTAATTGCTGCAAAGCTAGATGTGCTCACACAGAAATTTGAGAAGATGACCACTCTGCCAATTCAATCTGCTGAAGCAACGTGTGAGGCTTGTGGTAATATAGGACATACTTCTTCCTCTTGTTTTGCCCCTAATGCTATGGAAGGAAATTTTGAACAGGTTAATGCAGTTGGGATGCAAGGAAACAAACAATACAACCCTTATTCCAACCAATATAATCTGGGATGGATAGATCACCCTAATTTCTCTTACCGGAATGCAAGAAACACCCAAAATTTCCAGCAAGGGCAGCAACAACAGCAACATGTAAACCGTCAAGGAAATCCGCCGGGTTTCAATAACAGGGGTTTTCAACAACAACAACAACCACCCCAAGGTTCTTCTTTGGAAGCTATGATGGAGAAGTTCATATCAACACAGATGCAACAAAATGAGGAACTTCGAGGAAATGATAAGCTTTTAAAAGATGCTATTGCGCAACTCTCTGCAAAAGTGGATGGAATTTCCACCCACACCAAGATGTTGGAAAATCAGATAGCACAACAAGCTTTAAATCAACAAAGGACTCCACAATCCGGTTCTCTTCCAAGCCAGCCAGAAGTAAATCCAAGGTTGCAAGCCCATGCAATTATCTTAAGAAGCGGAGCTGAGATTGAAAGACCTTCTCCATCTGAGGAGAAGAACATGAAGCAAACTGTTGAAGAAGAGGCCAACACTCCAAATCGTAGTGAAGAGAAAAGTAAAGCTGAATTACCACCTTCTTTCAAAGCCAATGCACCTTTTCCTCAAAGATTAGCCAATAAGAAGGAAGACCGGAAATTCAGGAAATTTGTAGACATAATCAACAAATTGCATGTAAACCTTCCTTTTGCTGAATTTATTGCCGAAATGCCTTCTTATGCAAAATTCTTAAAAGACATTCTGACTAAAAGAAGAAAGGTTGATCAAGTAGAAAATGTAATGCTTTCTGAATGAGTAAGCTCTATTATTCAGAATCGTCTCCCTCAAAAGCTTGATGATTTGGGAGCATTCACACTGCCTTGCAAGATTAATGACACCACTTTTGACAAAGGTTTAGTAGATCTCGGTGCGAGTATCAGCCTCATTCCATTTACCTTATGGCAAGAATTAGATCTTGGGGATTTGAAGCCCACAAGGATGGCTATTGAATTAGCTGATCACTCTATTAAATATCCAAAAGGTATGGTGGAAGATGTACTTGTACAAATCGGGAAATTCTATATACCTTGTGATTTTATTGTTCTTGACATGGCGGAAGTTCCTTCCAACCCTGTTCTTTTTGGGAGGCCTTTCTTGAGAACTGTCAGATGTCTTGTTGATGTCCGTGAAGGGAAGCTCACTTTACGTGTTGGGGAAGAGGCCATGGAATTTTCTATCTATGAAGCTATGAAAGCACCCGCACGTGTTGAAGAAATATGCTTGCTTGATATTGTTGATCCTGTTGAGAATGATAGTGAAGATGATGTCGATTTGATGGTTAATCTCTATGATGATGATGCAACTGAATTCAATAATTCTGAAATTTTTGGAGCACTTTCTATTTCTAAAGCAACAGCTATTGATGAAGATGCTCCACTTGTTGAAGATAAAATTGATGAAAGTACAACAGGAAAAAAGGTAGAATTAAAAGCCCTTCCACCTGGGCTAAGGTATGCATTTCTTGACCCAAATTCTACATCTCCTGTCATAATAAATAGTTAATTAACCAATGATCAAGAAAATAAACTGCTTACCGAATTGTGTTTGTACTAAGATGTCATTGGTTACTCCATAGAGGATTTAAAAGGCATTCATCCTTCAATTTGTATGCACAGAATAAATATGGAAGATGATGCTAAACCAACTGTTGAACCACCTAGACGTTTAAATCAAAATATGCTTGAGGTGGTAAAGAAAGAAATTTTCAAGTTAATTGACGCTGGAATCATATATCCAATAAGTGATAGCCCTTGGGTTAGTGTCATTCACGTGGTACCTAAGAAGGGGGGTGCAACTATCATTAAAGGAGACAATGATGAGTTAATACAAAAACACATGGTTACCGGCTGGCGTATGTCTATTGACTATAGGTGTTTGAATAAAGCAACCCGCAAAGATCATTTCCCTTTTCCTTTTATTGATTTGATGCTCGAACGTCTTGCCAAACATTCGTATTTCTGTTACTTGGATGGGTATTCAGGTTTTTTTCAGATTCCCATATACCCCCCCAACCAAGAAAAGACCACTTTCACATGTACTTATGGAACATATGCTTATCGTCGTATGCCGTTTGGTCTTTGTAATGCTCCCTCTACTTTTCAACGGTGCATGATGGCCATATTCTCCGATTTTATTGAAAATATAATGGAGATTTTTATGGACGATTTCAGCGTGTACGGCGATTCTTTTGATCAATGTTTATTAAATCTGTCTCTTGTCTTAGCCCACTGTAAAAAGGTTAACCTAGTACTAAACTGGGAAAAGTGCCATTTTATGGTCCAATCCGGTGTAGTGCTAGGACATGTGGTATCTAACAAGGGTATTGAAGTAGATAGAGAAAAGGTTGAAGCAATTGAGAAGATGTCTACTCCATCTTCAGTAAAAGACATTCACAGCTTTTTAGGACATGCAGGTTTTTACAGAAGATTCATTAAAGACTTTTTCAAAATTGCAAAGTCGTTGTGTTCCCTTCTTGCAAAAGACACAGAATTTGTATTTGATGACGATTGCCAAGCAGCCTTTTCCAAACTCAAAGAGGCTCTCATTTTAGCCCCTATTATCCAGCCTCCAGATTGGGATTCTCCCTTTGAACTCATGTGTTATGCAAGTGATTATGCAGTGGGAGCTATTTTGGGACAGCGGAGAGATAAGAAGATTCATGCCATCTATTATGCCAGCAAAACTCTCGATGAAGCACAAATCAATTATACAACCACGGAGAAAGAAATGCTTGCAATTGTATATGCATTTGACAAGTTCCGACAATACTTAGTAGGATCAAAAGTGATTGTATACAATGATCATGCTGCCATTAAGTATTTGCTGAATAAAAAAGATGCCAAACCACACCTCATTCGCTGGATACTTCTCCTGCAAGAGTTTGATATTGAAATCCGAGACAAAAAGGGTACCGAGAATAGTGTTGCTGATCACCTCTCTAGATTGACCACAGAAGCTGGAGATCTATTGCCTATTGAAGATCATTTTCCTATTGAAAAACTCTACACATTGTCATCCATTTAAGCACCATGGTTTGTAGATATTGCTAATTTTCTTGCTACTAGACAGCTACCTCCAGGTTTGACATATCAACAAAAGAAGAAATTCTTTCATGATGTAAAGTTTTATTACTGGGATGACCCGTTGCTATTCAAGCATGGAAGCGATGGGCTAATCCGGAGATGTGTTGTTGAAGAGGAAGTCCCAAGTATCATTTCTGATTGCCATGCCTCTCCTTATGGAGGTCATTTTGGAGGAGAAAAGACCGCTACAAAAATACTTCAAGCTGGTTTCTATTGGCCCACATTATTTAAAGATGTCAATCTATTCGTCAAATCTTGTGATAGGTTCCAAAGAACAGGAGGCATATCCCGCCGAGATGACATGCCACTCAACTCTATTCTAGAAGTTGAGGTGTTCGATGTATGGGGGTGGACTACATGGGACCATTCCCATCTTCCTGCGGATATCAATATATTCTTGTTGCTTGTGAATACGTTTCTAAATGGGTTGAAGCCATTCCAACCCAAGCACCGAACACCAAATCTGTGATTAAGCTTTTTCAAAAGATTATATTCCCTTGGTTTGGAGTTCCACGTGCGGTTATTTCTGATGGAGGTACACACTTTGCTGAGAAACAATTTAACAATCTCCTCTCCAAGTATGGTGTAACTCATAAAATCTCTACGCCCTATCATCCCCAAACATCCGGGCAAGTAGAGATTTCAAATAGGCAACTGAAGACTATTCTTGAAAAGACTGTCTCTAGTTCAAGGAAAGATTGGGCACTAAAGATTGATGATGCATTATGGGCATATCGCACAGCCTACAAAACCATCATTGGGACTACTCCATTCAAGCTAATCTATGGCAAATCATGTCACCTTCCGCTCGAATTGAAGCACCGCGCTTTATGGGCAATAAAGTTCTTGAACTTCGACATGAAAAGAGTAGGAAAAAAGTGTCTGTTGCAGCTGCATGAGCTTGAAGAACTTCGTCTTGATGCATATGAGAATGCAAAGTTGTATAAAGAGAGAACAAAAGCTTGGCATGATAAAAGAATTCACAGGAAGGACTTCCAAGAAGGAGATAAAGTATTGTTATTCAATTCCAGATTGAAGCTTTTTCCAGGAAAGTTGAAATCCAAGTGGTCCGGCCCATTCCTAGTACTCAAGATTTTTCCATATGGAGCTATAGAACTCCAAGGAAAATATGGAACTTTCAAAGTCAATGGAAAACGTTGCAAACGCTACTCAAGCGGAGAAGAAGTGGAGAAAGGAGCTTCTTGCTCCATACAAGATGCATAAAGTTTTAGAAGAAGTCTTACTCCAGACTCTAAATGGAGGACCTCGTGGGAGTTGACCCCACATTAGGATAGATTTCTTTTAAGTTTTTCAAATCAAAAAACTCTTTAATTTCATTAATAAGCCTGTCATGGATGAATGTAATAATTTAGACTTGATTTCTACTCAATCTGTCATAGTTTACTGCTGACTGACTGCAATTTTCTGCATAAATTGCAAAGTGCACGGCGTGTCTTTCAAAGACACGACGTGCACTTCAATACAAAATACAGCAGAAAATATTCTGGAAACTGACACGGCGTTCATTTTCAATTTGCACGCCGTGCACCTGGTATGTGGGATCTACAGGAAACTTTCTGGAAACATGCACGTTGTGCACGCTAGAAACGCACGCCGTGCAGCTGGAGATTTGAAGGTCAGGAAACTCACTGGAAACTAACACGTCATGCATTTTCAACATGCACGGCGTGCACCTGGGAAATAAATAGTTCGGCAACTTTCTGGAAAGTCGTACGACGTGCATTATCCAAACGCACACTGTGCACTTGGGCGATGGAAATCTATAAAGTTTCTGGAAACTCGCACGGCGTACATTGTCCAAACGCACGCCATGCACTTTTTAGTGAAGTCTAGACAAATAAAGTCGGAGTGCACGACCTAATCAATCTAACCCTAGAGTCGTGCACCCCGACCCTAGCAACCGCCCTCCAGTCGTGCAACCAAACCCTAGCAGCCGTCTGCAGTCGTGCACCTCCAGCTACAGCCTTGCGCCACTCCGCCTCCGCCTGTAGCCGTGCGCCAGTGTCCCGCAGCCGTTCGTAGCTCGGCCCCCCTTTCTTCTCTGAGCCGCCATTGTTCTTCTCTGCGCCAACAACTGCTCCTTCAGCCGTGCACAGCGCCGCCATCCTACCGCCGACTCCCTGTCTCCTGTCTCCGATCGATCCACCGCCATCAAGCCGCACCATCTCCAGCTAGCACTCCTTCAGCCGTACGCAACTCCACCGAGTTTCAGTTAAGCTAGCAGCGCAAAGCCACGCCGCCGCCGACCTGCTAACAGCAACTCCACTCCATCTAGCAGCTACACTGCCACCCTCTTCTTCTCTTCTCAGCACAGAAACAGCTCGCAGCACCCGCAGCGCCGAGATCCAGACTCTAGCAGCCGACTGTTCCGATCTTGAATTTTGCCCCAAATCTGTAGGTGCACGCCATGCACTACATTTGCACGTCGTGCGTCTAACTGTCTGAAGCAGACAAACAGTTCATCTGCACGCCGTGCATTCTAAAAACACACCGTGCACCCCTACAGACTGATGGCACCAATCAAGCGGAAGTCTGATAGCCGCCTAGGATATCACGTTACAGCTGAAGCAAGATCCTCTGCACCAACACCGCAATCTTTTGTACCATCCACACAGTTCAGGGTCAAGCCTGAAGAAGACACCGACTACCAATTTCTCATTACAAGGCGTGTTTGGCCTTCACGGTACATGTGTGAAGAAGTCGTTACCAAGCTGGATTTCAAAGATGAGGTAGTAAATCACTTAACCTTTTTGGGTTTACATTATCTCTGCACCCGGGTTGCTAAGACCTACCCTCGTCTTGTGTACGAGTTTCTCACTACTTTTAAAGCTGAGAGTGACCCACAACGCCATCAAATCCCTTATCAGAATATCAGTTTCCACCTGTTAGACAAACCGTTTTCCATGAATCTTGAGTGGTTTTGCACTTTGCTTAAAAGCAACTTTGGTGGTTATATTGATTATCCTCCAGCTTTCAACAGCGATCTGTTTTGGTCTGAAATTACTTTTGATACAGTGCATAGAGCAAGGAATACTCGGGCTTCTAGCATCCACAATCATGTTTTCCGAGTTATTCATCACCTTCTTAGCACAGGACCTTTTGCAAAGAACAAAACTTAGGGTGTTGTGGGAAAAACTGATCTTTTGTTCTTATGGTGTTTGGTATAAAATGAGAAAATAAGTACTGGATATTACATTGTACACAAGCTGTTTGATACTAAGAAGCAAAAGAAAAGGGAAGTGGGCGACATCATGTGTGGCGGGTTAATTAGCATACTTGCTATGCAGCTGGGTTTGGATGTAGGTACCCTAGAACCTGCACCGGGGAAGAACCTTATGGATATAAACTATCTCATTTCTTGCGGTCTGATCTCCAGACATGGCAGTAGCACGTCAAAGTTCAAGGGTTTTATCACAAAGAAACAGTTCATCACAATCCCCGATGCAAGTCAGAATGACATAAAGAACAAGGCTACTTGGAAAGTAGAGCTACAGCCAGAGACTGATGAGGAGACACCCACCAGGGGTGCCAGAAGCTCTACACCAGGGCCTACACCAGGAGCCCCTACCCTTCTGCCACCGTCCACTAGTACTCAAACTGAGTACAGCTGGACAATGTAAGATGTTCAGCACCTTTTTGGCTATGTGAAGCAGCGTTTTGATCATTTGGACACCCGCCTAGACCAGATGGGTGCGCAGTATGACACCAGGTTTGACCATTTGAGTGCACGGTACTCAACTATGTACGACATGGCCAACCAGATGGATGTGTGGCACATCTCACAAGGCCACTACCCAGCACCGCAGTCCTTCCAGTCCCCCTCCCGCCAGGAGACCACAGCTCCAGACGCTCCACAACAGTCCCATGACCAGAAGCCCTAGGACCACAGCAGCAGCAGCCAGAAGCATTCGCTACGCCAATGGACATTCCTGACATCATTAGTCAGTTCTTCCCTGAGCAGGGAGGCGGCGGATCATTTTTCTGACCTATTCATGACAAGTATCCGGTTGTAAACTCCTAAAGTTTGATTGAAGTAGTGAGGACACTGCTGATTTCAAGCTTAGGGGGGAGCAACCGGATGGTATTGGTATCCTAGTTCTTTTAGTTTTTGCTTTTCATGTTATTTGCTTCTTATCTTTTGCTTTCTTTTGTTTTCACTTTTTAGTTGTTGTTTTCAGTTCTTCTTTTCAGATGGAAAGTCTAGTATGATATGAGATTCATCTTTTATATGTGGAAAGAACTCCTATGCTTAACTGTTTGTCCTCTTCTGATGAGAAATATCATTTGAAGAAGTTGTAAAAAGCATGCAGTAATCAAATGGAACCTTTTGACCATCAACTTGTGCTTAACTTTGGTTTATGCTTCTAGCCTGAACATTCATTCTTTCACATCCTTGATTGCTTAAAACATGTAATGGTTTCAGTTTTTGTGAGTAAATCAATTTACAACATCATTTAGGATACGGGATGACCTTGCCAAGCTCTTAGTGCATTTGCAAACACTCTTTCAATGAAAAATTTTCAAAACAGATGAATGAAATCTAGTTAATGTTGATTTTTAGTTGACTCTCCCATGTTTTGGAAAAATTTTAATAACTCTTATACCCATTAAAGATGGCGAATCTGCCCACATATCATGCTAACCTAGTGTAAGTCTGATCTGGCCACGATGGTTAGGTGGTATGTCTTAAAAGAGGGTAAAATACCCCAACCGACATTCCATGTGTGCATAAGCCTACATTAGCAGCCGAGTGTCAGAACCCATAATCCTTTGTCATATCATTTCTGGGAAAAGGAGAGTACAGCAAAAATTGTCAATTTTTAACTAAGATTTCATCTTTTGTAATCCTTAATAGTTGAGAGTTTGAGTTGCACATCCACTAATTGTTTGGCTTGGTCATCCAAATTCTACCTAGTGTTGTTTAATTGATTGATTCATTAAATTTATGCCACCCCTGATGAACTAAAAATCTCTTTCTTGGGTGTTTGAGTTGAATTGATGGCTATGAGCATAAACATGTTAATCATGGTTGGTTGGGTTTTATACACATCTTTCATTTCATTTGATCTATTCATGTTATTGACAATTCTTCATTTATATTTCCATGCTCTTTTTGCTTGAGGACAAGCAATGGTTTAAGCTTAGGGGGATTTGTTGTGTGATTTTTATATCATCTTTTCACATGTTATCACACACAAATTTGGTTCTTTCTAGTATAATTCAGTCTCTTTCATATTAGTTTTTCCATCTTTTTGTTGTTCTATGTGTCCCATAACTTGTATTGCAAATTTGCCACAAAAAGGACTAAATTCAGATGTTATTTCTATAGAAATAGAAGAATGCACGGCGTGCAGATTTAGACGCACGGCGTGCACCATCCCAGGAAAGACTGATTCGCTGAAGTAGTAAAGTGCACGGTGTGCAAATCAGAATGCACGGCGTGCAACATTCTAGAGAAAATCCGTTCTGTTCAGCCAAGAGAATGCACGACGTGCACGGAGAAAATGCACGGCGTGCGAGATTCCAGAAATGTACAGAAGACAAAATGCACGGCGTGCACATCGGTGCACGGAGTGCAAACTGCTGAGGAAAAGCTCTGGAAAGTCGCACGGCGTGCAATTCCTCCGCGCACGCCGTGCATTGATCAGCCTGATGTCAACTGCACTGTAAGTGCACGGCGTGCACCCAAAATGGATAGCGTGCACCTGACAGTTTCAGAAATTCGAAATTTCAGAATATGATTTTAAAACAAAGAGGGAAGCTAAGGGACAGTTACGTTCGGTCATTTGGAGAGTTTCTCTTATCCCAAAGACAGAGGAGAGCAGAGGAAGGCGATTTGGGAGGAATCTAAGGTGGTTTCTTGCACAAGAGACCATTTCTTCTTCTCCACTTCTCCTTGGTCTTCTTCAAGGTGCAGCCAAGCGTTCCCAACTCCGAGCAACTTCTTGAGAGAGGAGTAGGCCCAACTTGGAGAAGCTAAAGGAGGGGAATTTCATCCTAAAGCCGGAATTCTTGCTTCTTGTGGTTACATTTTTAGTTCTCCTTATCTTTTCTTCTCTAAACCATGCCTAGCACTCAGAATTCTGTAGCAAATCTGCTGTACATTGTTATGGACGAGTAGACTACTTTTTCTTGGGCATGGGAGAGTAACTCTCATGTCATAGCATGTAATGAACAAGTGATTTCGTACTAAATGCATTTGCTTCTTGTTTCTTTACCTTGAGAGTGCCGGTTACTCTTTTCCTTGCATGTATTGTTGGCCACCTTGTATGCATTTTTTCTTCTTTCTTGCTTTGTTTGAGAAGACAAGTAAGGATGTATGGAGGCGCTCTTCTTGGCAACCCTTCTTCTTCTATGAGAGTAGAGAGGAATGAGTTGAGGAACTATTTGTGATCATAAATGAAATTCATGCACGAGAGTGTTGTTTTGAGTTATGATCGTTGCATTTACACCGGGAGGTGGAATGTAACACAACTTTTCCTTGAAACGTGATCTTATGTATGTTTAAATTATCTTGTTCTCTTGATTGCTATGGTATGTGAGTGAAATCCTAATGTACAAGATTCATTAACTTTCTGAAATCGAACTTTTCTTGTAATCCTTGCTTGTTAATTAAAATCTGAAATTCCTGTAGTTAAAACCTAATTTTTATGCTTTTAGAACAAATCTTTTCTACTCTTTAAAATCGGTCTATATTGTTGAACTTTAGTACTGTTGCGTTCAATTAAATTATGCTCAGCTCCTTGTGTTCGACCTTGACTATACTACCTCTGTATACTTGCGGAGTTTGGTTAAGTTGAGTAAACTATCCATTAGTTGGATTGAAACTCATTTGTGTAAACAACCAACACCTAGCGTGGTGCACCGTCTATCTCGTGGAAGCGTGAAGGATGAATGTGTGGGTCTGCCCTAGCAGGGTGCATATTCATCGTGTTTGCTTTGGGTCAGACTTAACAAGGTGACCTAGATAGGATCTAGAACCTTAAGGCATGGAGGTGATCATAGCAAGGAGTTGCATATGACATCTTATCAAGAGTTGCATATGATGCAATTGGCAAGAGTTGCCTACCTGAGAGATCTAAGTTGTGGGTGACAGCCCTAGCTGGTCCATGACTTAGAGGATTTCAGGATCTTGCCCACTAGAAGGTTGTACGCTGCAATCTTCTGAATTGATGGTGAGGGCTATCAATTTGAAGTAAAATAGTGGGAGCGATAATTAATTAAAGGCCTAATTATATCGTCAAATTTTCAAATCAATCAAATAAGTCAAAAAATGAGTTTTTGGACTAAAATTGCATATTTTCCTTTTGTAGTACAAATGGCAACAAACAACAATCACTTTTCTTTGCGATCGGTCCTTGACAAGGACAAGCTAAATGGGACAAACTTCCACGACTGGTATCGGACATTGAGAATTGTTCTCACTCAAGAGTGTAAGCTCTATGTCCTGGATACTCCAATTCTAGAGGAACCCGCTCTTAATGCACTAAAGACAGAAAGGGATGCTTACAAGAAGCATTCTGATGATGCCATTGATGCAAAGTGCTTGATGTTGTGTTCTATGAATCATGAGTTGCAGAGATAACATGAGAGCATGGGTGTCATTGAGATGATTCAGCATCTCAGGAACATGTATGAAGATCAGGCACGGCAAGAGATATACAATGTCTCAAGGGCACTGTTCAAGTGTGTCATGACAGAAGGAGATCCAGTTGGTCCTCACACACTCAAGATGATTGGGTATGTGGAGAACCTACAAAGACTGGGATTTCCACTGAGCCAAGAGTTGGCTACTGATGTGATACTGCAATCGTTGCCAGAATCCTACAGTCAATTTGTGATGAACTACAACATAAACAACTTTGATAGGCCATTGTCATAGTTGTTGGGCATGTTGAGGATAGCCGAGATACAGATGAAGAAGGACAAGCCTAAGTCTGTGATGGTGATAACAAGCAAGAAAGGCAAGTCCAAGCGCAAGGGCAATGGCAAATCTAAGAAAGGTTCTGATGCTAGCCAGGAGCCCAAGTCGTCTTCAGCTCTCAAGGCCAAGGGAGGCGTGACTAAGAAAGGAAATTGCCACCATTGTCAAAAGCCAAGACATTGGAAAAGGAATTGTCCTCTCTATCTGGAAGAACAAAAGAAGAAGGAGGCAACTGAAGTCTCCACTTAAAGGTGTCATGAAAGTAAACTTGTAACACTTTTTGAGGTATATGATACCAAGATGTAAAGTGTAAAGCACTCAATAATTGGGGCAAGTGTTGCCACCATAGATAGGAGTACTTTAGTTTATTTTCAGCCTATAAGGCATGTAATATAGTTATGAACTGCTATTTCATATTTGCCAATAAATAGAAACACTTTATTTTTCATATTGTATGACAATAATGGCAATTAATAAAGAGATGTTTCAATTTATAAAGATGTGATCTTTGTGGCAATGCCTTGTTTATCTTGTGGTATTTGATATGCATAAGATAAAATGATACCTAAAAGTTATAGATAACTCAAACAATCAAATTAGCATCAATCATGAGATATTCATTTCTAGTTTCCATGTGATGGATAAATCTAGACTCTTTTGGTTAGAGAACCAGTAAGAGACATGAATATCTTGGGCATGATTAATCAATCTTCACTAATGGCAGTAGGAGAATGATTATCCTATTAGGTATAATACATGTGATGTACTTACATACCTATTGGAACAAATGCTAATACTTCACATGGTGTTTAGAGAAATACCAATATGAATATCTTGAAGTGTTCAAGATTATCATAGATGAAGTGCAAATTTGGTAAAGTGTTAATTCTTGATGAGTTCAATGAATGAAATACTTGGACCAAATGTTTGAGATCCTTATGAGTGATTATGATAGTGTATCATAGTGAACTCATGATTAAGGCATGGTGATGTCTAAATAAAGAAGGAATCATACTCTAAGGAGTTAGAGAATGATTATCAAATAATTGAATTCTTCTTAATAAAAGAATACCCCACACTAATAAAGGACATTAAGAATCACAAGGAGTTGTAAGTTCTTATATCCTTGACAGATACACCTCAATTATCTATATGATGAGGTGTTCATGTGATGAGTCAACTATCTAGATGAATATGAGGTACCGAATTTTGAGTTATGGTTTATCACCATTACATCCTGAATGACATCCATGTGAACCATAAGGTATGGCCTTGATGGTAGCACCCATTGGATGGAAATCCATAAGTGCAAATGAGTCTTAAGTGTTAAGACACATGGATAACATTTTGAGAAGGATGATGCTTGTTGATTGAAACTTAATGACTAAGACATTTGGCATATGGATACTAAAACCGCATTCCTATGAGGAATAAAACAAGGATGTGTACGTGACACAACCTATAAGGTTTATGAATCCACTAAAGCAAATGAAGTCTATAAGTTACAATGGACTAATCAATGTGATTGATTGAGTACAAGCAACTCAGAATTGGATCTTTACTTTGATAATATAGTCAAAGGGTTTGACTGATATATCAAAGATAAAGGAAGGGATCTGTGATTTAGTGGGAGCGTGTTCACATTCCACATGTTGATGTGAAATGGAAATGTTCTAGAATGGAAATACAAAAGTAGAAATGATCTTTAAGGAAGATAGAGATGTTTCCTATGTGATAGGAAAAGATATCTATAGAGATAGTTCTCGAAAACCTCTTGACCTGAAAAGAGAAAGCATACATTGGCAATCTATACTGAAGGGTTCAATATGCACAGATTCAGTGGGAGAAAACTTGTCCATGTTACATGGAGTTAGTATCCCAAGGCCAAGTGTCCAATTCTTATGAAGAATGGGAACACTAAGAATAGATATGGATCTATCATGTATGTAATCAATCCATTATCTTGCATGTATCGACATGGCAAGAACAAAATGCATTCATCATCTTGTATATATGACATGGCAATATGATGTGCTCTTCCTAATAACTCGTATGTGGGACATGACGAGTAGATGTCTGTCTACTCCCAGTAAGGGTTACTGGAATACCATGAGAACTTGATAAGTACTTGAGAAGTACTAGTTCTATGGAAATAAGGAAGAGTTCGATGTAAAGATTACATTGATGTGAATTTCTGAAAGGACATAAAATTAATCACAAAATATATATAGGATATATAAAAGTGAAAGTTTGTTGATAATTGGAAGTGTTCCAATAAAACCATTTAAAAGGAAATTCCGAGTATCCGCGTGTTAGAGAACATCAGTGGATGCTATATCGATTTGGAAGTTCATGATATGAACTTATAGATATTCCACTCAGTGATGACAAGTATGGAATCCTTGATCATGCAATGTAGCTAAAGGTTAGCAATGGAATACTAGATCGCATATTACGACAACTCCATCTCATACGTGAGACGTACAACAAAGAGATGAGAGACATGCAATTTATACTGACATTGGCAAGGTGTTTCCATTACTCACTATGTTCACACTAGAGCACAGTAACATGTGGGACATGTTTGAATATCACTATGAATATGATTCAAGGGTGATTGGCTCGCAGTGCAAGTGGGAGTCAGTTGGTATGTATGCCCTGAGAGCCAATCATGGGATGATTGGTGGGATACATTAGGATTGATTTGATAAACATCAAAGGCAAGCTTCCAATTCTTTCTGGTTCAGTCGTATGAGATAGTGATAGAATAGATTGAATGTCTAGAGAATGACAATACTCAATGACGTATGCCTTCAGGTTCATGACCAGAACGATGAGATCATACGGATGCTAAGAGTTTGTACATTCTTGTTATGTCCCTAGTCAGATGTCATTGTGGAAGGTAGATAGACAGCAATGACACACAAGACTAGATTGTGGTGTTGGTTGATGATAGAATCTCATTAGTCATGATATAGAGATATCAAACCAAACACATAGGTACTTGTTAGAGAACAAGTGTATCAGATAGACCCACCGTGAGTTTGACACATGGAACCATGGCATGGTAGTCACAGTCAATACTCATAGTGATGGTGGTGAGTGTGATTCTTTGACATAAAATCACTACACTCAACACATGTCGTTGGGCACACTTTGACATCATCAAATGCAGTCCTGAAACATGGGTTGTTATAAAGGTGATGATTGGGTGGCTTTGACACATGGGGCTTTTGAGGGGTGAGTGATAGATATGGGATTTGTCCCTCCTGAGGGAGTTCGATATCCAAGGCCACTTGATGAGTAGGATTGAGATAGGCGTGTGCACTCATGTGTGAATCAGTATGTGATATTGAAGTCATACATATCTCGTTCAATCTACTCTGAGATCAAGAAAGTGAATGAACGTTGACAGGATGATTGTTCCATGCCTCGAGTTCATTCAGGATATCAGTGATAAAGGAATTATACATTCGCTGTAACACCATTCACTGATTGTAGGATTGAAAGTTGTTCTCCAACTTTCTACTTTCACTTGGGTAGCACTGATGTGTGACTAGGCACCACTCTTTGCTTGTGAAGTCATAAGTGTTATGGATTTTCACTGCCAATGTGAAATGGACCTGTAGGGTCACACACAAAGGATTTAACCTAGAAGATGAGCTTTGTCCGCAAGCAATGTTTAGATTGATTACTAAAGGAGTGTAGTAGTTCAATTAAACACTCCATCAATTGATAGCTCAATATCATATTGTTCAAGGTGTTGGACACATTGATTGGAGTATCAGATTGATTGAAATTGCAATTGACTGATTCTGCACAATCTGCACTCCCAACCGATCGGCTCATGTGATGAATCGATCCGCTGAGCTTGGTGAACCGGTCGGCTCAAGAGTTGAACTGATCGGCTCAAGATCAGGGTGAATCGATTGCTTCAAGTGTTGAAACGATCGATTCAACCGGTGCAACCGAGCAAGTTGGGAAAGTAAGATTGTTGAGAATTTTCCTTTCGTTTCAATTGCCCAATTTGATTGGGAAATAGGATTGGTATTCGATACCAACTAGAAACAAAAGAAGGAAAGTCAATCGGGAACCGACCAGGACCACCAACCGACCGGTTCACTTGTGAACCGACCGGTTGAGTGTCCCAACCGATCGGTTGAGGTGTCAACCGACTGGTTCAGGTCCCCAACCAACCATTTCAGTTGTGAAACGATCGGTTCAGGTTGTGAGTTGGTTGCATTTGTGGAAAATCTCGAACCCTTCTACTCCTGCTTTGAGTCCCGCATTGCCCGGGATGGAGAACCCTATCCCTTGACCCTCCTATATATATAGGGGTATTGGGGGCTTCTTAAAGAACAACTCAGTGCAACCAGTTGCTCTGTAAAGTTGTCGTTCTCTCTGGTTTTGGTAACCAAGAGAGAGCCCGAGCAAGTGCTACCCGCAAAGGGAGGCGCAGCAAGGGAAAGACAACTGTAGTTGCAACTGGAGGCAGGAGAGTGTGTTGGCGACTAGTACGTCAACAGGAGGGTGCGACTCCTTCCAATTCCTTGTGGGACAAGGAGTGTGGAGTTCCAGGTGGTCCGTGTGGACTACTTCAGAGGCGGGAGGTTTCTGCCGCTCAGGAGGACAACTGTCAACCCAACAGTCCAGTGAGACCAGGAGTCGTTAGTCCTGGTGCGACCAGGAGCTGCATAGACACCGTCGAAGACTGGAGGTGAAGACCGCGCAAGGCGTGAGGTATTGTCACCGAGCAAGCCTCGGGACAAGGTATGATTCCACAAACCTTCCTTTCCTATTATATAGACATTGATGCATTTCCTTGTTACGGGTTTGGGGGAGAAATTTTTTGTTTCCGTTGCCTTCTCTGCCTCCCCTAAAACCCAACACCCTGAAAACCGTAGATTCCCTATGAGAGGTATGCGCTGTAGGGATGAAATGACCTAACCCTGTCAGTGTCTAGTATACGGGGGTCGGAATGTACTAATAGGTGGTATGGGGGACGAAGCCCTAGTGGCAGTCTCCTTAAAATACATCATGTAGTGTCCAAAATCAACCAGAGGTCCTGGTAGCACTAGAGTACAGAGAAGCCAATAAGTGGCTTGACTCTCCGCTTGTGTGCTTAGGTCAGAGGAGGAGTCCATTTTTACGGCCCATAGGTGTGCCGAGGCCAGAGAGCCATTTTCCTATTGCAGACCAGCGACGTTGTCAGGCTTAGCATCCCAGGTGTGTGAGCTAAGTCTTGTACGGTGAGATCATATTTTATTACGATTCTTCATATGTAGAGTACACTACATATGATCAGGGCATAAGCTAAAATATGATAATAGAAGTTTAAAAGAGTTTCTTAGAAGTAAGAAAGGCTAAGATCGAGTACAGTTTCACAATAGTTGTTCTTTAAATGTAATTTTGGCATTCTATATTATTTTAACTGTATTGTTTTAGATATGCTCAGTGTAGAAATTTTTGTATTTTATTTCAGTTTAATAAACATAAAATGAGTTATATGTGATGGTTGGGTGAAATGTTATTCACTGAGCCAGTAGCTCACCAACCTACTGAAAATGTTTTTCAGGTCAATGTCAACACGAGGAAGCTGAAGGATCTTATCACCCAGGCCCTTAGAAGGTAGTTCATAGTTAGAATAGAGGTCTCTTAGTCCTTTCCCCTCGGTCCTTGGTGCATGTGGTGTGGTAGAGAGAGAATGTAATGTAATATGTAGTTTAGTTTTAAGTTATCTGTTGTGATTTATATTCTGCATGAAAAATGTAATATGTTGTGTAAATCTGCTTTACCTACCTAGTAAAGTAAATAGTAGTTGCTTCCGCAGTTTAGTAAGATTTCAGTTTATTCCAAGTTATAAGATTTTCCTTTAAGTTAATTTTAAGTGATTAAGGAAAGAAAAAGTTAAGGGTGGTTTACCAAGGTTGACTCTCTGGTCTTCGGGGTCATTAGAGATGGCATGGGGATCGGGGCGTCACATCTATGGTCTGGGAAACTACATGATAATATACATCTTGCTTAGTTAAGTACATTAATGTATCTTTTAGCATCAACCAAGTTACAAACAAGGTCTACATCAGATGCTACAAAGAAAAAGTATAATTTCACTTATCAGATACTTTCTTATTCACTGAGTCACATAGTTCACTTAGAATCTCCAACTCTTATCATCATCTTACTTGGGTATTTAAACCCTTCATTTTTCACTGAGGATTGTCATCACTTTAGCACCACTTAGCAGATGATTATTACCTCTAGGTCATCAGACCCAGATATTTATTCACATAGTCCACATAGCTTATTAGATTTATATCACATAGCCACATAGCTCTTACTAGCCATGTTTATTACCTTAAGATACTTGCATGATTATTACATCAGGTCACCAACACTTTCAACACGTGTCTTAACCATGAAAACACTAAGGAACATATTCTCCCTAATGAATTAGGATTATGATCAATCAGTTAGGGTTTCATGATTACACTACCCAAAATTAAGTCCTACTCATACTCCACCCATCTTAGGAGTATCAGTGTATGCTATTTATATGCTTATATCTCAAGTCTTAGTTTCTCTCTTATCCTCACTAAGGTGTAGATTACTTAATTCTCATCCTTAAGGTCTACCACTTATCATCATGAAGTTGAGTCAAACATTTTGCATTTCAATATTGCATTAAAACATATTCATCTCTTAAACAAGCTTACATGTCTACCATATCAAGTAGCATGATTGATAACATTATTCTATTGTATTTGTAGATGCATTTGTCACCTTAACAAGTATTTAATTGATCATGTGGTGAACCACACCCTCATATCGGGTATAGGAAATATCCCTTAACACCATATCGAGTAACCATATGGGGTTAGGTATCACTTAGTCTTCTTCTGGTCTTAGGTCAACTTCATACTATGTATGGATTAGATCATTATTCTCGTATCGGGTATAGGAGTGTATTGGTCATCATATCGTGTACTAGGGTACACCATATCGGGTATACCTTTATGGTTATATTATAATCCATACAACAATATTATTTTTGTTCTTTCCCTTAGTTGGTTATATTCATTCTTAGTTAAACTTCCATATAGGTCTCTTATCATATCGGGTAGCCTCTTGGATTTCCATATCGGGCACCATCTTGGTTCACCATATCAGGTATACCTATTTGGATGTCATCCTAACTTAAGTGAAATCATGATTTCCATATTGTGTCTCCATGCTATCCATCACATCGTTTTACCTACATTAGATATCATGTCAAATTATATACATGACGGGCACCACATCACCCATGCATATCGATCATGTATATCAGGCATCATATCGGTTTGCCCTATGGACTCACCATATCAGATATCCATATAAGGTGGTACCTGATTCCCATATCGTGTGGCCACCCATGGTAAAATCCTTGAACTCAAAATGGGACAAGATAGACACCAAGTTGTTCATTAACTCGACACAAAGTAAGGAGAGAGTATCATGATTCTAAGGACATTAACATATCGGGTTCCCATCCCCTATTCTAGGGTTTTGCTCATATCGGGCAAGAGTAATATTCCACCCTGGTATCGTGTACATGGTGGTGGTTAGGAATCATCTATATCGTTCATGTAACTATGTCTTACAAAGTATAACCCATTTTCATATCGGGCAAGCCTTCATGTTGGGTCCCATATCGGTTCCCCAAGCCTTCAACCCATATCGGGTTGTAAGGTCTTCAATCATATCGAGTTGTTCAAGAGTGATCAACCCATATCGGATATCCAATGATGATGTCATCATCATCATCCTTAAAATCATCAATTGACTCAAAACTATGGACAATAGTCCTAAATATATATTGGGACTCATGATTATCTCAATTGATCATAGAGAACCCTAATTCGCAATTAATCAACTAATTGAGAAATATTAAGGAAAGGATAATAATATTAAGGGGTTTGAGTTATATAACCCGCCTCTCGAAGAGCTTCCAAACTTCAAGATTCACTACACATGTCCCAAGGTTGAAGATGAGCCTTCTCCAAGCTCCAACACTTGAACTCCAAGCTCTTGCAAGATATCTCAAGTCACCTTGGGCGATATCACGTCACTTGGCCGCTTCAACCTTCTTTGGCCAATATCTTTCCTTCTTAGCCGATACCGAGCCTCACCTTTCTACTCTCTCCACTATGGGAGACACAAGGGAAGGTGTTGCACGATACAAGAGGAAAGGTACTTGCTAGATCCAAAAATGTTGCCAATAAATGAAAATCAAGGTATTTATACTTGTGGTTTATAGAAAAGAGTGACATATGTGTCGTTATCCTAAGGTACTTCATGCCACCTAGCCATGCAAGGTCGACACATGCTCTTGCATACTTTCCACTTATTATTTTTCCATGCAAAGGATAAAGAAAAGATAATGGGGCGGCTCTTGAGTTGTCTCCTAGGTCAATTCCCCTTCCACTAACTTATTATAATATTCTACTCCATCATTTCCAAAGTAAAAGCAAATTGATGTCTCATTCTCCCTTGGAGTGCCTTGCCCGTCAGGGGTCAATCCAAGGTTTCCTCAAACTGATAGTAGGCCCTCCTTATGTCTCTATGGCCGATAGGGACCTCTATTCTCAAATCTACAACTCAATATGGTTCATGCACATAGCTTTCAACTTATTCATTTGCTTGGTTTCTTTGTTATTAAGAGTACTAACATTTTTAGATGTTTCAAACATATTTTCTCCTCCTTTCTCTCTCCTTTAGAACACTAGGTAAGAGGAAATACAATCTATAGGTGGTAAATTACACATTAACCCTACATTTTGTACATATTGCAATTGTACCACAATTGATGCACCAAACACTTAGCATTATTTACACAATTTCTTACTTAGGATTTAGGCTTTGCACAAGCCACCACTTAGCACCACATTCACTTTCATGACATACAAAACACTTAGAATATATTCAACATGTGTAACATAGCCCCTCATCTTAGGTAAATTGCACTTTTCACTTAAAATAACATAAAATGCACACATAGTTTGCATATAAGTTCCATTTTGAAAATAATACATCACAAAGGCCTTAATTACTTTTCATAAGATAAGAACAAGCCTGTAAGCATCTTACTTAGGCAAAACATCTAGGGTTAGGTCATAACCCAGGTCAAGGATGTTACAGTCCCTATATTATAGTTGAGTGCCTCTAAGTGCCTCATTCCACTCTTAAGATTAATCACTTGCTACATCCATTAGAGTAAGTAGGATATTTGTAAGAAAGCTAATCCTTCATGTATTTCTTATGAGGTTCTCACTTCCTCCGCCTCCCAACCTCACCTTCTACCATGAAGATGAAGGTTCTCTCTATTGGTTGAGTTCCCCAACAGTAAACTCGACAAATCGCACTGTATAGAATGGGAAGAAAATGTATTTTTAACCGTTGGAGTGTTTACAAAAATCAAATATAGATATGTTGTAACACCCCAAGCGACTAAGATTCATCCTTAAGTTGTTCTACAGGATGTGAGACATCCTCAACTATGAATAGGACCTCTTAGGCTTCATCTCGTGGCTAGAGAAATACTATGAAGGTCCCTTTATTATAGTTGAGTGTCTCTAAGAGCCTCCTTCCACTTTTAATCTAGATCACTTGCTACATCCA
Organism: Alisma plantago-aquatica; assembly: GCA_963693085.1. Lineage (NCBI taxonomy): Eukaryota > Viridiplantae > Streptophyta > Magnoliopsida > Alismatales > Alismataceae > Alisma > Alisma plantago-aquatica. Next base: position 233,429,120 of record OY856409.1, on the reverse strand, counting down.
TTAGAGTGAGTAGGAGATTTGTAAGAGAGCTAATACTACATGTATATCTTGTGAGGTTCTCACTTCCTCCACCTCCTGAACTCTCTTTCTACTTTGAATATGAAGGTTCTCTCTATTGGTCGAGTTCCCCAAAAGTAAATTCGACCGATCGTACAGTACAGAATGGGAAGAAAAAGTATTTCTAGCCATTGGAGTATTTACAAAACTCAAAAATAGATTTGTTGTAACACCCCAAGTGACTAGAATTCATCTTTAAGTTCTCCTACAAACTGGGAGACATCCTCAACTATGAATAGGACCTCTTATTGGGCTTCATCCTATGGCTAGACAAATACTATGAAGGTCTCTATATTATAGTTGAGTGCCTCTAAGAGCCTCCTTCCACTCTTAAGCTTAATCACTTGCTACATCCATTAGAGTGGGTAGGAGATTTGTAAGAGAGCTAATCTTACATCGATATCTTGTGAGATTCTCACTTCCTCCACCTCCTGAACTCTCTTTCTACCATGAAGATGAAGGTTCTCTCTATTTGTAGAGTTCTCCAAAAGTAAACTCGACCGACCACACTGTAAAAAATGGGAATAAAAAGTTTTTCTAGCCGTTGGAGTGTTTATAAAACTTAAAAATAGAACTGTTGTAACACCCCAAGCGACTAAAAGTCATCCTTATGTTCTTCTGTAGGTTGGGAAACATCCTCAACTATGAATAGGACATCTTATTGGGCTTCATCCCGTGGCTAGACAAACACTATGAATGTCCCTATATTTTAGTTGAGTCCCTCTAAGAGTCTCCTTCACTCTTAAGCTTAATCACTTGCTACATCTATTAGAGTGAGTAGGAGATTTGTAAGAGAGCTAATCCTACATGTATATATTGTGAGGTTCTCACTTCCTCCCCCTCCCGAACTCTCTTTCTACCATGAAGATGTAGGTTCTCTCTATTGGTCGAGTTTCCCAAAACTAAATTCGACTGACCGCACTGTATAGAATGGAAATAAAAAGTATTTCTAGCCATTGCAGTGTTTACAAAACTCAAATATAGATATGTTGTAACACACCAAGCGACTAGAATTCATCCTTAAGTTCTTCTACAAACTGGGAGACATCCTCAACTATGAATTGGACCTCTTATTGGGCTTCATCCCGTGGCTAGACGAACACTATGAAGGTCCCTATATTATAGTTGAGTGCCTTTAATAGCCTCCTTCCACTCTTAAGCTTAATCAATTGCTACATCCATTAGAGTGAGTAGGAGATTTGTACGAGAGTTAATCCTACATGTATATCTTGTGAGGTTCTCACTTCCTCCACCTCCCAAACTCTCTTTCTACCATGAAGATGAAGGTTCTCTCTATTGGTCGAGTTCCCCAAAAGTAAACTCGACCAACCACATTGTACAAAATGGGAAGAAAAAAAGTATTTCTAGCCATTTGAGTGTTTAAAAAACTCAAAAATAGATTTGTTGTAACACCCCAAGCGACTAGAATTCATCCTTAAGTTTTTCTACAAGTTAGGAGACATCCTCAACTATGAATAGGACCTCTTATTGGGCTTCATCCCATGGCTAGACAAACACTATGGAGGTTCTTATATTATAGTTGAGTTCCTCTAAGAGCCTCCTTCCACTCTTAAGCTTAATCACTTGCTAGATCCATTAGAGTGAGTAGAAGATTTGTAAGAGAAGTTAATCCTACATGTATATCTTGTGAGGTTCTCACTTCCTCCACTTGCTAAACTCTCTTTCTACCATGAAGATGAAGGTTCTCTCCCTTGGCTAAGAGAGTTGAAGAAGAATAAGGGATGGAGTCCCTTTGTGAAAGCTACTCCTTGACAAAGGTGAAATCAAAGATGGAAGATCCAAGTCATATGTTGGTAATTTTTTCAAGGAGGAAGACTTGTTGTAAGAGTGGGTAGGTTTGTGGTGAAGGCAGAAGACTCGTTACAAAAGTGAGCAAGTCCTTGGTGAGGGAGAAGACTGTTGGTCATGGATGGGTAAGTCCTTTGTGAGGTTATTGGCTTCCTTGTCCTCAAAGGGGAGGTTGGGTATGTTTTTCTCAGAAAAGGAAGGTCTTATTGTATCTCTTATGACGGAATATAAGAATGGTGCAATGGTTGCAAAATTCTAGAGGTCGACCTCTCTAGTTTAGTGTATGTATACTCTCCTAGTTTGGAGTTTGGAACTACTATACATAGCTTGTTCTTATTCTTATTCAATCTCTCTCATCCTTACTATGTATGTTTAGTTACACTAAAATTTCATATTTGTAATCTTATCTCTTAAAATAATTTGAAGGTCTAATGAATTTGGTTTAAGTATTTTATCTCTAACCAACCCCCCTTGTAGAGCCCATCATCCTAGATCCAACAGGTGGAATTTGTTGAGGTTTAGTTTGATCGTCAGGCAATGGAAACTCATCGACCAATTTATAATGTTATATCCTATGTAGATTAACTTTCTTCTAATTGTGGCTATGTTTGGACATGCATATTGAATTGATGTATACATGTCTACTCTTTGAATGAGGTATGTGGTTTAAACTATGAATGGCTACTTATATCATGATTATCAGATTCTTGAGTTTTTTTCTAATGTTGAATTTATATGATGAATGGATGAATGTTTTATATCTTGTAATTAATAAGGAAGTATATGTACCGCTAAGGTGTTGTGCTCACCTAGGTAGCGCAATCATGTGCATGTTGTCATTTTAGGTTGAGAATCCTGACATGAAGATTTGGATCACCATGTAAGAGAAAAAAGAGAAAATTAAGGGGAATTTTAGATGGTTTGATGTGTATCTTTGGTTTCATAGAATGTCACCCAAGATCTAATACTTGGTTTGGACATGTAAGAAGAAACAAGGTGACAAAACGATTGGTGATTCCTAAGAGCAATTCATGCATTGCATGGACTTATTCAATATTGGTAGATGACATTAGCCCCACCTAGCGGGGGTGCTTGATGGAGGAATAAGGCTTATGGGGTTAGAATTTAGGAATAATGCTTATGGGTTTATGGGTAGGGATGGCAAAAAGTGAAATGGTTTAAGCTGACAAGTTGAGGTCCACGACCCACTTGACTCTTAGACTGTCCAGGCTGCCATGTCGTCGCCGTTGATCGGGTTTCACATTCTTCTTGACTCAATCATTGGCTGCTCCGCCTTGAGAGCAGCCTCAACTATCTCCTTTGCCAATGGTCATTGTACAAAAGTGACAAACGATCGGGTTCCCAAGAACCACACCCACGGTTGTAGTGTTTTTCTCCGTCTGATCTAGACTACCATTTCGCCTATGGGTTCCCAGTTTTGTGGTGTGGAGCGGGGTTGATCGATTCGGTTGATGGGAATTCGGTTTTTATTGTCATCCCTATTATGGGGTAAGGTTCCTCTTAAACCTAACTTGAGATCTACTTGTGAAAATCCATTCTTTAGAAGAAGAAAAAATTAGATATTTTACGGCTGAGATTTAATGTAACATATCCGGAACAACATCTTTTTAAACAACAAATTTGGACCCCTTTAGAGCTACGGTGTAGTCATTCCTCAAGTGTCTCAAAAACGGTGACAAGACAGCCAAAAATTTCCCTCATGTCATGGTATGACTTTACAATCAGCCGGAAGAGTGCGGCCAAGTAGATGCAATAGGATATGGATTATCGGGAATTTGGATGGGCACGGCCGGTAGAGCAGCCGACCCACGGTTAGCTAATAGCTAGCGTAGGGATCGTGGTATGTGTGGGATGGCGGGGAGTTATCATTTCCCAATGATATTGTTGGCGGGTAGCGCGGAGAAACGCCATGACTCAGGAGAGTAGAGTAGACCCACGACTCCCACATTTTCTTTGGACCGACTCTATCACTGCACCACCTCCTCCACAACAACCTTTCCACCGCTCCCGGTCTTCTCGCCCCTCTTTACAACAACCGTTTAGACCGCCGTCACCAACGGCGCACCGCCACCACCACCTCCGCCTCCACCTCTTCGTCCTCGTCCTCGTCCTTCCCACCAGAATCTGTATGCATTCTGTTCCATTCCGGCGGCCGGCCTTGACGGCATCCATTCCATATGCTCGTCGACTGTGACAGCGCACAATCACTCTCTTCTGTATTCACTCACTACTAGTACTCACACACACACACACTCGAAACCACGCTCATTGCCCCGCATCGCATCAATTTTAACAGATAGAGGTGCTTGCTTCAGTTCTTCTTCTTTCCAACTTTTCTCTCCTTCTCTCCCGTCACACACTTGTCAATCTTCACCTCCCCACTTATCTTTTATTTATTATTCCATCACACCTTCCTCGCCCAAGCACAAGCAACCCACCCACAGAGCACAGAGACGACAGACGATTCCCCATTCCGCAAACATGAAACTCCCCTGCTCTGTCCCGCACCTTCCTCCGCCTACCCCAGCCGTCGTCCGTTACTCCGCCTTTAATCCTTCTCATTTACACTAGCCACGGCCGGTAGTCCCGTACGTATCACTTTGTCTCTTACCCTCCGGCGTCCTCCTCTGCAGCAGTAAGTAGTAGTAGTAACCACGATGACCGCTGGTCACCAACCACCTCTGCTCTTCTTCTTCTTCGTCTTCCTCCTCCTCCAAACCCCCCTTCCCACACTCGCACAATCCACCTCCCCCATCTCCGACGTCGCCGAGCTCCTCCTCAATGCCAAGTCCGCCCACATCACCGACCCATCCAACCACCTTGCCGACTGGCTCCCCACAACCTCGCCCTGCACATGGACCGGCATAACCTGCACCTCTACCACCCCAACCGCCATCGACCTCTCCAGCAAATCCCTCTCGGGAACCTTCCCGACTCCGTTCTGCCGTATCCCGACACTCCTCAACCTCACGCTCGCCGACAACCTCATCGGCGGCACAATCTCCGCCGCCGACCTCGACCCCTGCTCGAATCTCCACACGCTCAACCTCTCCATCAACAACTTCGTCGGAAAGCTCCCGGACGTCACGGCCACATTCCACCACCTCACTCTCCTCGACCTCTCCCAGGCCAACTTCTCCGCCCACATCCCACCTTCCTACGGAACCGCCTTCCCTAGCCTCAAAATACTAAACCTCTTTGGCAACTTCATCACAGGGACCATCCCGGGCTTCCTTGGGAACCTCTCCGACCTCATCGAGTTCAACCTCGCTTACAACAGCTATGACCCCGGCCCGATTCCACCAGAGATTGGGAAACTCGTCAAGCTAAAAAACCTATGGCTGCCCAAATCAAACCTCATCGGCCCCATTCCGGAATCCATAGGCAACCTGGTCAATCTACTCAACCTCGACTTATCCGATAACATGATCACGGGGGCCATCCCGGAGACCATCGGCGGCCTCGCCAGCGTCCAGCAGATCGAGCTCTACAGGAACCGCCTAACAGGACGGTTACCAGACACGCTCGGCAACCTCAACAACCTGCTCCGGTTCGATGCCTCCGAGAACGCCCTTACTGGACCCATCCCGCCAGCTCTTGCAGCTTTACATTTGACCAACCTCGCCCTCAATGACAACTTCATGACCGGCTCTGTCCCGACGGTCCTCGCTTCCAACCCGAGCCTCCTGGAACTCAAGCTCTTCAACAACACCTTCTCCGGCATTCTACCGCCTGATCTGGGCAAAAACTCCGAGCTGCAGTACTTCGACGTGTCCACCAACGGCTTCACCGGACCGCTACCAGAACACCTCTGTTCCCGAGGACAGCTCAGGCAGCTCGTCGCGTTCAACAACAGGCTGTCGGGGCCCTTACCCACAAGTCTCTCAGACTGCCCCACACTGTCGTACATCAGGATACATAACAACTCCTTCTCCGGAACCGTACCCGACGGCATTTGGGGCCTGCGCACGGCGGACGTCATCGAGATCGCCTACAACGCCTTCGACGGAACCGTTCCACCTGCCATCGCAGGGGCGACCAACCTGTCCCGTTTCATCCTCTCCAATAACAGGTTCTCCGGCCCTCTGCCACAAGAGATTTGCCATCTCACGCGCCTCTCCGTTATAGCAGCCGCAGCCAACAGGTTCTCTGGCAATCTACCTCCGTGTATCGGCAAAGGCGCCCTCACCGGACTCGAGAAACTACAACTGCAGGATAACCAGTTCACTGGCAGCATCCCCGCCGGTTCGTGGCCGGCACTGGCGGAGCTGAACCTGTCCGGGAATGCCTTCACAGGACCCATTCCGGATGACATTGGTCATCTCCCCGTGCTCACCTACCTCGACCTGTCACGGAACCGTCTCTCCGGCGAGATCCCGGCCAGTCTCGCCAACCTCAGGCTCAACAGCTTCAACCTCTCGGACAACCGCCTTTCCGGGAGGATACCCGCGGGTCTAGACACGCCGTTTTACCTCGCCAGTTTCTTAGGGAACCCGGACCTCTGCAGCGCCGTAACGACACATCCGGCCGTCTCGCGTTGCCAGCTCAAGAAACCACACGCGCTCAACGCTCCCGAACGGCTTGTTCTGTTCATGGCGTCCGTCATCTTAGCCGCAGGACTGGCGCTACTTTCCGGACTATGCTGGCTGCGCCAACACAGGGTAAGGAAGTACTTGCTCGACAACGACGCCGACCCGGAGTTCGCCGATGACCCAAAAGGCAATAATAGCGCCGGGAAGAACCGCCCCTTGCTCTTATTACCAGGACGACCCTGGAAGCTGACATCCTTCAGCCGTGTTGGGTTCAACGAGTCCGAGATCATCGACTGCATGACAGACAACAACCTCATCGGCTCAGGCGCATCGGGCAGAGTCTACCGCGCAATCCTAAAATCAGGCCAGACAGTAGCCGTGAAACGGCTCTGGGGCGGTGGCCGCAGGGAGCCCGACGCCGAGCGGGACTTTCGCGCCGAAGTAGACACTCTAGGACGCGTCCGGCACGGGAACATCGTCAAGCTCCTCTTCTGCTGCGCCGCCGACGACGTCCGCGTGCTCGTGTACGAATACATGGAGAACGGCAGCCTCGGGGAGGTCCTCCACGGCGAGAAAGGTGGGTCGCTCCTGGGTTGGGAGAGGAGGGTCAAGGTCGCGCTCGGTGCCGCACAGGGGCTCGCGTACCTCCACCATGACTGCGTGCCGCCTATCGTACACCGCGACGTCAAGCCCAACAACATACTCCTCGACGGCGACTTCGCCGCACACGTCGCCGACTTCGGCGTTGCCAAGATCATGCACTGCCGAGGCAAGGACGGGTGCGGCGACGGGCCCATGTCGCACGTGGCGGGATCCTGCGGATACATCGCGCCAGGTATTCTTTTTCATATTCTGCTTTGTTTTTTGGAGTTGCCAAAATCGGTTATTAGTTTTCATTTTGTTGCCAAAGTTGGTTAGTTGATTCACAGGCCTTTCATGATAGAGCAGCGTTTCACTCATGCAATAAACATCACTATGTAAAAATTACAGTATATTAATAACAAAATTAATGATACATACTTAAGAAGCATACACAGAATTTTGACATTGAAAATAGTTATGATATTTCACTCGTAAATAAATTAATGATGCATACTTTAGGAGCATACACATAATCATGTTATTTCACTTGTAAGTAAATTAAGGATACATAATTTTGGCACTAAAAATAATCATGTTATTTCACTTGTAAGTAAATTAAGGATACATAATTTCGGAGCATACACATAACTTTGGCATTAAAAATAATTATGTTATGAACTTTAGAAGCTGTCACTTGATGATGAATATTTCCTTAATATGAAATATATCTTAACATTTAAGCTCGACGTAGGAGAAAATGGAACAGAAGGAAAACTCACAAAAGTTGCGGTTTTGAAGTTCTCTTTAATATATGATAACAAAAATTAGCACTTTTTGTAAGACTAAAGATACAAGAGACTCTTTCGATTCGCAATATTAAAAAAACACAAACCAAGGAGATAGTTTTGATTAGGAGTGTAGCATTGTGATAATTATTTTTTCTGAAGATGCTATTCATGGAGATGCTTTTCTTCTCCTTATCTGAACTAAGTGTGCCAGATCGTTTTCCTCCGCTTATAATATTTAGTAAAGTAATCACTTTTGGTCAAAGATTGTGTGCAATGCAATTATGTGATCCAAGAATATTTGAGCACCACAATTTAAAACTCCTAAGCTGTATTTTAACTATCACTCATTAAAAAAAAAAGGGATGGTACGGATTGATTCGAGGAATAATAAGATTCAATACGGATTTTCTATCACGAGAAAAGATGAAAAGAGTAAAGGCCTTTAGGCAGCCTTTGCGGCTTTGCATGAGATCGTAAGATAATATTTGAGAAAACCCCAAGAAAAGGGTTTTCTGTGAAGTCGAATGTTCTTTTTTTTTAATTATATTTGTTTCAAGTTTTGCATGAGATCGTAAGATAATATTTTAGAAAGCCCCAACAAAAGGGTTTTCTGCGAAGTCGAATGTTCTTTTTTTATATATATTTGTTTCAAGTTTATATAGTCATGTAAAGGGGATATTTATGTAAAAGAATCGGAACACCTATCGTCTCTGAGCACGGAGCAGCTATAAAACCAATCGCTTTCCCTGTTCCAGAATATGCCTACACCATGAAGGTGAACGAGAAGAGCGACGTGTACAGTTTCGGCGTGGTACTTCTGGAGCTGGTGACTGGAAAGAAAGCCGTGGATCCAGCGACGTTCGGGGACGGCAAGGACATCGTCCGATGGGTGACGGAGAATATTGCAGCAGAAGAGGACAAGGCCAAGAAGGCAGCCGCAGCAGCAGCGATGGGAGGAGGAGGAGATGGCGGTGCGGTAAAGGGAGGAGGAGCACTGGATCTTAGACGCCTGCTTGACCCTCGCCTTGGCCCTCTTTACTACGAGTACGAGGATATGGTCCGTGTGCTCAACATCGCGCTGCTTTGCACGTCGGCATTCCCTATGAACCGGCCGTCCATGAGGCGGGTGGTGGAGATGCTCAAGGACCGCAAGAGGGTCAGCAAGGGAACGCCGCCAGACCCCAAGCTAGAGAAAGCACTCAGATGAGGTGAAGGAAAAACAAAAAGAGGTAAAACAACAACAGACCTGCAAATGCAGCGCTGGGGTGTGAGCTAAGACTAATTTAAGTATCCGCTAATGATATGTGTCTACAGCTAAATTTGTGCTATTGGGTAGTGTACTTTTGTATTTACTATCCTCAACCTTTTGTAATTAGATCTACGTTTAAAATCGGACTTGCAGCTTGCCGGATTCTCAACGATGATAGTTGACGTATATATGAGCGACATCCTTTTCACTCGAAGGCACAGTAGTGACGTCTTCTTTGGTAATATGCTGTGTTTGTCTTTCTACAATATGTACTGGCCACTTATTTTGGGGCTTCTAATTTACCATTGGTTGTAAAACCATGGCCATGCGTACTCAATAGAAAATTGTAGGACTCTTGACCTGGCTTCTGGACTAACTTTATTTCTTTACTTGATTAGATGCTTAAAACATTAATCTAATCATTTGAGATGCTTTTATAACATGGGATAAGCTTATGTTTTCAGTTTGATTATGTTTGGAATTGATGTTTGAGTTATGTATTTTTATTTTGGACAAAGTTACAATTTACCCAGAAATTAGGGTTATCTTGCAATTTGTCACATGTAGAGTGTGCCATCTATGTCTTGGCATCATGAGAGAGAAAGGAGCATATGGGCGCTTTGTTTGGACCATAGTTGATGATGTGACATCACATGGTGATAAGCAAACTGAGATATTAGGTATTCGAGTTCAGTTCTTCAGTTCCTATACCTCTTTTTTTATTCTGTTTGTGCCCCAAGCATCACTCACTATAGAGTTTCTAGGATTTGCCTTGTTGATGAGCATCGACCATGCTAGGGTTTGTGAGTGTTGCGACTGCAACACTTACCCTAGGTGTAGTTTCTTCGACCTTGATGCTCTAGTTGAGGTTTGGTCACTGAGATTTGTCCTCTAGTGGAGTGATTCAACCATGTTGTGCATGGTGACCTAGTGTAGCGGTCGCTACATGGGTACCATGATGTGTTGCGACCACAACAAGAGTGTAGAGGACCTAGGTGGTCGCTACACTTCCTAGGTTGTATCAACCTTCGATGCATGCATGTGTTATGTGGTTGCATGGTTGTTTCCTTAGTGGACAAGTGTCCTTTTGATGCTCTCTTGTGTTGACACCTCATTACCCCCTTACTTCCCTCCTACCTTGTGTATATAACCCCTCTCCTTCACATGCAAGTATCCTTTTCAGCCCTACTCTTTCTCTTCTCCCTTATGTTCATCCTTGGAGCTTTGTGGAGCAAAAGAGGACTGATCTTGGAGCTTTGGTGAACGACCGACCTTGCATGTGGTGACCTTGAGCTTGATCATCTCCCTTGTGGTGATCTTCTTCCTTGGTAAGTTGTTATCTCTCGTTGTTCATGTTTTCTTTTGATCTCTACCCTACCTTCTTCTTCTTCCTTGGTCGTGATATTGGCTTGACCATGGTGGCTATCTTGAGGATCTTCTCTTCACAAAGGTCATAAACTATGGTTCGACCATGGTGGTACCAAAGTGAAAAGAAGCTTCCCTCTTTCTTCTTTCTTCCCTCTTAATCGGCCCAGGGTTTGTATTTTTCTTCATCTTGAGCATTCTTTTGACCTTGGTATGTTTTCTCCTTCTTGAGGTGACCTTGTGGCAGAAAGTTGCTTTTGGGTGGAGTTCCTTCTTCTCTCTTGGAGATCGTGGTCTTGGAGCTTGGTCCTCTACATAAGGTGGGTTGTATAACTTTTCCCTTTTCTATTATTGCACCATATTCTTGCATGCATGTTGTTGTTTCCATTTCTAAAATATAATCCTAATATGCTAGATGAAGCTACCATACTCTAGGGTTTAAGTCTTGGTATAAATATCATGTAGTTTGCTTTCTACTCCTAAACCCTAATTTCTTGCACCCGATTTTGGTGGTGATTATGGAATGTATGTTTTCCTTTTTGCACTTTGATTATGGAACTTGTTTATGGTTCGTCCACCTTGGATAAGAGGAGGCTTTGGTTCTGTTTATATGGATTAGAAACTTGGTTTTCATCTCTTTAATTATGGTCTTTATGGTGACTTTTCATGACACACGTTCTAGGGTTTAGATGGACATCTTTGTGTGGAGTTTTCCACTTAGATGATGCTTGGTTTTCTTGAGGTTGATCTTTTGTTTCGACCATGGTTTGGTTCTATTTTGAAGTTGGTTGTGTGAATGACTTGAGGTCGCTACACCTCTTGGTATTCCTCTATGGTCGCTACACTAGTTGAGTGGTTGTTGTGACCGCAACAACCCTAACCCTAGGGTATGGTCGCTACACACGCTCCCTACCGGACGCAACATAAATGTTCAAGCATGCATGTCGCTACACATGAGAACCTTTGACCGCTACACTCAACCTAGAGGTCACAATAGATTCCAACCCTAAGTAGGTCGCAACATCTATGGTCGCTACACTTATGGTCGCTACATACACCTACACTCATGTAGTATGTAGGTTGCTACACCTATCACTGAAGCGGTGAAACACTATATGTTTAGACACTACATGATGACAGTGAAGGTTGAATGATTAATCATATTAATAGTGCTTAACCCTAATACACACCAAACATGTGGGGGTGATGAAACTAGGGTATGGTGGTTGAATGATAAAATGAAACCCTAATCGAATACACTTGAAACCGTAACCGTAATGTTGAGACATGTGACGTGTTTGCTCATTTTTCTTGAAGTTATTATCATGTAATGGTGTTTTCTCTATCCTACTTGTGTAACCCTAACCTTGTAGGTGAAATGAACGGCATATCTATGTGAATGCTATGGTGATCCCTATATAATATAGGGAGGTGATTATGAGCATTGTTGAAGCATAATGTGATATTGAATGTGCAAGAATTATGTGTTTGGGTTTAATGACCTGACAAGTGTTTTGTGCCTAGTTTGAGGTGAAATCCCTCTAGAGATGTGATTGAGGGATTGATATCCCATAGTGATGTGATATTGGTGATGGCTTCGTGAATGGAAATGATACAACTATCATGAGATGATGTGACAAGTTTGTACCTTATCCGTTTTGTATCTTCTGAAGTTGTAACATACACTTATCTTTATAGAGTTTGTTTATGATTTGTATGTTGTAACTTGATTGATGCTAAAAGATACTCAATTGTCTTAACTAATCAAGTGAAATCCTAACCATGCATATGCACTATGCCATAGATCTGTTCCAATGTCAGAACTTGCTGGGTGGTAAATAAGTCATTCCTATGGAAAACTCGGAGCACATATTTTTGAATATGCAGGGGTGCAAGTCAAGTATATCCTTATGTCCACAATTATAGGATGGGTAGGATGACTACAGTCATACCTATTCTTTAGTTGAGACAGACATGCGTGACATGCTCTTCTTTTGTGATATGTGATAGGCAACTGTATAACTGCATTTTATGCCTCTTCTTAGAACAGCCATGAATGAGCCTATTCTCTAGCATCGTGCCATGTACCAAGGAAGGTGAGGTGTGTATCAACTTGACTATATGTCACTATTTGCAGTTGACTGTTATGTCTCTATAGTGTTTCTCTCCAACTGACCGAAAGGTGTTGGTGAGATTATGAATTTCGACTCTTCCATTGATCTTGTATGGTATCGATTTTGACATTGCAATGGTCGATTAGATTTGAGTGGTACGCCTCAAATATTCAGGGAAATTAACATTACGTAACGCAGCCGTGTAGCATTGAGTCTTAGGATCAAATACGATTCACATTGAATTATATTACAATAAGAGAAATCAACTGTTATACACGTTCTTCATATTCCTTCTTAAAGTAAAAGATGTTCTACTTCTCAGTTGTAGATGTCTGAATTGCTTAAAAAATATTAACTGTTGTGCTCATATCATTTATTTGAATCTACTCATCTTGATAATACGTACTATCTTGTTATTTTTATCAATCTATGCTTATAATAGATGTTGACGGAGAGTTATATCTCTCACTGGGACATTTGGTCTCACCCTGTGGGTTTCCACATCTTTTAGGTGGTTGTCCACAATGAGATAGAGATTGTGTAGCCGAGGAAGAGAAGTAAGAGGAGTAGTACATAGAAGGTTGGACATGCTGCTAGTGTTTTGTAATAGAGTCCTACGTGTCATCTCTGTACTCTCATGTCCTTGGGGAAGTTTTGTGATTTGTACGTCGATATGAGGTTTTTGGCAGTATGATGTGGCTGTGTAGATGTGGCTTGTATGTATAAATAACAGTTATCTCTTATAACAAGTTGACGTCAAGATAGCCGGTGAACATTGATATATATGATCTTTTGGCATCTTATGTAATATAGATGTCACAATTGTAGACTCAGAGGTAATATATTCCAACTTTTGTGTATGAAGTCGATTTAATTTACTATGATTTTTAGATGGTTAGTGATAATTATGCACTTTGTTTTGAGTAATCTCACTTTTGTTTGGCTATTGGAATCACAAAAATAGTATGAAAATGAAAATGAAATGATCGCAATCTCTCCTTATAGACATGAAGCATTACATATTGACAAGTTCTACATCAAAAATTGTCCAACTATATAACATAGAATGCTCACTCAGGTAAATCATGTATATATAATTAAATGGCTACATCGTAGATGAGTATTTACCATTCATCTATTTTGGATGATTGTGGTAAACTGCATGCAATATCTATTTCCATTTTTCTAGGACCACATTCAGACTAGATTATTTGTCTTGGATTGATATGATTGATGGGTTTTTGTTTGATGGGGGAATATGTGCATTTATTCTATGCAACCAAGATGTAACAATATATATATATATATATATGTGTGTGTGTGTGTGTGTGTGTGTGGAAGCATTACCAACGAGCGTCTAAACTCAAGATAATAAGTGCAATAATATATATGAAAGAAAAGACCAAAGTTTTACGGGGAAAACCTTCACGATGTATGAAGGAAAAAGCACGGGGCCAACCACATGCAAATCCACTATAAGAAGCAAAGATATAATTTTTACCTTTCAAATTTTGACTCCAATCCTAAATAATATAACAAGAAGGAGAAATAAGAAGATATCACGCCGTAGGGAGAGATCTCCACAATTCTACCACACTAGAACTTTTTAGGAAGATGTACTCTTTCACAAAGTGCACAGTTGTATATGGCCAAAAGAAGATACCCAGATGCCTTAGCAGTCCTACCCATTCTTCCTTTCTTTGTTCCTTTCTTTTTCTTAATTCTTCCTTCTTTTCCTTCTTCCCCGTCTCCAAGGCACTGCCTTTTTTCTTGATGGATGCCCTGTACTTTTCCAATTGAGTGGTTGTCTTGGTTGCTTTTTCTTTAGCTGGCCTCTGCCCTTTTACAGATATGTGGGGGTTGCCTTTTCTTGTACATTAAGGTAAAGGGTTGAAAACCCTTGTGGAGTGGCAGTCACCAAGACCTAAAGGGTGGTGGCAATTAGGCCCACTTGGGATGGAAGGTAGGGCCAACAATCTCCCCCTCTAGCCCAAGGAGGAGATTGTCATTGGGAATGTATGTTGTTGGGATATTTGCAGAGTTCTATCTTGTCTCTTGTCACAACCTTAGTCATCATGTCAGAAGCATTCTTCTTAGTATAGATCTTCTTTAGAGTCAGTATTTTTTTATCAATGACATCATGAAGTTAATGATATCTCACATCAATGTGATTTGTCCGTGCATGATTCATTGTTCTCTTGCTCAAGTCAATAGCACTCTAACTACATAGAAAATAGTCAGGTCAACCTGATCCATGACCAAATCTCCTAGAAATCTCACAATCCATAGTATTTCTTTTCTTGCTCCCGCAGTTACAATATACTTTGCATCTGTCGTAGAAATTGCAACACACTTTTACAACTTGAACTTCCAAGATATGGCTCCCCCTGTAAAAGTGAAAACATACCCAGAGGTGGACTTCTTTTGATCAATGTTACCTGCCACGTCAGCATCAACGAAGCCTTTCAGAACTGGTTCAGAACCACCAAACATCAAACATGTGCTACTAGTTCCTTATAAGTATTTGAAGATCCATTTGACTGCCTCCTAGTGATCTTTATTAAAGTTTGAGTGAAACATGCTCACAACACCAACCACATGAGAAAATCCGGACGAGTACACACCATTGTGTACATCAAAATACCCACAACATAATGATAGGGAATCCTGGCCATCTTCTCCTTCTCCTCATCAGTAGATGGGCATTGTGACACCCCGCCATCACACAGACAACGAGATGACACACAAAAATGTGCAGAACCAACATGTTACTGAAAACACAGGTTAATTAAAACTGATTGTGGAAAGCATACATGAGGGAAATTTTGCATCCAGATCATGTATAGAAACATGTTATAAGAATATTACAAGCTTTGATATATGTCCGCAGCTTATTAGAACTAGTTGTACCGTCAACACTAGAGTTCAACACATGTTTATACATACATAATGGGCCACGTACGACCAACAACAGGATATACAAAATTACAACAGATAAACATCGTGAAACGTCGTCAAACACCTCCGAGGACCTGAGAGTACAGGGATGACTCTAGGACTCTACTATAAAACCACCAAAATAGCAGCATGTCCATTTCTTGCCTTCTACTATTCTTCTTGTTGCTCGGCCACAACCTCACGACCACCACCACGTCTAGAGCGATCACCTAAAAAGGGTGTAAACCAGCGGGGTGAGACACACAGTCCCAGCGAGAAACATAACTCCCCTCCAAAACTATAAAACCTCAAAAGGTTAAAGCAGATTACGATAGATAACTGATAAAGCGTATAACAAGAGCAGCATACTGAGCAAGGCTATTATTACTGTCAATCTTACCAAGATATCTGGGAGGCATATAACCAAGCATTTCTTTATGGAACATGATTGACAAGATAAGCTTCATAAGAACTTATCACAAAATATAAGGGTCGTACACACAACTACATAGTACAACTAGATCAGCTATATAAGCAAGGCCTCAATCAATGTTCCATGTTTTGCTCTAAGCAAGATATACCATTCGGTTGGATTACATTTTATTATGCCATGAGGAAGTGAGCCTTCCCTGCTCAAATCCAACCATTGGCTGCGAAGCCCAATCTGGTGCCATACAATGTCTAAGGAGATCCGGACTCCATGACCTCACCTTCTCGTGGTCAGTACACAAATCATCAAGCAAGACCGCAGTCTTATGCTTATAGGGCCTCAGCCTCTAGGTCAGCTCCACAAGCTACCCATATATACATCCGAGCCATGAACGCATCATGCTCATCATCACATATCCCGAGCCATGGGTCTGTTCACCATGCTCCATATATACTGAGTTTTCAACCACAGTTGCACTCAAACCCTCCTATTTTAGGCTAGGGGAAACCTCGCATATTCAAAAATATGCGCTCCAGGTAATCCCACAGGATAAACCTATTTCACCATCACCAAATACTGACGATGATGGATCTATGGCTAGGGTAACTACATGATATGTTCATCTATAATTAATTAGTATATTTTAATCCAATTGTTGAGGCAACCAAAGTATAAACATAGCCTTATAGAATTACATCATTATTTCCATCATCATACTGTCCTGGGACCTCAATCCCTCATGATATCAACCACTACCTCTCAAGGCATCATAATCATGCATCAACAATCTTGGAACACATCCCTTATCTCATCATCAGAGGATAAAACCTCAACTAGGCACTCAACTTGATATCAGGTCCTCAGACCTATCAACTTGTTATCTCATTATCACTTGGTGCTATTCAAGCACATACATCTCATAGCTCTTACCCAACTATGAATCCATATTAAATACCTACATGGTTAGTATACACATCCATAGAGATAACTGAAGCGCCATCATAGATTAATAGAATTATCATGCTACCAAGTATAAAGCAACGTCCATGAGTGTATTACACATAAACTGTAGAGAGCATAGTTTTATCATCAATCATAAGCATATATCACGCCCCATACTTGTGATCATCTACAAGTGTCACATTATCATGTGTAGCAACATCATATGCTATAAAGCTTCCTGGTTCACAACCTATCATCTTAACCCATAATCATATAAGGTGATTACATCATATCTCTTGTATTATCATTATTAATAGAGAACTATCAACTATAAACATTCTGGGTTATCAGAACCCTCACCAAATCTCCTGCAACCCTCACTATAGGTATGGCAGGCAGCACCAACCCTCACCAAAGGATGTATCGGCTAGGGTTCCAAACCCTAAAGCACGAGTGCCATCAAAACGGTCAACAACACATCATCCTATCGTGCACTAGGGTTAGGGTTTCTATCGGCCAACCCTCTCAACAAGAAGCATGTCAACCAGGAGCATGGCACCCAAAATGCCCTATCGTCCAACCATCCCCCATATCATCCATAGGACCCTCATGACGGCCAAGGCACCCTATCGTCCAAGGCATGGTAACCACTAAGGCACCATATCAGCCAACTCACTTAGGGTATGTCGGGAAAACATACCTCAAGCTCGACACAAGGTCACCTATCTTACTCATATCGTCTAAGGAAGAGGCTAGGATGTTTCCCACCTATACCAAACAAGACCTAGGCACCACAAAAGGCCTATCGTCCAACTAGGTCAAGCATAATATATCATCCACCACTAAGGCATCATCTAGGGTTCTTTGTACAACCATCATATCGGGCACTACTCCATAACGCTCAACACCTCATATCGGCCAAAGCACATCCAAGACAAGGAGGTAGGCAACCTCACAATAAGGTGTGTCGTGCAGAGCACACATCAAAGTGCATCTCCCAAGCTCCCACTCCACAAAGGGTAGGGATGTAAATGGGTACGGGTAGACCCACGGACCCGCAAATCCGGACCCTTTAAAGACCCGTTACGGGTCTAAATTCTTGTACCCGCATACCCTTGGACCCGCATATAAGCGGGTCCACTGATGGGTATGCTTAGACCCAGACCCGCTAGACCTGCAGACCCGCTATAGATAAATAACTACTTAGATAATATTGTATTTATATCATACTTTCCTAGTCTAACTAATATAATACTTTTGATTAAGTCCCACTTTAATTTTAATAAGGTTGAGAGTAGTCATCAAATACAGAATTACCTATTCTAGTTTCAATCATGAGAAACATATGTAAACCTAAAATCAAAATAGTTACAACATATGCTACATAATTAAAACATTATGAGGATGACTACAAATATGATACAAACTAGATCAACTAATCTTCAATCTACAAAGTTATTTAATACAACTATTACATTTTAATGTACTATATGATAGCAATATCTTGTAGTATTAATATAAATGCAACATAATCATAATTTTCTTACAATAACAACATGATGTTCTCTATAGAACCGCTTACCCGCATACCCGCACCGCAAACCCGCTATTAATGTGGGTATGGGTATGGTGTGGGTCTAGATTTTTTATTATGCAGGTCTAGAACCGGAACCGGACCCGCTAAATTAGATGGGTATGGGTATGGGTATGGCCAGACCCGCACCGTACCCGCACCGTTTACACCCCTAACAAAGGGTATCGGCCAAGCTCAACTAGGCATATCGGCCAAATGTACAACCCAAGACAAGGCTATCGGGCAGCCCTACCTCAAGGTCATATCGTGTAAGGCACAACCCAACATGGTCATCTTCAACCTCAAGAACAAGGGCACCAAACCCTAAATGATCAAGAAGATCGGATCACCTCTCAACAACCAAGAGAGAGGGGTTTTGCACAACCTCTATCACGAATCGGGCAACTACAAGGACCAACCTCAACATAGGTCATCACATAACCAAGAGCTCACCTCTCAAATCCATGGTGAGAGGAGGGTGTTTCCCAAGCAACTAAAATGTAGACTCACCACTCAACTAAAATGAGAGAGGGGTATTGCCTACATCACTAGAGCTCAAACTCACTTCTCTAGACCAAAGAGAGAAAGGGATGTTGCCACCCAAGAAACCCTAAAATATGGTTCGACAAACTAGATCCAAAAGTATATAAACCATCAACGACATCATGCTCACTATATCCATAAGATCAACAACATGTAATAGAGCAAGAAACATAACATGCAATGGCCGATCATCCACATATATGAAATATGCAACATAGAGAAGGTAGTATAGCTAGGGTTAGAAGTTATGTAACCCGCCTTAAGCAAACTCTTCAAGCTCCAAAGCTCCAAGCTTCTAGCTCCTAGCTCCAAGCACACCACTTTTGATCACCTCAAGAAAAGGAACAAGAACCATAACCACCATGGCTGAAGAGTAGGCAAGATGGACAAGAAGATGCTAAGCAGAGAGGAAAGATGCTTACCAAAGAACAAGACCCACATAGGGTTCGGCCACCAAGCTAGAGGAAGAAGAAGAGATATCCACCAAGGGGAAAGGAAAGGCCACCAAGCTCTCTAAGGAAGGTGTGTCGTGCATACAAGGAGGGAAGAGAAACAAAAGAGCTAAAGGGTTCCAAAGGAAGAGAAAGGCAAGGCATATATAGATGAGGGTCAAGGTTAAACCAAGGCAAGGTGTCACCTTACCAAGGGACACTTGTCCACATGTTTTACCACCTTGCAAACCTCATGCACATGCCATGCCACCACTCACCCAAGGTTCAACCACATGTCCAAGCTAGGGTGACACAACCAAGGCAAGGAGGTCAAACAAGGTCAAAGGCTGACACACTACTCCTCCATGGCCGATACATCCATGGGCGACACCCCATGACCGACACAAGGCATCCTTTCCCAATACAGGGCCCAACCAAGCAAGGAAAAGCCCAAACAAGGGAAAACAAGACCCAAAAGAGCTCAACCAAGCCCAAGGCAACTCAAGGAACGATCCCAAACCTTCCTCTCAACCCTAGAGGAAGCAAAGAGAGAGAAAGACATATCTCAAGGTGACAAACTTGATCTTCAACCCTAAATTAGGTTATTTTGCAAGTAGCACCTCCAACTCTCAACAAAGAACAAGCAAACCCTAATCACCACTAAAGGTGATTAGCAAGCAACCAAGCATAAGGTTTAGGCAAAACAAATAGGATAAGCCCAAAATGGAGGTCAGGGTCCTTACAATCCATAAACCTCTACAAAGGGATTTTGTCCCCGAAATCCGAGGAGAAAATGAGGGATACTTCTGCCTCATCTCTTCCTCAAGCTCCCATGTGGCTTCCTCAATGCCACGATGATGTCAAAGAACTTTCACAAGAACCAAGTCTTTCCTCTTCAACTTCTTTACTCTTATATCAAGGATCGCCACCGGACCCTCCTCATAGGTCACGTCTTCATCAAGCTCAACCTCAACTTGCTGTATCACTATTCCTATGTCTGGATGACTTTTCTTCAGCTAGCTGACATGAATCACTGGATGCAACCTGTGCAACTATGGTGGCAATTCTAACTTGTAAGCTACCTTGCCAACACGTGTTATTACTTGGTATGGCCCCATATACCTGGGTGCCAGTTTGCCTTTCCGACCAAACCTTAGCACGCCTTTCCAAGGTGAGACCTTGAGATACACTTTGTCTCCCACTTGGAACTCTAAAGGTCGTCAACGATTGTCTGCATAAGACTTCTGTCTGTCCTGTGCCACCTTCGACTGTTGTTGTATCACCTTGATCTTTTCTGTTGTCTACTGCACTAACTCAGGACCCAAAAGCTGATACTCACCAGACTCATACCAACATAAAGGGGATTTGCACTTCCTTCCATATAGAGCCTCATAAAGAGCCATGTCAATGCTCCACTGGTAACTATTATTGTAAGCGAACTCTATCAGACTGAGATGCACGTCCCAACTGCCTAGGAACTACAAAACACATGCTCGGAGAAGATCCTCCAAAGTCTGAATAGTCCTTTCCGACTGTCCATCCGTCTGCGGGTGGAAGGCAGTGCTAAACCTCAAATGTGTTCCCAACACTTTGTGCAACTATTCCCAGAAATGACTCATAAACTGAGGGCCTCTGTCAAAAACTATCATTGCTGGTACACCATGTAAATGCACTATCTCGTCTACATACACATGAGCAAGCTTCTCTACTATATACGTTGTCTTTACAAGTATGAAATGAGCATATTTTGTCAGCCTGTCCACTACTACCCAAATGGAATCATGATTCCTAGTTGTCTTAGGTAGACCAACTACGAAATCCATGGTTATGTGATCCCATTTCCATTGTGGTATTGGCATGCGTTGCAACATACATGTCGGCTTCTGATGCTCAGCTTTAACTTGCTGACATACTGTGCACTTAGCCACAAACTCAACTACATCCTTCTTCAAGCCAGAGCACCAATACAAGTGTTTCAGATTACGATACATCTTGGTGACTCCGGGATGCATAGCATACATCGATGTGTGTGCTTCCTCGAGTACTAGCTTCCTTAGATTATCAACATCGGGGACAACCATCCTACCATGATAGCAAATTAGTCCATCCTCAGACTCATGGAACCCATCACGCTTTTTGCTTCCAAGCTCTGACCTGATCAATTGCACTGTATTATCCTCATGATGTGCGTCTTTGATCTGCTATCTTAGCGTAGGCTTTACTTGCATTTGTGCCAACAATCTTTCCAATAAGGAAACTTCCAACTACACGTTCATCTGTCGCAAGGAGACAAACATATCTCACCGATGACATACCAAGAAACTCAACTGTGCCTTCTTTGTAGAGAGAGAAGAAGACTTTCTGCTAAGCGCATCAGCTACCATGTTTGCCTTACCAGGATGATACTCAATGGTGCAATCATAATCATTGATTAGCTCCATCCAACAATGTTGTCGCATGTTCATCTCATTCTACGAAAAGATGTACTTCAAGTTCTTATGATCCGCAAAGATCTGACACACTTCCCCTCCAAACCTTTAACGCATGGACCACCGCTGCCAACTCTAAATCATGTGTCGGGTAGTTCTCCTCATGTTTCTTAAGTTGTTGTGAAGTAAAAGAAACCACATGATCCTCTTGCATCAGCACGCAACCTAAGCCTTTCTTGGAAGCATCACAGAAAACAACATAGCCCTTCCCAGGCTCTGGCAGCACTAGTACTGGAGCACTAGCCAATTTCTCCTTCAGACTTTGGAAAGCTTGCTGACAATGATCATCCCAGACAAAAGGTACATCCTTCCTAGTCAATTTTGTCATCGGCAACGCGATCACATAGAAATCCTTGATAAACCTCTGGTAGTATCCTGCCAAACCCAGAAAACTACGAACTTCGGTCGGCGTCTTTGGTTATTCCCAATCTGCCACTGATTCCACCTTCTTGGGGTCCACTCTGACCCCTTCTGCAGATATGACATGACCCAAGAAAGTCACTTCCTTCAACCAAAACTCACACTTACTGAACTTGGCATACAACTGATGTTGGCGAAGAAGAGTTAAGGCTTTTCTAAGATGTTGCTCATGCTCTTGACTGTCCCGACTATAGATCAAAATGTCATCTATGAAGACTACAACAAACTGATCTAGAAACAGACAGAACACTCAGTTCATCAGATCCATGAAAGCAGCAGGTGCATTGGTTATCCCAAACGGTATAACCACAAACTCAAAGTGACCATACCTCATCCTAAATGTTGACTTAGGTATGTCATCCTCCTTAATCCTCAACTGGTGATATCCAGACCATAGATCGATCTTTGAGAACACTATAGCGCCACACAGCTGCTGCTTTGAGCCATGAACGCATCATGCTCATCATCACATATCCTGAACCATGGGTCTCCTCACCATGCTCCATATATCCTGAGTCTGCAACCACAGTTGCACTCAAACCCTCCTATTTTAGACTAGGGGAAACCTCGCATATTCAACAATATGCGCTCCAGGTAATCCCGCAGGATAAACCTATTTCACCATCACTAAATACTGACGATGATGGATCTATGGCCAGGGAAACTACATGATATGTTCATCTATAAATAATTAGTATATTTTAAGCCAATTGTTGAGGCAGCCAAAGTATAAACATAGCCTTATAGAATTACATCATTATTGCCATCATCATATTGTCCTGGGACCTCAATCCTTCATGATATCAACCACTGCCTCTCAAGGCATCATAATCATGCATCAACAATCTGGGAACGCATCCCTTATCTCATCATCAGAGGATAACACCTCAACTAGGCACTCAGCCTAATATCAGGTCCTCAGACCTATCAACTTGTTATCACATTATCACTTGGTGCTATTCTAGCACATACATCTCATAAGTCTTACCCAGCTATGAATCCATATGAAATACCTGCATGGTTAGTATACACATTCATAGAGATAACTGAAGCGCCATCATGGATTAACAGAATTATCATGCTACCAAGTATAAAGCAATGTCCATGAGTGTATTAAACATAATTAAACTGTAGAGCGCATAGTTTTATCATCAATCACAAGCATATATCACGCCCCATACTTGTGATCATCTGTATGTGTCACATTATCATGTGTAGCAACATCATATGCTATCAAGCTTCCTTGTTCACAACCTATCATCTTAACCCATTATCATATATACAGGATTCAAGGTGATTACATCATATCTCTTGTATTATCATTATTAACAGATAACTATCAACTATAAACATTCTAGGTTATCAGAACCCTCACCAAAGCTCATGCAACCTTCACTATAGGTATGGCGGGCAGTGCCAACCCTCACCAAAGGATGTATCAGCTAGGGTTCCAAACCCTAAAGCACGAGTGCCATCAAAATGGTCAACAACACATCATCCTATCGTGCACTAGGATTAGGGTTTCTATCGGCCAACCCTCTCAACAAGAAGCATGTTGACCAGGAGCATGGCGCCCAAAATGCCCTATCGTCCAACCATTCCCCATATCATCCATAGGACCCTCATGACGGCAAGGCACCCTATCGTCCAAGGCATGGTAACCACTAAGGCACCATATCAGCCAACTCACTTAGGGTATGTTGGGCAAATATACCTCAAGCTCGACACAAGGTCACCTATCTTACTCATATCATCCAAGGAAGAGGCTAGGATGTCGCCCACCTATAACAAACAAGACTTAGGCACCACAAAAGGCCTATCGTCCAACTAGGTCAAGCATCTTATATCGGCCACCACTAAGGAATCATCTAGGGTTCTTTGTACAACCATCATATCGGGCACTACTCCATAACGCTCAACACCTCATATCGGCCAAATCACATCCAAGACAAGGAGGTAGGCAACCTCACAACAAGGTGTGTCATACAGAGCACACATCAAAGTGCATCGCCCAAGCTCCCACTCCACAAAGGGTATCAGCCAAGCTCAACTAGGCATATCGGTCAAAGGTACAACCCAAGACAAGGCTATCTGGTAGCACTACTCCAAGGTCATATCGTGCAAGGCACAACCCAACATGGCCATCTTCAACCTCAAGCACAAGGGCACCAAACCCTAAATGATCAAGAAGATCGGATCACCTCTCAACAACCAAGAGAGAGGGGTTTTGCACAACCTCTATCACAAATCGGGCAACTACAAGGACCAACCTTAACATAGGTCATCACATAACCAAGAGCTCACCTCTCAAATCCATGGTGAGAGGAGGGTGTTGCCCAAGCAACTAGAATGTAGACTCACCTCTCAACTAAAATGAGAGAGGGGTATTGCCTACATCACTAGAGCTCAAACTCACTTCTCTAAACCAAAGAGAGAAAGGGGTGTTGCCACCAAAGAAACCCTGAACTATGGTTCGGCCAACTAGATCCAAAAGTATATAAACCATCAATGACATCATGCTTACTATATCCATAAGATCAACAACATGTACTAGAGAAAGAAACATAACATGCAATGGTCGATCATCCACATATATGAAATATGCAACATAGAGAAGGTAGTATAGCTAGGGTTAGAAGTTATGTAACCCACCTTAAGCAAACTCTTCAAGCTCCAAAGCTCCAAGATTCTAGCTCCTAGCTCCAAGCACACCACTTTCGGCCACCTCAAGAAAAGGAACAAGAACCATAACAACCATGGCCGAAGAGTAGGCAAGATGGAGAAGAAGATGCTAAGTAGAGAGGGACGATGCTTACCAAAGTACAAGACCCACCTAGGGTTCAGCCACCAACCTAGAGGAAGAAGAAGAGATCTCCACCAAGGGGAAATGATCGGCCACCAAGCTCTCTAAGGAAGGTGTGTCATGCACACAAGGAGGGAAGAGCAGCAAAAGAGCTAAAGGGTTCCCAAGAAGAGAAAGGCAAGGCATATATAGATGAGGGTCAAGGTTAAACCAAGGCAAGGTGTCACCTTACCAAGGGACACTTGTCCACACATTTTGCCATCTTGCAAACCTCATGCACATGCCATGCCACCACTCACCCAAGGTTAGGCCACATGTCCAAGCTAGGGTGAAACAACCAAGGCAATGAGGTCAAACAAAGTCAAAGGCTGACACACTACTCCTCCATGGTCGACACATCCATGGGCGACACCCCATGGCTGACACAAGGCATCCTTGCCCGATACAGGGCCCAACCAAGCAAGGCAAAGCCCAAACAAGGGAAAACAAGGCCCAAAAGAGTTCAACCAAGCCCAAGGCAACTCAAGGCACGAGCCCAAACCTTCCTCTCAACCCTAGAGGAAGCTAATAGATAGAAAGACATCTCTCAAGGTGACAAACTTACTCTTCAACCCTAACTTTGGTTATTTTGCAAGTAGCACCTCCAACTCTCAACAAAGCACAAGCAAACCCTAATCACCACTAAAGGTGATTAGCAAGCAACCAAGTACAAGGTTTAGGCAAAACAAATAGGGTAAGCCCAAAACGGAGGTCAGGGTCCTTACAAGCATGACTTCTGGCTTAGCTTGAAATGACCTGATAGTGGAGTACTCATGACTTTGGACTTGGTCATATTGAACTGCTCCAGAATCTGTTCAAGGTAGCTCTCTTGTGACTACCAAAACCTATAGTGCTCCCTATCACGTGTGATATACATCCCCAAAATCTACCATGATAGTCCCAAATCCTTCATTTCAAAGGCTTTAGAAAGCATTGTCTTCAATTCTTGATCAAACTGACATCTTGCCCCACTATCAATATGTCATCCACATAGAATAGTAGAATTATAAATTTTCCATTGGGAAACTGCCTGATGTAAAGACATGGATCTATACTTTTTCTTCTAGTACCCATGACTCTGCATGAAAGAATCGAACTTCTTGTACCACTACCTAGGAGCTTGTTTTAACTCATACAAACTCTTCTTTAATCTACAGACTAAGCTCTCCTTTCCTTTGACCTAAAAATCTTCTAGCTGCTCCATGTAGATCTCCTCATCTAGGTCACCATGAAGGAATAATGTCTTCACATCGATCTGCTCAAGCTCCAGTTTTAGGCTAGAAACCAAGCTTAGAACTAATCTAATAGACGTCATCTTCACAACAGGAGAAAATATCTCATCAAAATCAAGTCTTGGTCTTTGACCAAAACCCTTGACAACTAGTCTGGCTTTGTATATTATATCCTTATTTCTATCATCTTTCTTCATCCTATAGACCCACTTATTTTTTAGTGCTCTCTGGCCCTTAGGAAGTTCTATAAGCTCATAGGTATCATTTTTCTATAAAGCAGACATCTCCTATTGCATCACTTAATGCCAATGTGCTCTATGTCTATGAGTAAGTGCCTTCTACAATGTCTCTAGGTCTTCCTGATTAGTAAGGAGAATACACTGAGATGTCAAATATCTTGATGAAGGATGACAAACCTGTCAAACCTCCTCAGTTTCTACTTCGAGGACTCTGTCGGGTGATGATCTTTCTCCCCTGTCCAGAAGTCTCTGACTGTGAATCTGTATCACTAAACTACACATTAGAATAGGAACACTCGATGTTCTCTCACTTTGCTTCTCAGGGTGATCTTGCTGCTCTTTTTTGTCATCTGAAGACTACACCTGTAAATAAGATAAATCATCCTCATACTCATCTTCAAAAGAACTATCACCTGATTCTTTGGCCTCTACACCAACACTCTTAGGCTCTGTAACTCTCTGACTCTCACATAAAGTCACATTTGTGTGTCTGCTCATGGTCGTTTTTACAGGATCCCATAACATGCAACTAAACTGTTGATCTCCATAGCCAAGAAAGGTATATGACACCACTTTATCATCTAACTTTTTCCTCTTTTCTTTTGGAACATGTGCATAAGCCTTGCACCCAAATACTCACAAATGAGCATAAGAAGCATCCTTGACTATCCATACCTTCTCAAGTATATCAAAACCTAAAGTAACTGATAGAGATCAATTAATCAAATTGTAGGCAGTACTCACTGCCTTGCCCCATAATGTCTTAGGAAACTTTACAATCTTCAACATGCATCTAACTTTTTCAATAATGGTACAGTTCATCCTCTTAGTTGCACCATTGTGTTGTCGTGTGCCAGGCTATGTCCTTTCATGCCTTATCCCATGATGCATGTAGTAATCTTGGAACTCCTTGAGGTGTACTCTCCTTCATTGTTTGTGCAGAGACACTTCGGATTTTTATGGCTCCTTCTCCACCATGGCATGAAATTTCTGGATATACTAAAAAATCTAATACTTCATATTTAGCAAGTAGACCCACACCTTCCTAGATGCATCATTAATGGATGTAACAAAATACCTATCACCATCCAGTGAAGTGACCTCAAATGGACTGTAGACATCTGAAAGAATCAACTATAGAACATCTAGCTTCACCTTTGATCTTGTCTTGAAAGAAACTCGTCGATGATTTCCCATCTGACATGAATCACATCAGCTAAGACTGGTGTCCTTACGAAAAGAAATCAACTCCTACTTTGATAGAAGTTGCAAGCCTTTCCCACTCATGTGTCCTAGACATATGTGCCATACATCTGGTTGGTGATCCTCAACTACATTGATATTGCCACCTTTGAGCAACTTAAGCTTGGTTATGTACAATGTGCGACACAATTTGCCCCATAAAATAACCAAAGCCCCCTCGAGGATCCTACATTTGCCACCACCAAAAACCAGATGATAACCTTCTCTATTAAAGAAAGAACCAGATATCAAACATAGCTGCAAATCTGGAATGTGACGAACATCCTTGAGTGTGAGTGTGCAACTAACACATGTATGAACACAAATGTTGTCAATCTTGGTAATTCTAGAGAAGCTAGAATTTTCCATATTCACCCTCCTGAAGTCTCCTTTCCTATATGAAGTAAAGAACTCCTTACTTGGTGAAGCATGATAAGAAGCTACACTATCCACCACCCACTTAGAATCATCATCCTTAGCATGCAAACACTACTCCTATGTGTCAATACCATGTTGTCATGATTGTTCCTTTCATCTGAAATTGCCACTGCAGTATTCTTATCGTCATCCTACTTATATTTGGCTTCAAACCCATGTTTCCTTCTCAAAATCTTGCAATACTTCTTGAAATGACCTGGCTTCCCACAATGGAATCACCCTCACTCTTTGACTTGGATCTACCACAAGAATTCCCTTGGTCCTAGGACTCACCATGGTTTTGAGATCTTCCATAGTCTCTCACTTTGTCAGCTCCCCTTCTCTCTATGAATTGCATCTCCGACCCACTATCGCCTGAGGCTCATTGTCGATCTCTTCATTTGGAAGACTGTTCTTCTCCTGACCAAGTGTCAACTTTCCTTTTTGTGCAAAATTACTGATAGTCACAAAAAATGTCTCCCAACTGTTAGATCCCAAAAGAAGTAGAGCCCAGAGTTCATAACCAATAACCATCTTCATGGACCCCAGTTGATTTAAGGCTTTGAAATTCATTCATGTACTCAACAACACTTGTACCATCTCGGTACTTTAGGTTCACCAACATCCTAATCAAGAAAGCTTTAATTGTGGCAGTTTTTCGGATCTTAATAAAGAATATCCTCCATACCAGGCTTCCAGATTTCACAATTTATGCTCGTCAACTTTACCATTGTTGCATCATCATCTTTTCCCATCTGGATCTGCCCAACCCAGGTTTTGATACCACTTGATGTGTTTTCACTTGGTGTGGAATATGTGCATGTATGCTATCCAGCCAATATGCAACATATATATATATATATGTGTGTGTGGGGGGGGTGGGGTGGGGGTGGGTGGGTTTGTGTGTGTGTGTGGAAACTTTAGCAACGAGCATGTAAACCCAAGATCATAATTGCAAGAAGATAGAGGAAAGAAAATGCCAATGTTTAATATGAAAAACATTCACAACGTATGAAGGAAAAACCACGGGGCCAACCACGGGCAAATCCACTATAAGAAGAAAATATATAATTTTTACCTCTCGGATTTTGACTGAAATCTGAGATAACATTTCAAGAAGGAGAAATAAGAAGATGTCACACCATAGGTTGAGATCCTCATAATTATACCAAACCAAAACTTTCCCGACAGATGCACTCTTCCACAAAGTACAGGGTAGTAGATGACCCGAAGAAGATACCCAGATTCCTTGACAGTCCTACCTCCACTGCCTTTCTTCTTCCCTTTCTTTTTCTTACTTCTTCCTGCTTAGCCTTCTTCTGCGTCTCCAAGGAACTACCTTTTTGCTTGATAGCTGCCCTGCCCTTTTCCCATTGAGTGGATGTGTTGGTTATTTTTTCTTTCGTTAGTCGTTGCCCTTTTATAGATATGTGGTGGTTGCCTTTTCTTATACGTGAAGGCAAAGGTTTGAAAACCCTTGTGGTGCAACAACCACCAAGCCCTAAAGGATCGTGGAACATAGGCCCACTTGGGTGGGAAGGTAGGCCTAATAGTGTTTTGATTACATAGATAGATTTATACATAATGCGACCAAAGAGTGGAAATAGAAAACTTTATTAGATGTAGTCACATACCTTTAATATGTATATGTATCCATATCTTGCTTGCAAGGATGTGACACGGTAGTTAACATACCATGGTCCTAATCAAAAGTTGAATGTATAAAATTGAATTCCCACTACATCAACTTATATGATATTTTTTGGTTGACATTGCAATATGTGCCAACAATGCATTGCTCTACTCGTTGATTTATCCACCCAATCATGACACACCTCTACAATGTTGTGGGGAAAAAACTCAATATGTGAGAAGTGAAATGACTTGTTGAGAAGTCAAACAATTTGTAAATAATCTGAATCACCGATGTAGGTTTGACAACATGATTGGCCACTCATCGCTCCAGTGGGGTGGAGATTGATCACCTTGAGTTTTTTTTCCAGTGAAGAAAGGACATCTACAAATGTTGTTCATCTCTACATAAAATGAAAAAACAATACGAATAGTCAGTGATGGTTAATCAATTTGGTGTTTGGTATTCATGACTGGAATCTAACCTCTCCCACCTGATATATTTAATCATGGCCCGAACAATTGTTACAACTTTTACAAATGAAGCATTACATTGGGAGGGATTACATGAGATTGGATGGATTAAAGGATAGACTTATGCTAGAAATTGGTAATTTTTTCAAGATGTCAGTCCACTTTTATTCAAAGAAGGGAACACTAAATAAGTGTAAAAAATACTTTATTTCAAGTAGCTCATTGCTTAGATAAGCATTCCCTCATTACCCAAAATTGTTAATTCTCTTAAAATCACTAAAAACACTAATGATACTTAGGGAGAGATGTTAGTCAAGTTTTTGTGTCATTTACATACAATGAGGCTAGAATGGGCTCAACATGTGGAAATCTAGGATTTCAAGTAAGTTACACTATAATTCTCTTCCTCCTATTTACTCACCTTAGATTGCTTATGTATATAGTTCCAATAGTTCAATTTGTATTCCATGGTTAACTAGTTATTTATTCTCATTTTTCTCGCCTTAGCCATTTCATGATCATTTGGAACCTATGGAAGCAAATGCTTAGGTTTTGAGGACATTTAATGGGCTTTTGCTTGATTTTTTTACTATAGTAAGGTTGTACAACGGTATAATTGTTTTATGGATCACCTTCATATTCAAAATAATGCTTTTAACATGAATACAATGATATACTCTTTATATGCTTTGCATATTAGTCAAAATATGTTGAAAGTTAACAACTCTCAGATATTTAATAATCTATTATTAGAATGAGTTTGTGATCAAAAGTGAGATTTTAACGATTATAGTAGTGTGAGATTTTTTTAAAATTTACATAAAACACACTAATATAAAAAATAATAAAGTATTTACTAATATAAAAAAGAATAAAGTATTTAGTAACTTAACCATAGACAACTATAGATGACATTACCTTAACATCTATAGTTAGAAATCAATATGCTCTTGAAACCTATTCCATAAATCATACCTATCTACATTGGAACAAATCATTCTTGGAGTTTGCATATATGGCCTTTACAGATAACTAACTTGAGATGTGATGTATAATAAGGGTGAAAAACTACTAGTGTTTCAAAAAAAGGTAATTCTTATAAAGACCACCCGCTATATGAAGATTGGTCTAAAATAATCATATTATGATTTCAAAATGGCTGACCTAAAGTAGTGATGTAAAAAACATAATTTTGTTTCTTTTTCCTATCCACACCGAAAAAAAAAACCAATCAAAAAAATTTCCACATATAATAATCATATTGCAACATCAAGTGTTAGAGTTCTACTGATGGAAAACATATAAACTCACTTTCTACAAACATTGAATATCCCAATTATTTATTCATTATTCAAACTACATGCACATGAATATATTGTCTTATGAAAACCCCATCCCAAGAAACTAATGATACATAGACATCTACATCTAGGTCCATGTACTTTATCTTGTGATTGGATTCTCTGTTCTACTAGCTTTAATGTAAATTTATTAAACAACTCATAAGTGTGATTCTAGATTAATAAGACCTAGTTCCTTCTTTGGCTTTATACTTATATTCGATATGGTATTCTAATCAGCATTCCACAAGTAGCATGAAAATCAAACAATTAAATCAAATGTTGTAATCTTATGCTTTTCAAGAGTAGGTCTAGGTTGGGTGACACAAATATATTAGAAGGACCATTTTCAACAATCCTTCTCAGTTAGCATATTAAAACTATATGTCGACTTCAATCAATTCATAATACTTGATACTTCTTTAAAATGTAACCATTGAACAAAACTTTAGTAAGTCTTATTAGAACATTTCTTACTTATTATTAAATAATAAGAAATTATTCAAGTGCATCACTCCTAAAGGAAATATTACATTTTTTCACAATAGTTGCATATTAATTTTTTTATTTTGATGAAAAAAATCAATACTTCAAAGTATTACTCACTCACATCCTATATTTCAACATTACATATTGTGAAGACCTATAACTCTCTTTCTCTCCTTACACTAAAGGAGTACATGCTTCAAGTGTCCATATGTACTAAATTCTTCCACATTCTAACTACATTAATAGCTCAATATATTAGCTTGTGATCACCTTGAATAGAATCTGCTAAAGCAAACACATATAAATTAAATTGATATTCATTACTGGTTTAGAATCTTAAAATTAGGACACTTCATATATTACATCGTATGAAGGCTCATGTTCTTATCCACTTCCTTGTTCCAAGTCAGGATTATTCTAAGTTATTGCATGTAGAAAGAAACTAGGTCAATGATGAGCACATTTAATATTATATTTTTATATTTAACAATTGTTCACGTCCAAATTTTCTTCTTATTGTACATGTGTCTTATTTGAATTGATTATCATACTAATTAATGTCACCATTCATGTTCCTGGTATAGTAAAGCATACATTTCACATAGTTAATAGTACATTGACGTTTGGTTTGAAGTTGGTAAAAAAACACACAAGAAACAAAGAAATTATATCCAAACACTCAATGGATACAACTTTCTTGTAACATAAAGACATCATAGAAACATAGAACATCACGAATTTTCCAACTAAGGACATGATGTGTCCAACATTAGTCTTTTGGAGAAATTTTGCTTTGTTAGACAAAATGTGTCCCACCTA
This sequence comes from Alisma plantago-aquatica, assembly GCA_963693085.1. Classification (NCBI taxonomy): domain Eukaryota; kingdom Viridiplantae; phylum Streptophyta; class Magnoliopsida; order Alismatales; family Alismataceae; genus Alisma; species Alisma plantago-aquatica. Next base: position 233,396,112 of record OY856409.1, on the reverse strand, counting down.
AATCATGTTATGTCCCATGTTGTAGCTTCTAAAGTGCAAACTTAAAAATAGTGTATCTTAACCAAGACATATCGTGACTTTCCTTTATAAGTTATATTTGAACGTGCCACTTACAATTTGGAACGTTCTGCAACTTAAGAGACATGCCATGCCACATGCAATTTAAGAAAAAAAATATAAATACATCTCTCCCTTTACAAAGAGGGGGTGTCACTCATTTGTGAAAGAATTCTTGAGACCGAGTTGAATATCTTATTGTCCCTAAATGAGGAGAAATTAGGAGGATCCATAATTGAAATGAAATTTTAGCCCAGCAGAGGCAATTTGTACAAAAACACTCTTTTCTCCTTTGAAGTGAAATTCTATGAGCGAAGTTATATATAGATAAAATATTGTTTTTCTGGTAGTGTTCATGTTTTCTATATTCCCAAAAGAGAAAACTCACTCCTATAGGAGGAGGTTGTACAAGGAAGTGAACTGAAAACCCTAATGAGCCACTTTATACATGGGCCCATGTTACAGACTAAAGAAAGAACTTAAACAAAAAATACATTTAAATAGGAAATACAATAATCTCTCTCAATATTGCACCTCAAGCTGGAGCATAGGTGTCAATCATGCCCAACTTGTAGAAGAATTCCTCAACCCGCTTGCTAGAAAGAGGCTTAATAAATATGTCTTCAGTTTTCTCATGTGATGGTAGGAAAGGAGTAGTAATCTTCTTATCTAGTACAACATCTCAAAGAAAATGGTAGTCGACTTCAATATGCTTGGTCCTCTCATGGAATACATGCTTTATAATAATGAAGGTAGAAACACAATTATTACAATACATCGAGATAGCATAGGTGATAGGGAACCCAAAGTCTACAAGCATAGATTTAAACCATAACAGTTCACAAGTAGTATGTGCCATTGCACAATACTCAGACTCAACACGAGATCTTGCAACTACATTTTGTTTCTTGCTCCTCCACATAACCAAATTACCTCTTATGATAGTACAATAACCAAAAGTGGATCTCCTGGCAGATTTACATCATGCATAGTCAACATCAGAATATCCAAGAACATCAAAATGTCCATTTCTTTTATAAAATAACCCCCTATCTGTGTGCATTTTTCAAATATTTTAGGACATGACAGGCAACCTCCCAGTGACATTGCCAAGGGCAATCCATAAATTGACTAAAAACTCCTACAACAAAGGATGTATCTGGTCTAATGGCAGAGAGATACATAAGTTTACCAACTAGTCACTTGTAGCAATATTTATCTTTTAAGAGATGAGTGTACTCAGCCCATATATCATGTGCATAATCCATAGGTGAGTTAGTTGGTCTAAAACCCAACATTCTAGTTTTAGATAATAAGTCTAGAGTATACTTCCATTGTAATAGATAGACCCTATTTTTGTTATATGCTACCTCAAAGCCAAGAAAGTACCCAAGACGTCCAAGTTCTTTGGTTACAAAGTGCTTCATAAGATAATTTTTTGTATCAACAATCCCTATGGAATCACTACCAGATATAATGATATGACCCACATATATAATAAGAATAATAATTCCATAAGTGGTGGTCTTGATAAAAATAGAATGATCACACTGAGACCTTGTGAAGTCAAATTGATGTAGTATAAAAAAAAATTTGTCAAACCATGCTCAAGGGCTCTTCTTAAGACCATAAATTGGTTTCTTAAGAAGACAAGATTTCCCAGAATACCCCCCTAGAAACATAACTTGGAGGTTGGGACATATAGATAGTTTCCTGCATGTCACCATATAGAAAGGCATTTTTGACATGTAGTTGATGCAGACGCCACCCTTAGTTGATAGAAACAAAAATAAGAATACACACAAAATTAGGATGAGCAACTGGGGAAAGAGTTTCAAAATAATCAATTCCATATTCATATGTGTATCCTTTAGCAACCAATCTAGCTTTTAAGCTTTAAATCATTCCATTTAGAAAATATTTAATAGTATATAGCCAGATACATCCAATAGGATTTCTTCCTAGAGGAAGATCAACAAGGACCCATGTCCCACGGGATCAAAGAGCATCCATCTCCTCATCGATAGCCTTCTTCCATCCAAGATGGAGAAGTGTTTCCCAAACAATATTTGGAATAGATATAGCAAACATTCCAACAGTAAATTTAGCCATGAAGGGATTTAAATGTTCTATAGAAACATGTTTAGAAATGAAATACTTTGCACCAGGTCTCTCTCCTTTCCGCAAGGCAATACGCATGTACAACTCAGAAACTTGACTAGAGTCATTGGAATTATCATGAACTGGTGGTGGATCATCAGTCTCTGAAGAGGTCATAGCACGGGATACTTTAGGTGGAGGCATTTTTCTCTGCCACTCATATGCTTTTAGAATAGGGTTCGAAGACTTGTTGACGGACTATACGGTAGGAAGAGGTACATTAGGAAGTGGTACGGTAGGAGAATGCACATGTTGAATTGGTTCAAAAAAGAATGAAGTATCTTCAAAAAAATTATGTCCACACTAACATACAATCGACGTACAACAAAGTCAAAACAATTGTACCCCTTCTGTGTTCAAGAATATCCAAGAAAACAACAACGAACAGCTCGTGGAGACAATTTATCAAGTTCAGGTTGGTGATTGTGCAGGATACAAAGGCAGCCAAAAATTTTTGGTGGTAGGGAAAAAATTGGTTCAGTGGATAGAGAAGTTGGTAGGGAATTTTATTTTGTAGGATGGATGAAGGCATGCAGTTGATGAGGTAATTGGCTAACAGAATGGCAACATGCCAATAAAATTTGGAAACCTTCATTTCAATGAGGAGAGTTCAAGAAACATCAAGAAGATGGTTGTTTTTTCTTTCAACAACACCAAGTTGTTGTGGACTATATGCACATGAGGTTTGATGGACAATTCCTTTTAGGATACAAATGTTCTTAAAACCATGTTGCACATACTCAAAAATATTATCAGTGTAGACAAATTTAGGAGCAGCATAAAACTGAGTTTTTATTACATTCAAAAACTTGGATAAACCATCTAAAATTTTAGAGCAATCTTTTAATGATAAAGCTAAGTGGTACGAGACCAATCGTCAATAAAAGATGCAAAATATTGCACACCAGTATGATTACCAATACAAAAGGGTCCCCAGATATCCGAATGATTTTTAATTAAAACAAATTAAGGCTCATGTTATCACAATGAGGAGAATACACAGATCGGTGATGTTTTCCAAGTTGACAAGATTCCCAAGAAAATTTTTCAAAAGACAAAATAGAAAATAAGGATTTCAACTTATTGCCTGAATGGTGACCAAGCCACAAGTTCCATTGATACAAAGATGTAGAGTGAGCCATAAGAGTAGTAGTGGAGAAATTTGACGAGGTCTTTAGATATTACAAGCCATCTCCACATTCATATCCCACACCAATCATCTTCTTCATCCTGAGATCCATCCTACATGGAGACACTGTAATGAAAGAAGATTTCACTATAGTTTAAATATTTGGTAATTTTACTAACAAACATCAAGTTGAAAGGAAATCTGGACACAAATAGGATAGATTAAGGAGATTGTTGTTAACATCCCCTATTCCAATGACCGGAGAATTGGATCCATCTGCTAGACACACCGGAGGATGATATGTAGATTTCTTTAGATGAATGAAAAGATTTTTATTACTAGTCATATGAGTTGTGGCACCAAAATCAACAATCCAATCATCTTTTCTCGAAGAAGAAGCTTGAAGACACGAATGATCACCTGAGTGTTGAGCAATGTTCATCTGAGGTGTGGTAGTAAGTGCATAAGCTACTTTTATTAGCTTTTCAAAATCAAATGAAATTAGTTTTACCATATAATGAGTAGCAACACTAGGAAACTCTTCATCAAATTCATTAGTGGAGACTTGGTTTGCCCATTTGGGATTTCCACGCTTCTTCCAGCATTTGTCCTCAGTATGATTAGTCTGTTTACAAAAGTTACAATACCAAGGTTGAATAGGAGAAGACCCTTTTACATAGGACTGAGGAGGAGGAGGAGGCCCTCTGCCACCATTGTTAAGAGCTCGTCCTCATCTATGCATAGAGTTTCCATGTACTCATCCAGCAACAACCAGGGTAGCAGGCTCTTCTTTGGTAGTAGAAGATACAGAGTGAGATAGCTAAAGATAAACATTGTCCAACATTGGTAATGGTTCAAATGCAAGGATTTGTTGGCAGACAGTTTCATAGCTGGGGGACAAGGATGCCAAGAACTGGCATAATAGGACTTCATCTTGTTATTTTTGTAGTTTATTGAGATCAATAGATAAGGAATGGTGCAGTTTGAGTTCTCCCCAAATACATTTGAAGGTATCAATATGTGAGGCAAATGAGGTAGCTTTGTCATGTCTTAAAGAATGCATGCATTTATAGAGTTCAAAAACACAGAAGGCATTTTTCTTATTGGAATAGATCTGAGCAATATGGTCCTAGGATTTCTTAGCAGTATCAGTAAATAGGAGATTGGTGGATACATGTGATTCACAGTTTTTTAGAATCCAAGTCATAACTTGAGAATCACATTCTTCCCATTTCTTATACTCGACCTTCTTTTTGTCATTCGTTTCATCTTTAGGAGGAGGTTGTTTAGCAAGATGCTCAAGCATGCCCACAGAGTGAGCATAAATTTGAAAGGATTATGCCCAAAAAATGTAGTTGGATCCGTAAAATTTGACAGAAATGACACATCTTACATGTTTCTTAATGATCTCATAGGAAGATGAAGCCATAGAGCAATAGTGATATCCAAAGAGTATCCAAAAGCAAAAAGCTTAATACCTCTTATTTGACTTTGATCTTTAAAAAAGGTTATCTTATTCTTATTCCAATTCAAAACCCCAATTATGACATCTCTTCTCTCCCACTTCATAGTGTGTTACAACATAATATGTCTAGAAAAGGACACGGTGTCTCAGAAAATAGTAGATAGTCTTCTGGAAAGAGACACAGTGTGTCAGAAATAAGACACGGTGTGTCATACACAGTAGATAATCTTCTGGAAAGAGACACAACGTGCCAAAAATAAGACACGACATGTCAGACAGTAGCAGATAGTCTTTTGGAAAAATACACGATGTGTCAAAAATAAGACACAAAGTGTTTGATTTTTCACTGGTGTGAGACACGGCGTGTCAAAAATAATACACGACGTGTCAAAGGTCAGGGCAGTAGCAGATTAGATTATTTTCCTATTTGGGACATGGCGTGTCTAGTAGGAACATAGCGTGTCAAAGGTGGGGGCAGCAGCAGATCAAGAGCAGAAATGGCAAATTTGACAGAATAAGGTCAAAAGAGACCCATAATAAGTGGCAAATACTTATGATTTACCAAAGAGAAGTAGGGTGATATGTTGGATATACCCAATCATACCAATTATAGAGTGGACAAAGCCCTAAATAGGTGGTCATGAATGACCCCAGATCTTTTGAATGGTTCTTCCAAATAACGGTTCTTCAGGGCATAAGAACCTTGGAAGGACCGTCGACCATGTCCTTAGATACTCTTATTGGAAAAGATGATAGGTATAGAAGGAGAAGAAAATCCCCTTAGGTGTCATCAGTAGAAGTAATGAAGATGGAGGATGCGACGGTGGTGGCTGATGGAGGGAAAGGGAGAGAGGGGGTGAAGGTGATGACAACTGGTGGAGATTAGGGCTAGGTATCCTACTCAGATACCATGTAGGAGTGGTCATGTTTTCTATATTCACAAAAGAGAAAACTCACTCCTATAAATAGGAAGAGGTTGTATAAGGAAGTGGAATGAAAACTCTAATGAGCCACTTTATACATGGGCCCATGTTACAGACTTAAGAAAGAACTTAAATAGAAATACATTTAAACAGAAAATATAGTAATGTCTCTCAATAATTTCTAGGAGTTATATAGTAGAACTGATTACATGAGGAGCTTGACTCACTTATTTTCTTCTATTTTTTATCTTGCCTTATTGTTTACACTATGTATCCAGAGTGTTTTCAATTAGCTTTCTTATACATTTCACTGCCATAAGTGACTGAATCCATTGCGACAGGGCTAGGAAACTATGATACTCCTCATATATATTTGTGTGGATGAACTAGAATGTGAGTGCATGATAAGTTGGTGTTAGTTTCTCTTGGTTTCAAAATATTGGTTTTATTTGTTGAAATCTTTGCAGTTGTCCACACATGTATTATACATGGTTGTGATGGTTTATATTTAGAGATGAATTTGAACTACACCTCTGAGATGATGATGTAGGAAATTAGATCATGAGAGTAGAATAAATTCCTATAAGATAGTAGGTGCTAACTACTTCTTATTTTCAATTAATTTGTCTAAGTGAGAACTAGGTGGAACACATATTTTGGTATTGGGAATTGAGAGGATTTTAAGCTTTTATTTCATTCCATATAATTAAGAACAAGTTGATAATATGTAGTTCACATTATTAAAGGTGAGAAGGAGTATAATGACTTAACCACTAGGCATTAAAAAATTTGATCAAAACCTAATTATTTACAATCTTCTTATTTACTTAATAATTTCATGTGGAAAAGTATAACGACTTAACCCCTAAGCATTCAAAAATCAGATCAACAACTAGTTAATTGTAATATCCTTATTTAGTTAATAATTTAGTAATTCAAACATAAACTTATTGTCTTTATCTCTTAAAATTAGATTGCACTTGAATATATTACACTTAGGATTGACCTATGTGATACTATGTTCTAATGTGCTCTATTTGTAGAATTTTGTAGAAACATGGTTCAATAATATAACAAACTTTACCCCAAAAAGAAATCCTTAGCCAATGGATCCAGTGTAACCATAAAATATTGTTATAGTAAATACATGGAATGAATATATAATATACCTTAGCATGCTCTGCAGTCCAACAACAAGTCACGTCCATCTAGCTTTCATTCCCATACTTCTAGACTGGATATAAAGTTGTTATTGTGCATAAACTTGGTTGTCCTTATCATAGTATCACTTTGTATAATTCATCCTTCTTATAGCATAGTTCATCCTCTTTCTCTGCACAAGTGTCCTCTACATCATCCATAGAGATGAAGAAACTCTTGGTGCACCACTTTGACTACCAAGAAGAAGTGGAACTTGAGTTGTGAGTGTGTTAGTATTTTTTCTTCTCTCCTAGTCCCATCATAGGTGTTGTCTTTGGGATGATTTTCTCTCTCTCTAAAAGGGGAAAAATTATAAGCAACATTGTGTTGTATACCCATGGACATTCACCCTTAATCATATGGGAACCAAGGGGTAGGGTTTCACAAGAACCCAATTCCTTTCTCGTTCATAATTCATAGTCAAATTAGAAAAAATCAAACAATACAATAAATGATAGGCTGGGAGTCCCCATCATTTAGAGAGATTATTTCCAAAAGTTTAATTTTGATTCATTCAATCATTGGGGTTCTCAATCAATCACCTTTCCTATTTATTCATTTTCCAAATTGAATTGTCTAGCCAATCAGCTCATTTAGTCAGATGGTCATTTTCCTAAATGGTGATCAGTCAAGAACTAACACTAAGACCTCAGTCAATAACTAACACTAAGACCGACAATAGATATAACTATTTAGTCAATCTGATAACTTGTTCAGTCAATCACATGTATTGAGAATCACCATATACATAATTCATAATGATTCTTGTTATGTGTATGATTCCAAAATTCTTTTTCCTTATGCAACTGTGTTTGTTTGAGACTGGAAGTTTGACATTAGCTTCATAAGCAATGGATGACATCTAGAAACACATCAATTCTACCAAGTAATTGGATTAGGTTGGAGAACAACTTCAACCTCTAAGTACCAATGTTATCATGACCATATAATCTCTTTGTCACAAATTTCAATATTAAAGCCTAGGCATGGTGTAGTCATTCTCTTAGCATTCAATTTATGTTTCCTAGACCAAAATAGACTATTAAGATTATGTGATCCCAATATCATATATTGAATCACATGAGAACGACCATGTAACTTTTAGTATCACTTTCAAGTGGTTTAGATACCACTCAATATATTGAAAATTTTCATGAAGGCCACTCACAATATTTCACAAGTGTTACAGTGCAGTCAATTACTAAATGCATGATTGTTCTTATTCAATGTGTGTTTGATAGTGTTAATGTACACAAAAAATATATAATTTTTGTAATGTGTTATGACATAAGGATGTATAGTCACCACCATTAAATTGTGATATGACTCTAACTACCATGAGATGACTTCCATGTGTTATCACTGTTGGGATGGAATGCAATTTATGGAAATGGTGGTCTGGAAGAAGGACATGGAGGTGATGGTGGAGGGACGGTGGCGATGGTGATTAAAGTGGTTATTTTAAAGAATTTTTTTTCCAAAACCCCCTCACTTTCCTAATCAAATTTTGATCTGGAAAAATTTGACTCTTGATGTCCAAATTGAAGTCAGGTTGGTTTCCATTATCAATTTGGGTCATTATTAGGTTTACAATTTCATGTCTAGTAGAGCTAAAATCAATATATAACACAATAGTATTTATCCCTCCTATCAAGTAAAAGTAAAACTACTATACGATAGACTAATACCAACATAATTAATTATATATTATATTGTAATTTTTAAACAAATACTTACACACATATAAAGAAATTTAGAATCTGGATTAAACATTAGTTTATTCTATATAGAGCTAGTCCAATTTTTAGTTTACCACTTTGTACAAAAGTTCAGTTCATAGTCTAATCTTTTTTAGATTCTGAGTATAACACATAATTTAATCAGGTTATCCAACCGAAATCAAAACTAATATTCACAACTAACTAGACCTGTAAATCCAAACTGTACATTCACAACTACTTATGAATATGACACATAAATGGAACCGACCAAAAACAATCAGATTAGCTAACATGTTACAAAAGTGTGTTTGTCAACTATAGTGCAATTTAAGTTTATATGATAAGGATTTGAATTAGATGATGTTTTTACGTACATGGAAGGACCTAAAATATTACATTTTATGTTTTGTAAATTGCAATCAAACTCATTCTCTTTATATGTCTAAATTATGTGATTATGGTCAAGAATGGGTTTAGTATGCACATCAAAGAATGGGGTTGGTTACAATTTAGAGGACATAAAATTTAGTCTAATTTTGGGCCCTTCTAGTGGTAAAGCATCATCTAATTCAATGCAGGTACTTATCAGATAAACCTAAATTGCATATGGTCCATCGACACACATTTTTAACATGTTAGCTAATTTGTTTATTTTTGTTTTGATCTATTTAGGTACCATATTATAAGTGATTGTAAATATACAGCTTGAAATTACACATCTAGTTAGTCGTAAAAGTTAACTCTAATTTTGGTTGGATAAACTAGTTAGATTCCATGTTATATCCAAAACTAGATTTTTTTACCATGAAACTGATCTTCATATAAAGTGTTAAATTAAAAACCAGACTAGTTCTGCATAGTCTAAACAAGTGTTTAATCCATATTTTGTATTCCTTTAATGCATGCAAATACTTATTTAACTTATACAATTTGGTGTATAGTTAATTCTATTAGTATTAGCCTACTACACAATAGTTTTATTTTATGCGATAGGATGGCTTAAAATTATATTGTATTATATGTTGATTTTACCTCTACTAGAATTAGGGTTGTCAGATTTTACAGCCTTGTACTATCCCAGATTGAAAATTGGAACCAACTTTGCTTCAATTTGGACATTTGGAGTCAATTTACCCAAATAAAAATACAACCATGTTTATATATTTAGATGGAAACTTGATAAAGCTAATTGTAGCATGTTGTTACTTATTTGATTTCATGGTTAAAAATTGTAAAAGTATAAAAGATATTAAAAAATCAAATGAAAAAAGTAACTAAATGAGCTCGGTGATGGACAAAGTATAATATAGGAAATTAGCCCAACCGTTAGTTGGTAACAGAGCTAATGATGCATGTGAAAACTAATAAAGAGTGAATATGGAAGAGATCAATATTGACCAAGTCTCAAACATCAAGTTTGGGACAACAAGATTTGAACCCATTAATAGTTGGGGGATAGTTGAAATTATCTAAAAGTTGAGGGTGTGGTTGGGATTATCTAAATGTAAGGGGATTATCAAGAATTTAGAATAAAGTGAAGGAAGTATTGGAAAAGAACTCTATTGTTTTTTTGATAAGTAGTTCATGCATTAATAAAAGAATTTACAAATGGAACGCCTATAAACATGGACTAACAAGATGTTCCACCTAGGATGACACTTTCAAGGATGTGCTCCATGGTCAGATGATGAAAACAAACATGATGACAGAATAAAAGATCCTAAGTAGGAATGTTCTGGGGGAGGCACCCCTTAACAATGAGCATCATCATGCTTAAGAACAAGAAGAAGGTGATATCATTCCAGATAGGGGTGCTAATGATCTGGTTCATAATCCAGTGTGATCCACCATGATATCTTCCAAGGTGTAGCAACCTTCTCCATTATGGTTTCCAAAGACATTCGCTTAGTCTTCATCTTCTCTCATCACCTATTTTGATGTCGAAGTCAGTCCTGTAATGCAAGTTAATGTATACAGAATGTTCAATGTCTGTTTGTATCTAGTGTTGAGGATAGATATTATTTTGGTATTTTCTCAAGTTTCTCTCTTTCCAAATGTTTCAGAAGATGGTTATAATTAAGTATGGTGTTGAATGATTAGTGTTATTGGATTGTATGTGTAGTATCTGGTTTGGAAAAAGTATGCTATTTGTGAGTGAGTGTGGTGAGAAGAATTTGTGTAGAAAGTGTAGTGTAAAATGGCATGTGGTGAAGAGGTGTTGTGTTGTTTCTACAGTAGAATGACATAAATAGCATCCGGTAGGTCCCTGAAAACATCTCATATTGATATAATGGTTAGTTGGGATCTTATGGTTTGAAATAAACCAGAAGAAGATTTTATATTTATGTGGCCATTTCATTTTCCAAATGGTATTCATATCCAAAATGTGCCCTCTATAGGTAAGATGTAGGTATGCACTTTTTGGTGTATATGTTGGGCCTCATTTCCATGAGATTATATGTGCAGTGTTGTATTCAAGGTTGTGGATGATGTCTTGAATAGAGTTTGGGTTGAGGTTGTTTGTAAGGTGTACTTTGAGTGAGTTTTGTCTATTACTGGTCAGAATTTGTTGCGCTCTGGCTGTATTGATTCTTCTCATAGATGGTAGTATGTGGAAGTGGCATTTCAGATTTTGTATCATGTTGTTATTATGCTAGGGGTCACTCCATAAGTTAATGTTCATGAAAGCATGGGGGGAGAGTAAATTAGGTTCATGATGATATCTAATTTTTTTATGTACCTCCAAAGTGGTGAAGATATGTTCTTGCTAGTTTTGTGCCATGGATTGGATTGTTTGTAGTATTTATAGAAAATGAGATTTTTCCAGATTGTATCAGAGTTTGATGTAAGGGTTTTAATGATCTTGGTGATGAGACAAAAAGTGTGGACCTTGATGTTTATGGTTCTCCATCCTTTATATATAATTGGTGCATGTATAGTATCGCAGTTAACAAAATGCATTGTTTCCTCTCATGATCTTTGTTGTAATGGTTCCATAGAAACTTTCTTCTGATAGAGTCAATTGGGATTTAAGGTTTTGCTAGGAAATTGGATGCATTTGAGGTAGTGTGTGGTTATGGGTGTGATGACACTGTTAAGGAGGGTGAGTCGACCAGCTAGGTTTAGGAAGTGGCATGTCCAACATTGAATTTTGTGTTTGATCTTATCAACTATGGGAGTCCACAAACTATGTGTATAGGGGTGAGGGGGATATAGGCAAGCCGAGATACAAAATTGAAAATTGTTCAACCTTGCATTGGAGTAATGATCTATATCTGTTGAAGATTTCATTAGGGGTGTTGGAATCCGATGATGGAATATTTTGTAAGGTTTATCTTAAGACCTGAGTTGTAAGAAAAGAGGCCAATGATGTGTATGGTGTTGATGATAGTGTTGTTTTTGGGTTTAACTAGGATCATGATATCATCAACAAATTCGATAATATTCTCAAAATATTCAGTAGGTAATGCAATGAGCCCATGTGTGGTTCCAAGCTTAATCATGTTAGTAAGGATGGAAGTGACCATGATGAAAAGATATGGGGATAGAGGGTCCCCTTGCCTGAGGTCGTTAGCATTATGGAAATGTAAGACCCTTGAACTATGTTTTGGGTTAAACCTATTTGTTTTTCCTAAGTAAGTGCTTAGAACCTTGCTCCAATCCTTTGAGATGATCTTAGATCTTGTGGATAGGTTAAGTTTCTAGTTTGAGCTTGTTTGGATGATGTTTGTGCTTTGTGTACTTATGTTGAGTCAAATTGCAATTTACCCATTTGTGAGGGTTATCTTGTAATTTTCCACATCTAGTGTGTTCTTTCCCTCCCTTGGCATCAAGATACAGAGTGTGATGCTTTGAGGCGCCTTAATTGGGCCATGGATGAGTGGTGACACCATTAGAGGTGATTAAGGTTCCTAGGATTTGCTTGGTTTCAACCCATGTGTGCTTTGTTGGTTTGTCCCGACCTTGTCTCAACCATGTGGCATGTTTTGGGTGTGTCTCGATCGAGACACCTCCCTTGGGATGTTTTTTCTTGACCTTGATGGTCTTGATGAGTATTGGGTCGAGACAATTGTCTTCTTGAGGTGTGTTTTGACCTAGCTTGGTGGTGGCTCCTTTGTCTCGACCGAAACACATGCTTGAGTGTTGTCTCAACCTCCTTGAGGTGTAGAGACCGAAACCATATTTTAGGGACCAAAGGTGGTCGAGACCCAACATAGGTTGTATAACCACCTTGTGCATGTGTGTTTTAAGTGGTTGCATGTTGGCTTCTTGGGTGGACAAGTGTCCCTTTGGTACCTTTAGGTGTTGACACATCACCCCTCACCTGACTTCCCTCCTCCTTTGGTATGTAACCCATTTTTTCTCCATGAAAGTAAAACTTTCGACCCTCTTCCTTCCTCACCTTCTCTTGTTCGTCCTTGGAGCCTTGAAGAACTTGGAGGACTGATCTTGGAGTTGTTGGTGGTGGAGATCCCTTGCATGTGAAGATTCTTACTCATCTTCAACCTTGGTAAGTATATGCCTTTCTTTTGTGGTGTTTTCCTTGGATCTCCTACCCCATATTCTTCCCTTTTCTAGGCCTTAGACTATGTTTTGACATGGTGGTCTTTATTGAGAGAAAACTCATCATCACAAGGGTAATAGGCCATGTTTTGACAATACAACACCCAAGTGAGAGGGAGTTTCTCCTCTCTTTTCTACTTCTTTCTTTGGATCAGCCTAGGGTTCTTTCTTTCCCTTTCCATTGTGCTATCTTTTATCATTATGTATTCTCCTTCTTGAGGTTCTTTGTGGACGAGTGAAGCTTTGGTGGAGCTTCTTTTCCCCTTAGTGATTGTATGCTTGGAGTTTGCAATCTTTGGAGTGATCTTCCTTAAGGCTAGTTATATAACACTCAACCCTCTCTATTAACTTCACTCTTATATACATGCCAGTTACCGTCTTCTCTCTCTAAAATGTTCCATTAACCTACTAGTAGATGATGCTAAGTTCTAGAACTTGTTTGATGTTAAAACCATGATTGGTTTGGAAGAAATCCAAAACCCTAGTTTTAGTACCTGATTTTGGAGATGGATATGTAATAGTGGTTTTCTCCCACCTTTTGACCTTGGTATTGCTCACATGCATGATTCTCATGTACCTTGATGTATCTTGGAGTTCAGGTTCTTTTGTGGATGTGTTAAATGTGGTTTTATCTCTTTTGAACGAGGTTCTTTCATAGTGGCTTCATGATCCATGTTTTGGGGTTTTTGGTGAACGTTTTGGGTGAGAAGTTTTCCTCCTAGATGATAGTGGTTTTCTTTGGTGTTATCTCCTATTTTGGATGTGATTATCTTCTATTTTGAACTTGGTTCATCTCTATTTTGATGATGGTTCTTTACCTTGGAGGTATTATGACCTTAGTGGTCGATATACCATGTTTCCTTTGGGTCGAGACACTTTGGTGCTTGGTGTTTTTGGTCGAGATGTTAGCCTTTTTTTGGATCGGAACATGTGCCTTAGTTTTGACCGAGACATGCCTTGTGTTGGACATGACCTTGCTTTAGTTTCGACTGAGACACAACTTGTTTTGAGGTCGAGACACATGCTTTCTTTGGGGTCGAAACCTGATTCATGAGACAGTAGTGACATGGTTTACTGTGGTGGTTGCACCTTGTTTCATGGTTGAGGTCGAGACACTTGTGTATAGGGTGGTCAAGACACATAGGTGTGTAATGGTCGAAACACATACATAATCATATAATAAATACATGTATATGTGTAATCATGTAATGATACATGCAAATTGTTGTTTGGTCAGTTCTTTAACCCACCCTAATCATGTCTTATTACCCATATGTGCTCCAAGAAAGGGGGAGATGGAATACCTAGGGTTTGGTGATTGAATTAAGCTATAAAACACTAAAATGCTATGAATGGATCCCTAACCCTAATGTTGAGCCATGGGATGTGTTTTCTTCTCTCTCTTGAAGCAGTTATCATGTTATGATGTTTCTCTCTCATGTTTATATATCCATAACCTTGCAAGTGATGATGTAAAACTTGAATATCATAGCTTGTGAATATTATGATGGCGATAACGTGACACAAGGGAAATAGCTATGAGTCATGATGAGACATGATGAGATTGTACTGATATGATGGGTCTAATGACTTGGCGATGGCTCGATGCCTATTAGGAGGTGATATCCTCAAGATAATCGAGGGATTTATATCTTACAGTGATGTGACATTTCATAATGGCCTTATGAATGGAAGTGTTGCAAGTATCATGTGGTGATAGTATGACAAGTACACACCTTATATGTTTTATATATTTTGTAGTTGTACTCTATCCCTTATCTTTGTCAAACATGTTTTGGATTTATACGTTGTAACTTGATTGATGATAAAACTCACTCAATTGGCTAACTAAACAAGTGGAACCCTTATCATGTGGGTGCCTTGTTCCATAGATCCTTTCCAGTATCATCTCTAATTGTTGGATGGGTGAAACGAGTATAACTCGGAGTGCATATCTTTGAATATGTGGGGGTGTAAATTGAGTAATTCCTTGCATCCACAATTACAGGTTGTGTGAGATGATCATGTGTGAGACAATCGCCTTTGATATGGATGGTCATGCATGAGCCACTCCTTCTTTTAAGAACGACCATGTATGATCCTATTCTTCTAGTATTATTACCTGTACCAAGTTAGGGTAGATGTTTATATATGGATGGCCATGTGTGAGCAGATCCTCATGCTGACTATATATCATTGTTGCAGTTGACTGATATATCTTTGCGGTGTTTCCTCTTATGCTAACCAAGAGGTGTGGAGTGGTCATGGATTTTGACTCTTCCATTGACCTTGTATGACACTGATTTTGACTTAGCAGTGGTCGATTGGATTTGAGTGGTATGACTCAAATCCTCAGGGCAATAATAAAAGATGTAAGACAGTCTTGTAGTATGTTTTTGCATAGGGTCAAATACGAATAGCATTGTTTGAGCCCTTTGCCTTATCTTTTTACTGATTTCTTGAATTATAAGATGGTAAGAGAACTCAATTGTTATACATGTTCTTCATATTCCTTTTTAAAATAAAAATTGGTATAATGTTCAGTGTCAGCTACCTAGTCTTACTTAATCTATTTTATCTGTTAATTACATATCATTTAGTTGAATTTGCTCAACCTGCTTATTATGTTATTCACATGCTTAGCTTACACGTGCTTTTAATAGATGTTGGAAGAGAGTTATATCTCTCGATGGGACATTTGATCTCACCCCATGGGTTTTCACATCTTTTAGGTGGTTGAGCACGAGGCAGTAGAGATTGTGCTATTGGTCATGAGCAACAAGAGGATCAGTATTTGTAGAAAGGTTGTACATGTTGCTTGTGTATAAAAGTAGAGTCCTACATGTCGTCCCTGTACACTCAGGTCCTTGGGGAGGTTTTTGTTGTATGTATCGATATAAGGTTTTGGCTTTATGCCCGTTGTTGTATAGAGATGACATATATGTTTATGAACTGGTTATCATGTGTAATAAGGTGTGGCTTGAGATCCAATTAACAATATCTTGTATAATGTTTTGGGTAGGTGATATGCAATACATGTGACTTTTTTGGACTCTTGTGCAATATGATGTGACTCCTATGGTTTTTTTAAACCAGTTTTAGATTCCTATGTTTTGTGGTAACCTGGATGTTTAGTTTTAGTTCCAAAGTTTAGTTTTGAGTTATCTCTCTTGTGGTGCATCATGGTGTCACATGAAGTGTCCAAATGGAAAACCTTTGATGATGATAGAGAAGTTGTTGGTGGAGATACAAGCATGTATCCAATTGATCCATTTGCTTGGAAAACCATAATCAGTCATAGTATGGAGAAGATAGTTCCAATTTATATAGCCAAAGACTTTCTCAAAGTCCATCTTGATTGCAAGAACAGGTGTCTTGTTTTTGTAACACAAGTGAAGGGTTTCATTGACCATAATGAATGCGTCATGGATTTTACGATGTTTGAGGAAAGCATTTTGGTTATGGGCAATGATATCTTCAAGATGTGGTTTGATGTGGTTGTTGAGGATTTTTGCAATGATTTTGTAGGATGTGTTGATCAGACTGATGGGTCATAATTGTGTGATTTGATTAGGGTGATTCACTTTTTTATAGGGGATATGTTGGTATGGTAGATAGTTTTGATGTGTTTGTGGAAATTTGTGTTCTCTTGGAAGGATTGGAGAAGTTTCATAAAGTCTCCTTTAATATGGTTCCAATTGACGAGGTTGAATTCAGTGTTAATACCATCGAGTCTAGGTGATTTGTTCCTACCAATAGAAGATATGGAATCATTAAGTTCCTCAATGTCAAAGTCTTTGATAGTGTTCTGAGGGGACGAGATAGTTTTATTGCAAATGTATTTCCAATTGGTGGAATCAAGAAAAGTAGGTTTGTGTCATGTGTTAAATATGTGCTCAAAAAGTTAAACAATATGGTTGGTAATCACATGTTTATTGGAGCTAATGCTTCCATTAATGTTAAGTCTAGGAATGATGTTTCTCTGAGCATTGTTTTTGTAAGTTTAATGGAAGGATTTGTGTTTTGTCTCCTTCAGTAACACATCTAATATTGACTTATTGTTTCCATAGAGTATCAATGCAGTTTTGGATGTGTTCAATCTCAACTTTGATGGTGAGAGTGAAGGTAGGATTTGTAGTAGGATCACTATGTAGAAAGAGATGTTGTTATTCCAAGTCAGGTAGTTTATGTTTGATATTCCCATATTTCAATTTTTGCCAGAATTTGAGTGTCATTCCGATTTTTTTTGTATTATTATGAATATGGTAACCTGGTTCTAATGTAAATGAATCTGTTGTGGCCCAGGTTTGTTTGCATAATTCCAAATAGAGGTGGTCGTGGAGCCAAAAAATTATATGCAAAATGGTTTATGGCCCCATATTATAGGTTTAGTATCAATTATGATGAGGAAGTGGTCAGATATAGGTCGGTGAGCGATGGAGACATAAGAGTGGGGGTAAAGATGTTACCAATGAGTTGTGCAAATGAAGTGGTCTATCCTAGCCCAAGACTAGTTTCGATGCCAGGTGAAACATGCATTAGATGGAGGAATATCAATTAGGTTGTGTTGGGTAAGAAGCTGGCTAAAACTTTTGTCTAATGTGTGCATATGGCCACTCTTATGGGAAAGGTTGATTCTATCAGAAGATCTAGTGATGAGGTTGAAGTCTCCTCCCACGAGCCATGGTTTACTATCATACCTACAGAGGATGAGTTTGATCTCTTCCATGTAAGTTGTTTTATTAGAGATAGATTCCACATAGACCCCTGTGAAGTACCATTTGTGAACGTCCAAAGAGTTGGTGATATGGAGGGTAGTAGCGTAGTTTGGAATCTCTACATGTGTGATGGTGGACAGACTATTGTTGATTCCTATGTCTATACCCCCCTTGAATCCAGTAGGAGGTATGTGGTACCAAGAGTTGATGTGTTTTCCTCCTATGGTTTTCAAGAAAAATGGTGTGAGAGAGGTTTTGGTTTCCTGGATGGTGACAATGTTAATATTATTTTTATAAATGTGTCTCCTAATTTCTTTTCTCCTATAAATACTAGAGGCACCACATACATTCCATGATGTTATCTTCATTGTGTGATTGTGTGCAAGGTTGTTTCCATCAGCATCGATAATCAATGGAGCTAAAGGTTTTCAAGTGTGGTGAAGGTATCATGAATTTGTTTGTGGTTCCTCTAGTGCATGAATTTCTCTATGTCATCTAAGGCATTATGTGCTACTGACTCATTTTCAAAGGTGATACCTATCTTATTAGAAAAAAAGTGTAAAGTATTGTATATCAGGCCATGAAGTTGTATCTTCTATATTGTCAATTTGGTTATCACAATCAGATGTATAAGTTGTAGCAGATGGTGATAGACATGTGTTATGCAAAGAGTTATTTAGACGTGATGAGGATATACCCAATTATTCAGTGGTGAAGTAGTTCCTCTTGGTTAGACCCTATGGTGTTGTTGGCAGCGAGTTGATGGTTGAGATAGAGGCATGCACTTTCCCATTGCTCTTCTGCTTAGGACTCATCAATAATGGCAATTTTCAATTTCTGAATAGTTTTAGAGTCTAGGCTTGTTGTGTTATCTATGTTGTTGTTGTGAAATGGAAATGGTTTGAAAGTGAAATGAAGTGCATGGTTGTTTCTATCCACTGATGGGGAGGAGGTCCTTGGTCTCTTATTTTGTGTGAATTTGTTTGTGTCATCCTGTGAAATGGTTATGGAGTTGTGTGTGTTTCATTTGGCTTTCTAGTGGCCGTGAAGGTTTTCTTGGAGTTGGCTCAGCAGAACCAAGATGGTGGGTGAGAGCCGATGTTAGTGAAGGTGATAGAGATGACAGTGGGGTTTTTCACAGTGAGTTTAATTTTATGTATCTTTTATCCAAGCCTAATTTTAATGGATTTGGGTAATGTAATGGCTTGTTTAACAAAAAAGACACAGAACACCTTGATGTATTGGGTGGGATGGAGTGTGTCATGACTAACAAACTGAAGGGTGGCTCCAATGGTGTGTGCAATGGCTCTAAACACCTCCACTTCCCATAGGTGGGGTGGAAGATCAGAGATGGAAACCCAACCCGAGCCACCAGAACCAGCAAGGGAAGACCCTTGTTCCGGAGTCCACTTGGCAATGTTAGCTTGCACAAAGCTAGTGCCACATGGGATGATCATGGATTTCCTAAATAGGTGATCAAGTTTGGTTCCTTCATGTACGGAGTATAGAAGTTGTGATGATGATAGGATCTTAGGTTTTAGGTTAATGTTTCTCGGGAGGAGGAGGGCTATGGATATGGTAACATTGAGTATGTTGACTGTGTTGTTATAAATGTTGTTGCTAATGGTTACAAGAATTCTACGACTGGTGAAAAGTTTCAAAAGTCGCATGGAATTAGCAAGTAAGTCTATAGGGTGTTCCCGTTCTAGGTGAACAATAGGAGCCATGGTGAATGGTGATGAGTGTTTTGATGAATGAGTGTATGAGATTTGTGTTGAAGGTTGTGTATGGTAGTATGAAGGTTTTATAGGTGGTATGGAGTGAGATGTAAGGTGTTTAGCATCTGTCTGGTTGACATGTTCATGTGAAGGGGGAGGTAGAGCTGTATCTCATTCAGGAATGTAGAGACAGGAGAATGGGTTAGAAATAGTAGTCGAGTGATCATTGGGTTTAGGAAGCTTATCTGATTTGACAAATCCTTTGGTGTGACGAGATTTATCAGTAATCGCTAGTTTTGCATGTAAAGTGTTCTTTAGGCTATAAAGTGGGTTATGACGACCTAGGGAAGGACAAAGATTACGTGGGCATATGTAGGAAAGGTTCCCAAGCCGATTACAGATGAAGCGGCGAGGAGGTGAAGTACATCAGGACTTTCAATGTCCTTTGTTGTTGCATCTGTTGCATCTCAGAGCCCGAGATTGTGGTTTACTCTTGTGGGTCAATTAGGATTTTGGCCCTTGCAAAAGTGGCTAATGCAAGTTCAGTAGCTGAGATCTTTTAAAGTGGGGGGAAGTTGGTTTCATAACTAAGTAGTGAGTTGTGGTTGATGGTTTCATGGTGTTGTCCAGAAAGGTTTTTCAAAGATTTATGTGGTGGTATCAATAATGACATAGATGAGTTCTTACATTCGTACCTTTCTGTCATGTGACATAGCACTGATGTAGTTGTATCCTCCTCTTCAGTGTGTGTTGGCGATGCAGGTGTTAAGGTGATCTCGATGGGATTTACTCTTGATCCAAGCTTAGTTTGATGTTTCTCTGTGAAAAAAAGTTGATCCGCTGAGTCAGTGTGCATGGAGTCTGATTCTTCAGGTGTCTGGAAGAGTCAGTGTAGCTCCATCAGAGTTTCATTGTTGAAATTTGTAACCACTATTAGGGTTCGATCAGCAATGGGACGAAGGAAGACAGTCCATTCTCTCTTAAGTTTGAACGATGCGATCACAATGTAGATGTTGAATTTGTTATCGTAGTCAATGACGATCTCAAAGTTCTTGTTCCCCATTTGCACCTTGTTTACACCCGACGATAGATCAAACTGGTGGTATTTCCATGCTCTAGGAAGTTGAACAGTTGTGTGATTTTCTGGCTCGTCCAGTGGGTAGTTCATGAAAGGAAACCTAGTGGTCATGTTTGGGTTGTTTGTAGAATGGTTGGTTATCTTCCGTGTGAGTTTTCTGGTTGTGCCTATCTTGTTCTTATAAGCTCGACTGAGATGCTGGGGCGGCGTTGCAGCTGTTGCAGGATGGTGAGTGCAGAAAAGTAGACCGTGGTGTGATGTTATTTGATGTTGGCGGTGACTGCTGTTGCTAGAGCTTGCCGAGCGAGCTGCTGAAAGGTGTTGTTCTAGCTGGTGGAGTAGCTGAATGTCTAGCTTAGAACCGGTTTTTGTGTGTACTCCGATGTGGTTGGAGCCGGCGGAGCTGAGGAGAGTTGGAAATATTGCAGGGTGAGGGACTGAGGGTATTCACTACTGGAAAGATGGTTGTAATGCGACACATGTTTTAAAATAGTATGACACAAGTTTAAAATGGATTACAGCTTGTGTCAATTTTGTGGGCCTAACTTTCCCACCTAGTCCGGCTACCAGTCCCGCCAATCTGGCCCGCCAATTGAGCAAATATTTTTAGTACATATTTCAATTTGCCTTGGCCTTTCCGCAATTTCCCCTTTCGCGTGCTTGCCTCTCTGTTCGTCTCCCTGTCGCGTGCGTGCGAAGCTCTTCCACCGCGTTTCTTCGGTACTCTTCCACGGTGTTTGTTTGGCATCCTTTTGCATGCTGCTTCTTACAATCGTCTTCCTTCTGCCTTTAACTTGTCTCCTCCTCGTTCCTAGCCTCATCGACTCTACCCGTCTCCAACCCGACCTCCTCCGCCCCAGCCCCAATTGTGGGGTGATACTCTCATTTTCCGCTGAGGGACTCGGTCTTCGGAAACCAAAGATCGGTGCTCTCCTGTTACTTGTAGCAACTCGAATCACCTGTGACCAGGTTAATATTTAGAAGGTTGATTAGTTCCCTGCTGCAGAACAAGTCACAGAGCTCGTCTTGACAAAATTTCTTGGCTGTCTTCTGCTCTTCCTCTTCAGGTATGATTAAAAAATCCTTCTTTATGTCTAACGTGAGATTAAGGAAGAACTATTTAATATTACTCCTATTCTTCTTACCATACTGATTCATCTCTCGGAACCCATTTCTATTTGTTGCAACCATCCTCTAAGCTCTTTCCCCTATTCTACTCAAATTTTGTCCTTCCACCCATTAGTGTTTCTTATTCTTTTTTAGAACAACCAACGTACAACAATAGTTAAAATCAGGTCATATTGCATCGTCTATAAGAGATTGTGCCAAAAGTATGGCTATGTGTAAGGATGAACAAGAAGCTATGCATTCCAGTTTTATTTATGTTTATTCCTTTTCAACAACTAAACATTTGATTAATGAGGCTGAAATTAACCACATATAGAGTGTAATGCCCTATTTTGAGGCCCAAGGTCTAAGCTCGACACATTATAGAAGCCCCCCCTCTTGTTGAATGCATTCATGATTTTTTCTATTGTCTATAATTGCTATACATATTACAGTTAGTTTGCAATGTTTTAAGTCAGTACATCTTTCTATTTTCATGGATCTCACTTATCTACTTGAAGCAAAACTGTATCATCTTACTACATGTGATTCTCTAGTGAGTTTCTATTCGGCTTGAAGTTGTAACTACCAGCTACGACTCTTTTTGTTGCTAGAGAGTCATTTCTTAATAGCTAATCCATTCTTGAAACTTTTTTTCTCTATTTCACAACAAAAATCTGTTGGGTTTTCTTTGGGTTGTGTGAGGGTGCTAGAAGGTGTTTAGTAAAATTGCAAATTTCTTTTTTTCCCCATTCTTTCTATTTGTTATATTTCATATATATTTAGTTTTATTTTCTATGCTTTTGTGTTTTTATTTTTAGCTTTATTAAAAAAATCTATCTTTTCTGTATTGAATGATGCATACTTGTTGGTTAATTTGAAATTCTTGTTTATTGTTTGAAGGCGTCATAGAATTTGAAAATGAGTTTATTAAAGATAAGAATTGGATGTATAGATGCAATTCTAAGTATTACATGCTTAATGATCCTTCCTTCCATGAAGGGCTGAATTTTTCTAAGATTTGCATTTAAAGATAGCCCAAACTCTGAAGAGTTATGTCCTTGCAAAATATTTGAGAACGCAATTTATTAGTATTAAGAAGTTATTCGACATCATGTCTTATGCAATGGTTTCTTTGACAAAATATACAATATGAAAATATCACAACAAAAATATTAGGAAGCATAATGTAGGTGTCACGAACAATGTTGAGATCTTGAATATGCTAAGCGATATGATGAGTAATTACAAGGAGGTTCATGAAGCCCATGATTCCACTAACATAAATCAATAACACAATGATTCTAGTATTAAAAACTTTAAAGAAATTATGCAAGATGCTAATACTTTTTTTTTTGGGAAAATAGGGCCTATTTATTCATCCTGTGCCCTAAAACAGGTGGACAGTTACCAATTGACTCTTGGACATTACAGTTCAGCCAGCATGGCTGCTGGGACATCGAAAAGGCATGCCTAGAACGAAGAACATTCTTGGCTAAGCCATCGGCAATAGTGTTTAGGTTTCTAGGGACATAATAGAGAAGGTTACTATCACTGCTTCTGAGCGCCCGATATCTGCTTAGAAGAGGTTTCAGTCTGCCATTGCTCTTACCGGTTAAGCAAGCGATTGCCTGCTTGGAATCAGATAGAATGAGATAGCTTCCCATGTTCATCTTTTTGCATTCAGTCACTGCATGGACGATCGCAAGTATCTCAGCCTCCAAGCTTGAACAGGTCACCGTAGGGAGACCTGTGAAGAAGGTATCCTGTCTTATACTACTGCGGATGAAGAGTCCCAGGCTTGCGTGGCCATTTTGAATCCAATAAGCGACATCCACCATCACAATTTGTTGGTGAGGAGGGAAAGTAATACTTTGTGATCTTCTGGGTGTCTGAGAGCTAATCCAGGCTTTATGGATGGACTGGCAGCGTTCAGTGATGAATTTGACACGGCTAGCAAGCGGGGTGACATGTCGCTCATGGACAAACTTATTACGGAGACTCCAGTTGTACCAACAGGTGACAACACAAAGGCTCACCTTGTGGTTGTCCCCCATGGTCGAGTGAATGCAGAAAGTGATCCAGTCGTTCTCACTGAGGTCAAAATGTGAGTTGTCAGTGATGAGTTCTTTCCATGTTTTCTTAGCTTCCGGACAGTCACAGAGAGCATGGAGGAGAGTTTCAGCAGCATTATTGCAGATAGGGCAGAGTGGATCGACATCCACGTGCCGGCGAGCACGCTCAACGTTAGTAAGGAGTGCCTTGTGCTGGAATAACCATAGGAAGATGCGGATGCGTTCCGACAGCCTTGTCTTCCATATAAGGTTCCAACTGCCAGGTGTGTTGGTAGCAACATCTGCTTGTGGCCAGCGGTATGCAAATCTACTGCTCATAATTCCTGTATTACACCTTCAAGGTGCTATTGGAATTCTAGCACACGCTTTGCTTGGGGGGTGGAATCTGTTTGGGCTGGCGCATCCTCGACCCGCCCTTTTTTCCGAACACGATCAGGACTTTGTGTTGTTTGGAACACTATCTTCCTATTCCTCAGCATAACGTAGCCGTTGTCCCCTCTATGGTGACGCGCGATCTGTTTGGCGGGAGCCGCCGGGTTGGTTGGTGCTTGAGCCTGGAACTGGAACTCGCCATCATGGTCATTACGGGGCTCCCTTCCTTCGCTAACGTTGTTTTCGGTTAGCCTGACAGAGGTATTTGCCACATGCTCGGTGGGCGTGGCAGGCGGCGCTGCAGCCTGGGCTGCCTCCGCGGCTGCTTCCTTCTGACATTGTCGTTGTCTAGCCTTCTTACTTAACATGGGCTGGAAGCCATCATCGTCACTCGCCTACCCCGGGGAAGCAGCGGGAGTGCCCGTGGTGGCTTTCGGGTCGCTCGACGGCTTAGAGGATTTGCTCTCACTAGCATTTCTTCCAACAGCGGGTGGCTTCCGCCGGTCCGACATTTTGGTGTGGATAGTTTCGGAGTATGTAACAGCCGGAACAGGAATTGGGATAGACGTAGATGCTAGGTCGCTTGGAGTGGAGGAGCCGTGCTTGCACTCGTCCTCTATATGGCCAAGACGACCACACTTCAGGCAGAAGTGAGGCAAGTTCTCGTACTCGAGACGAAAGTACTCCCCATTGATGAAGATGGCTGGCAGGAGAGGTTTCTGCGTGTCCACTTCAACGACGATCCTCACGAACTTCCCCCTATTACCCAGCAAGGTGTTTGCATCCACCTTGATGGTCTTGCCGATGGAGTTATCGATATTAATGAGAAGTTGATTCTGATAGAGAAACATAGGGAGGTCGGCTACCCTAGCCCAGACCACCATCTTGCATGGTATCTTCTCCGATGGCCTGAAGGAAGGAGACCAAGATTGGACGGTCAGGTAGTTACCGAATATCGTCCAAGGGCCCCCTAGTAGAGCCTTCTCATAGTCTTCCCAGTTGCCCAACTGAATAATGTAGTAGCCATTATCAAGATCGATGATGCGGAACTAAGCCGTCGGCTGCCATAGCACGCTGATCTTATTGACGAGGGCTTGAAACCCCAACATGATTCCTATGGCTTTAACGACAACGGCGAATTGCCAGGGGGCCAACAAAGGCTGGATGGATTCGTGCTTGACGGAGAAGACGGGGAGGACGCCCGAGAGGTCAACCTGGATATCTTTTGCCGTGAGGGTGTCCGGCGAGGTAGGGTTAATATAGGACAGAAGCCTGTGATCTTTCCCAACGTGAGCGTCTCTATAGCTGCGACGAGCCGAAACAGCATCGGGAGCCGGCCTTATGTCAGGAGCTGGGCCTGCAACAGAAGCCGTAGCTCCATCGACCTGTTCCGTTTGCATGGAGTCCTCAACAGTAGGGTTGTCGTGGTCTGGGTCGGCACCGGCGGCAGGGTTGCCGTCGCTGGCGGGCGGGGCAGAGGTGAGACTTCCCTTAGAGGAACGATCATGAGACGACGATGAGCCTAGGCCACGGCCTCCACGGCCGCCGCCTCTGCCGCCTCCATGGCTCCCAAACCCTAGGGGAGTGCTTCTCATTGGATTCTCTGAATTCCTTTCTGGTTTGCAATCATCACAACTTAAATATATACAAACATGCACTATAATCTAAATTTAAACAAACATAGATGAATGTAAATGTATAAAAGAAGAAATAAGAATATGTCTAACTGAAAATCGGGGTTTAATCATCCTTGTATGTGGCCGTACAACCAATTATGTGGCCTGGTCCACTTTTTGAAGAGATTTCCAGTATGCGGTTCTGTTGGAGGTCCGCACCTAAGCGGCCGCACATACCGATTTTTAAAACACCGCTTCAGCCTTTTTGGAAGCATCTTCGGTTGGTGCATGACCCTTGCGCTTTGCCAATTCATGAAGAAAGACCTGGTTTTACCTCCACCTACACGACTTTCATCTTTGGTGTTAGCCCCTTGGCTTGTCAATCTCTTGCAACACAACACAATCACAATTGTAGTAAGTTTCTTGAACCCTTGTTCTTTTTATCTGCAACCTTTGTATGTGCCATGTTTTAGTCAGGCACTAGGTTGACAAACCCCTCACCTTGTAGGGGATGGGGAGGGTTGCAGGGCCGTCTTGTGCAGGTTTTCGCTCTAGTTTTTCCTCTCTGACTTCCAGACAATCGTGGTGAATCGAATGTTTCCTTTGCTTTAGAGTTTCCTTGTTGATGCCTTGTGTTCATCTACTGATTTTTTTCTACTTTGGCCACCGACCATGCATTGGCTACATAATGGTCTTCTTGTGTGATGTTGCTCATAGAGCACTGGTTTCCTTGACTTGGGTAGACCCACACAAACCCAGTGGAGGCAACCTCATGTCTCTTTTGCTTGAGTCATTGATTTGGTACCAGACCGCGAGTTATTTTCCTAGCCATGTAGGAGGTGTCTTCCTTACTCAGACTACTGTGGATATCCCACTGGACATCATTCTAGTCGGAGTACTCCCAGGAACCAGCGTCGAGTGATACCTGGGCATGATGGAGTCTGTGGGGAGTTCCTTGGTCAAGTTGTCCCTAGGAGGAGGAACGGTGGTGCCAAGCAACTTAGGTTGTCTGCACCATCAATAGTTGTAGAGGTAGAAGGATTTGGGTGTCGGGGTGAAAGGAGCCAAGTACTGTAGCTTTATTCACGTGTCATGATTTTATTAGCCGAACTTAGATAGGATGATATCGGGTGGTTGTTGGTAAGTTTTGTAATGTTTTTGTTTTACAATAATACCCCCTATAAGGCATATGATCAGTGTATCATCCTATGGGGTCGAGTAATATATGGTTTTAAATCGACTTTTTTGAGATCTATCCATTGGGCTAGGTTATGAGTCATGATTCTGACTATGGTTTCTCGAATTTTAATACTTAACCTAATTAGGATTTATGAGATAAGAATTAGGATTTTGGGTTATAATTACAAGAAGGCTAAAGTTTTGAGATTAGGAATCTACAAGAAGACCAAAATTTTGGGTTTTTGATGCCTTGGGTTTGGATATACTTCATTCATTAAGTTTTGCTTCCTTAATCATGTTTAAAGTTCATATTGCATATGTTATTTTGTAAACACCTTAATGCATAAGAGGTATTTATATATGCACTAATTACAATAAGATTCACGTTAAGATCAGACCAGTTAAAAGAATTTACCTCTTCATGTTTAAGATCATCAATGCAATTATGGGAAAAACCCTGAGAGAAAAGAGGTTTTGACAGGAAGTTGGGTCATATCAAGAGGGATTTTCTTAAGTTCCTTCAACAAGGAGGCTATGATGGCTAGGTGTTGTAGCTGATGCTCCTAGAGAGAAGAGGCATGCTCGCATGTTTAGTGATGGAGGCAGAGGGTGGCAAGCCAGATCAGGTCATAGAAGGTATTGCTTCATTCATGATCAAAGTGTTAAAGTCCTATATGATTATGGTGCATCGCATGCCTTCATTTCTTCTTCACTTGTTGATGTGCTTAGTTTACTTGTTGAGCATCAAGGTTATGATATTAACATCATAACTCCTAGTAGACATATACATATAACTCAAATATTTAATTTTTGAATATATGATGTGTACATATATGAATTTACTTGTGTGACATTTAAGATTATATGTACATTATGGGAACTAGTAGGCTACCATGATGAAGTTTGTGCCCTCTTTTGAGAATATATGCTCAAGTTACTTGTTGATAGATCACTCCTAGTAAGATCAAGATCAGCATCCCTCTTTACAAGTTTGATTATCACGTTTGTCACCTCACAAAGAAGATCATGTCTTCTTTGAGAACATGTGCTCCAGTAACTTTTTGATAGGGTGCTTTTAGTAAGATCTAGATCAGAAACCCTATACAAGTTTGATCATCACATTTTCCCACCTCATTATGAGAACTAGTAGGCTTCCACAAAGAAGATCATGTCCTTTTTGGAAAACATGTGCTCAAGTTACTTTTTAATAGAGCACTTCTAGTAATATCCAGATCAAAAGCCTTCTACAAGTTCATTATAAAAAATATATAGACATGAGATCTATTTCACAAGTAACATTCTTAGAAGTTCCCATATAAATCTTTCTTACTTGACAAGACTATTATAAATTATTTCTTTGGTTCTTTTGACATATGATGTGTTCTTTTATGCCTAAGCAATTCCAAAGAAGTTGCTTTAGTTTATTTCAATGCCAAGAAATATATAATTAGTAAATAGTTGTTTAGAAACCTCATCAAATTTTTCAGTTGACCCATGCGATTGTTACACCTTGATAGAACTATTAAAGATGAAATTCCACATTCCCTTTTCCCTTAGACCTAATGGTATCACCTATTAATTAAACCGAATTTCATAGTCATAGAAACACATTGAATGGTTCTTACAATATAGGACAATTATATGCTTGTGTGTAGCAATCACGCTGCAATAAAGATTGAGTGGAATTGAAGTCAGATCTGAACTGACATTTAAATGTTGTTGTTGTTTTTATTTTTGTACGATAACTTACATTTTATTTCCAATAATCTTAGCAGAAATCATATGCTTAATTCGTACATTGGCCTACCTGATTTTTTATAATATACTATTGTCTTAAATCTGTACATTTACATATTGTATAGTTTAGAGTTAAAATAAATATAAATCAGGATAGTTATTTTGTTGTGTAGCTCCAATCGGCCTTCCGTTGCAAGTTTATGAGTAAAAAGTTGACTCCATGGATGTGCTTGAGGTATTGCTTAATGTCTTCTTTTATATTTTCCTTTGTGTATGATGGTTATTAATTAAATTAGTGCATTAATCATTCTAAGATTTTTAGTTTATGCAGTGGTGTAGCGTTTGTATCTGTTGTTTGAATAATGAAGAATTCATATTTTATTACTATTTAAACAATGTTTGATTGCAATATTGCATGTCTTAAAATATAAATATCTAGATAGAGCACACCCATATATATAAATATCTACACAATCATATTTTATTGTTATCTCTTCTTGTACATCTGCATAGATGTAATACTCCATATACAAGTAGCTTAAACAACAATATAATCATTGTTTTTGATTCAATATGACAATTTTCATGTCATGATACAAAGAATTTTTTTAGATGACAATAAGAAGAGTAACTCCTATATTGCCTAAGGATGGTGGTGAGTTTCTATCAAAATGCAGGGTGTGTGAGGGTGATCACAGTTAATAAAAAGGTTGATATGGGTTCATAAGAGGGCTGATTTGGGTTCATAAGAGGGCTGATCTGAGTTCATTTGGAAAATGCATTCTTCTGGAGGGAGTTACAAGTCTCAAAACCACGACTCCTAATATTTCTAATCATTTTCGGCTTCTAAAGTAGGGTCATGGCCTGCAATTGACTCCTTCTCAAGTGAAATAATGGCATCTACACGCTTCCTCCTCCTCACGGGAGATTATAGTCCTCTAGGGAATACATTCTCATGTTTAATCGAATTCTTATACGGTTATACCCATTTTAGTCCTCTATTTATTGGGATTGACCATTACGTGTTGTCAATACAAGAGCAACTACTAAGAGAAGACTTAACCATTGGCATACACCGACTTCACTCTTGTTTCTATAATCTTTCTCTTCCACTACAACAATCTTCCCTTCTTCTCCACCCTTTCATGTTTGTCTGTCTTAAAAACAGCCCTTGCTCTTTTTTATTGGGTGTGCTTGTTACACGTCGCCACGACAAGAGAGGCCTTAACCAATGGTAGCCATCCCACTACATATTTTGTTTCTCTACCCCTCCTCTTCTGCCATGTTCATCCTCTGCAAAGAGAAAATCAAAGGGCTTCCTCCAAAAAAAGTTGGAAAGCAATATCACCTCACCATTGCTACTCACCAATTGTTGCTCTGCTAGCTACTAGTCAAGGAACAACCACAATTGTTGGTTTTGTTTATGAAGTCAAACCAAACTAGTTTTATGCTATTCATAATAATGGTTAATTGACTAATTTAAATAATTAGATTGCATACACTAAGTATTTTTCTCCCAATACATGCATCAGGCCCTGTTTGGTTGGCGAGAAATGAAATAAATGGGATGTAAAGAAGGATGGGCTTGGAAGGGACAAACAATGAAAATGAACTAAAATTTTAGTCTTTACTATGGTTACAGACGAGAAAAATATCATCACATATTGGATTTTTTTTAAGGACATACTTAGACTCAAGGAAGTTGTCGCTGCTCTTACCTATTTGTTTTCCTATCGCGCTGCGTTGTGGCATTGTCCATTGATTACGCCAACATGAACGATGTTGAAAGAAACCTAAATGCCAAACTAAGAAACAAACTAGATTTCTTGTGGTCGTATCCTCTTGAGGATCTATGGAATTGATACATTTTAGCTAAGGGAGAAGGCAGAAGCGTTTTGGGAACTTTCGCTCACTTTCATTAGGAAAGGCTCAACTTATCCAAGGTAAAGTTTTGTGTGAAAGAATGTAGATGCCAGCCAGGACGACAACGTACGTAATGCAGACCGTGAATCTGATTTGTTGGTCACATTTATATTTATCTCTGTGTGGTTGGTTTGGAAATTGCAGGAGATAGTGCATCTTTTACTAATCTGACATATACGATATACATAGCCCTATTTAGATATGACGGATCCCATGCTTAGGCTGAACCAAACGTGAGAAACAGTATCATTTACGAATAGAATCCCATCCATGCCTAGTGTACCATAGAAGTAATTTACAGATGTTACTATATCTGCATTCAGAAATGATATCTGGTGTACCATTGAAGTAATTTACAAATGTTATTATTTTGTTCCTGTACTATTTTAGTTGGGATAGAGAATCAATCTGGAAACTCTAGAGAGTAATAACTTTCTTTTACTTATCAAGCATACATCTTTGATGCATTTAGAAATTATGCTTATGATTTATTGGTACAAATCATTGTTTTGATCCATAACTGGAGTTTACTTCTTACAGGTCTCTTCCTTTTTTGGTGGCAGCAATCCAACGATGGCCAGACATGTTACTTGATGGCATCAGATCATGACTTTTTTATTCTCACTTGATGGCATCAGATCATGACTTTTTTATTCTCCTGGCTTCAAAGATGAAATATGTGAAAGCTGCATGTTGATTCTCTGTTCTGATTTGGATGTCAATGCAGTCCTGGACTCACCTTGCTTTTAAACTTCCATTTTAATGATATGTACTCCACGTTCTAACAAGTTCTTGTAAATGTAGTAGCTCTTTGCTAAACTGGATGAGCATGGGACAAAAGATATTCACATGTATGATTAAACAAAATGGTTGTTGATATAAAATTGAAACTGTTATATCGTGGTATTTTGAATGGACTTTGTGCTTGGTCAGATCTTATGTCGGTGCATAATCATTTTATAAAGAAAACGCAATCTAAATTTCTGTATGTAACACCAGCAACTTAAAATTTTCATATGTAGCATTTGCAACGTTCCAGCAGCAGCAAAAACATTATTCAAGTAGCAGCAACATAAGTGATTAGTAGCAACACGAAATTTCTGAATGCAGCGGTAGCACAAATTGACACACACATATGCTGCTTTAGTTTGGCAGTTGGTGGCAGTTGGTGTTCCTTTGAAGTGACACATACGTGTGTTCGGCTTCGTCATGTGTGACAAATTTTTCCACTTAATTGACTTGGATCCCCTGGACACTCTGAAACTGACACATGTTTCAGATTTGGCTTCAGATTGTGTCTAATTAATTGGTATTCAGGCACACAGTTGTGTCAATATCAGTTAGTTTTGTACTAGTGATTGTTAGAGAGAAGTTGGAGCTTTTTCTCTCACTAGCAAACCCGGGCTAGCTGGCGTGACTAAAAGGTCGAGAGAAGACAGGGAGCGGTGGAAAGGTTGTGTAGATGGTAGAGAGCGAAACGAACACCTAACAACAACAAAGAAATGCGCGCGTCGTGGGTGATATGCATTGAATGTCGTGAGTCTAGGCCTTTCTTCGCGCCAGCCGGCACCAGCGGCATTGGGAAATGATAACCCTACAGATACTGCTTTGAAGCAAGAGTTCCAAACCTGACCAATTGCTTTTCCTGTTCCAGAATACGCTTACACCATGAACGTGGACGAGAAGAGCGACGTGTACAGTTTCGGCGTGTTGCTTCTGCAGCTGGTGACGGGAAAGAAGGCGGTGGACCAAGAGACGTTCGGAGACGGCAAGGACATCGTTCAGTGGGTGAGAGAGAACATCAAAGCAGAAGAGAGCAAGGCCAAGAAGGCGGCCGCTGCCGCAGCAGTGGCTGGAAGAGGAGGAGTAGATGGCGATGCGGTAAAGGGAGGAGGAGCGCTGGACCTTAGGCGCCTTCTTGACCCTCAGCTTGGCCCTCTTTATCACGAGTACGAGGACATGGTCCGTATGCTCAACATCGCGCTTCTTTGCACGTCGGCGTTCCCCATGAACAGGCCGTCCATGAAGCGGGTCGTGGAGATGCTCAAGGAGCTCAAGGGAGTTTGCAAGGGAACGCCGCCGGTGAGCAAGCTGGAGAAAGTAGTGAAATGAGGTGAAGGGAAAACAAAAAGAGGTGGCAATACGACAGTAATAGACCTACCGCTGCAGCATGTGTGTAAGCTAAGACTGGTTTTAAGTGTCAGCTAATGAATTGGGTTTACAACGGAATTTGTCTTATCGGGTTGAGTACTTAGTATACTATCCTCAACTTTTTGTTCTTAGATTCTACATATACAGTCTGACCTGCAGCTTGCTGGGGTCTCAATGATGATAGTTGACTTGTTATATTAGCGACATCCTTTAATTCTCATTACTGACTTCTTTATCTGTTGTAAGCTCTCGTTTTTCCTACGATACGTTGAGGTCACTTGTTTTGGGGGTTCTAATCTACCATTGGTTGTCAGACCATTCCCATACGTACTCAATAGAAAATAATATGAAAACCAAAAATCAATAGTATATATCGAAAATTATCCAACTCTAAAACATAGGATGTACATTGTGGTGGGTCATGTATATACAAATGAGTGGCTGCATAACAATAGAGTATTTAGCATTCATCTGTTTTGGATGACATATGACAATCTCCGTGCGATGTTTCCATTTTGTTTGAACCACATTGGTCTAAATCAATTTTCATGGGTAGGTATGATTTGATAACACAAAAAGATCCATTGATATCGCGACCAAAGAATGGATATCGGAAATTTTATTAAGTGTAGACTCATACCCGTATGTATATGTATATAGAACAAGAGACCTCATAGTCCACAGTTGTAAAAATAGACCACGGTGGTATACTGTCTTGAGTCCACGGTTATTAGGACTGAGATTTTGTATTAATTAGTCTACGGTTAATATTTAGTTCCCTCCCATGCCCACTAATTTTCTGGTAACTCCCGCTATAATTTTCACTTTTAGCGAAGAAAGCGCTAACTATTCTGTCTGACGGTAGCAATTCCCAAACCCCCATCGCTTCTCGCATCTGTCTGGCCTCCCGACGGTACCAATTCCAAACCGCCCGTTGCTTCTGGCACCGAGCGACGTCTGCCTGGAGATTTTTGTTGCCGTTCAATTCCTCCCATACGCCCGTCTGAAGCAGCGCCTTCATCGCCGCCGCAAACCGCTCCCCTGTCTCCAGTCGAGCCTTCTTAGAGGCGGAGCTGACTCTTCTGCTATTATTCGGCGGGTCTTCGACCAGGTCGGTTCCTCTGGATACCTCTTCATCCTGATGAGCGCATACGCAATGGCCCCGTTTGGTTTGCAGGACATTTCTACTTCGTTCGGCAAAACGTTTGGTAGCGGCGGGCACCTTTTTTGCTTCTCGGGCAGGAGGCAAACACCCCTCCCAAACATCGGTAGCTAGCCAGCCGTATTTTCTGTTGTTAATTCTATATGTGCAGCGATCGTTCATAGCTCAATTTTCACCACGGGTTTTCGTTCCAGTCATCCGCCAGCGATCCAAAGTGCAGCGACGGGAGCCAACGCGTTCCCAAACGCACTCACAGGTCGCCGGCGACACCCTACTCTTTCCCTTCCTCCCCCTCCAGTATCACCTCCCTGTTACAACCCCATGAATCTACAACTTTGTGGTCGACTTCCGCAGCACTTTCTCAGGAGTAAATTCATTCCTGTCGACAACCTCCTTACATGCGTGTAGTAATTATCGGTCTTTGTTTATTCAAAGTCTGCAAATTACAAATCTTTCTCCAGCCAGTTTGATTAGAGATCTGTAGTTTGTCGGTCAACAGGGAAAATCACATATTTC
Source organism: Alisma plantago-aquatica (assembly GCA_963693085.1). Lineage (NCBI taxonomy): Eukaryota > Viridiplantae > Streptophyta > Magnoliopsida > Alismatales > Alismataceae > Alisma > Alisma plantago-aquatica. The sequence continues at coordinate 233,361,542 of OY856409.1, read as the reverse complement.
TTGGATTAAGCACAAGGGAGTTCAGGAGCGTGACTATCTCTGTCGGAACTACGAAATCCTATCCACCTCACATCCAAACGCAGGTTGCCAAATTCAACCTCCTTTCCTTTCTATTTACCAGCCAATCCCAAGCCTCACTGTATCTGTTTCAAGTCCTATCCATCAAACCAAACACATTGAATGAGTATAACATGAGTAAAAAAATTAAGAACTCAAGTTCCAGATCATGTTTTAGGTGATTAGTTTATTGTAACGATGGATTCCAGTATATCTGCAAAAGCCATGTTTTAACAATATGTTTACCTTACAACATTTTCAGTGAAGCATACAAGATGGCTAGAATTTCCATGCTTAAACATTTCATATCGTATAGATGTATATGTTTTAATGGTTTATATTTTCTGATCTACGCTCACAGTTGCAACAAAGATTTCAGTATTATAGGAAAAACAAAATCTAAACCAATCAACTGAAACTCATTCTGGAAAAACAGGCAACAGCCATCATGTACTGTGTCGGGTGAGTAGCTAGCAACTCTAACATTGTGTGCATTGTGCTTCCACTATCGGTTTTCATATTATCATTCCACCTTTCTGTTCTGCCCGGTTACGCTTACGCCCATTGTGTGCCGCCTAGCAAAACAGGACGTCGGAGCAACACAACACGACATGTTACACAACTACATATCGGTGCAGAGAGCAGTATGGAGCGCCGATACTCAAACCCAAATCGTCTCATCCAATGTTTTGAGATTTTTTCTCACCGACACCATTGAATATAAGATGTTATTCAAGGACAGCAAATAAAACTACTGGCCAAAATCAAACGTCTTGCGGGAAGAATAAGTCTCTTGTTGTTGGTTATGGAAGTATATGATTTTTCTATATTGTTGATTTGTTAATATCTTCAGACATCGTTACCATAAGACTCTGCTTAGATAACATTTTTAAATAAGTACACAACCCTTAATAGTCTATGGTTTGAATTTGGTTTCCTTGTTTAGTCCACGGTTATTTATTTTCCAGATCCAATTTGTCATAGACCACGGTTTGTTTATACAAAGCCCATGTTCGCTTGACTTCGGTCCATTACGCTTCTGAGTTGCGGTCTTGCAGAATCGTGCCCTAGCCGAAGAGTTTCCCGCAGCCAAGCAGTTGCCGCAGCCGAGCAGTGCCCGCAGTCGAGCAGCGTCCGCAGTCGAAGCAGCACCGGCGCCACTAAAATAGGTCTGTAAGTGCACAATTAAATCCTATTTAGAGTTTAAAATATTTTACAATTTTATTAGTGTAAGCCTGATAAGTTATTAACTATGTATACTCACAACAACGCGTTGATTGATACCAAAAATTTGGGAAGCAGATTTGTGCTTGGTGTACTGTTAAGAAGAATCTTGTCATAGACGCACAAGTTTCGACACATGCTTCATCTTCCTGTGAGTGGTCTGACTTTTTCTTCTATCAATGTACAACTACCATCGACTACATTAATTTAATTTAAAATTTACCATCTTTAATATGTATCGATCAATATTCATATACGACCTTCACATATGCCCATATAATTTTTCTAAGAGTTAGAATCATATGACTTTTGTATTCTCAGTTATACTGTTGTAGTTATTATTTTTATATATTCTGTAATTTTTTTGTGTATAAATTTGTTAATAGTGAGATAAAAAGTTATTTATAATATCTTTGTTACTTGTTTGACTTTATTAACCAACACATTCTTACTTGAGTTTATCCTCCAAGCTTTGTGCTATGCTTTGTGTATTACTTTGCATTCATACTTCTATTTTGTAGTTGACTATGAGTCTTCTTTTTCCATACGACATACAAATTGGCATGTTATGTTTATATGAACGTTCAAACAATAGAAACTCTTTTGCTATTAGACAAAAACTTAATGTCACAAAACATATTGAGATAGAATAGGAAGATAATGTGTGTATTTAGTATCAATATAGGTAACTATATTATTTAAACGAACAACATATTTGTATGAAATGTTTTAATAATATTGTTTGTTAGAAAAATAGTATTATTTATGACAACATAATTTGAATTCTTTCTAAAATATGATTTCCTTTTTATGTTAGGCTTTGTCTATGGACAATCAATATTTTATTGACAGAAATTGGATGTATAAGCCAAACACAAGATTTGATCGTCGTCGGGATAATGATTTTATTCAGGGGATAGATTGTTTTATGCAATTTTCCTCAAATAATGTTAAGACAGTAATGATGTTTTGTCCATGTATGAAATGTGAGAATAAGTTCCACAAAGAACATAACACTATTAGGGAGCATTTAGTCCTCTATGGTTTTTTTCCTCGTTACACTCTATGGGTGTACCATGGTGAACTTTTTTACCACGAACAAACTACTAGAACGTCAACACTTGAGTCAAATGACGATGTGGATCAAATGATTTCTGATGCAATAATTAGGGATGTTGATGAAATGGAATATAATTTTATTTCATGTCTAGATCATGAATCTGAAAAACTTGAAGAAGTTATGAAACAAGCTAATACACCCGTGTATGAAGGTTGCAAATACTCAACATTGCATTTGGTCTCTAATCTCTTTAATATCAAGTGTGATAATCATTGGACCAACAAATCAATATCAGAGCTTCTTCAGATACTCTATAAGCTATTTCCAGTGAATAACAACTTTCCCAAGACTTGGTATGAGATGAACAAGTTGATGTCTTCTTTAGGTTTAACGAAAGAAGTGATACATGTGTGTGCAAATGACTGCATGTTATATAGAGGTGATCAAGCCAATCTAGATGAGTTTTTAAGGTGTAAAGCATCTAGATGGAAGCCAGCTAATAATGTTAAAGAGATAGATTCCAAAATACCTGCAAAAGTTTGTCACTATCTCTCTATTATTCCTAGATTGAAGAGGATGTTTATTTACTTTTACTATGCCAACTTTAGGAAATGAGCAGAGGAGCGTGCATACCTCAACCCTAGCACATGATAATGGTACACGCCACATGGGAGGTACAATATTTGAGGTTAATAGTTATATTTGATATAAATAATTGATATTAATATTTTTTTACTTTTACAATATCAATTTTAGGAAATGGGCAGAGGCAAGTTGGAGTCACAACTCCAGAAGATGACAATGATAGACAACAAATAGGAGGTACAATATTTGTGATAACATTATATTGATGTTCATATTTATTTATTTTTATTATGTTGAATATAAATTTATGTTTTTTTCTACTATACTAGGAGTGAATGATCAAATCCAAGAACATCATTCACATGATGAAGTTCATGTAAATTCAATAGAATCAATTGAGCATGATGGCACAGGTATTATATTTTTATGAATATTTTTCATTATCTAAATAAATATTAAATCACATTTTTTAAATATTTCTTAGATGTTACCATACCAAATGTTAAAAAGAGAAGGACAAGAGGTAGGATCAGTTTGAAGGCTGTGGCCCCTATGCGTGGTCAGAAGCATAAATGTATTGTTCTCAATGATGGTAGAATTGTTGGACCAGGGAGACACAGCTTGAGCAACTTTTTAGGAATTTTAGCTCGTAATTCATGTTTATTTCTGATACATAAGGAGTGGGGATAAGATCATGAATCATCAATTGAAAAGGTTATGGCTGATGTTCTAGTAAGTATTCTACTCTCAGCATGCTTTTATACTTTGTTTTGTTCAACTAAAAAGCAAAACACATTTAATCGTATTGTTTTAATATATATTATATATTGTCGATGCAGCGTGACTTTGAATTTCTTAATATGGATGATATCAAAGTGACTTCTTATGATGAAGTTACTACCTTTGTCCAAAAGACAATCAATCAACGATTGCGGGATTTTCGTAAGGATCTAAAACGTAGGTTAAATCCTAATATTCCTATTGTTGAACAAATGGAAACTATAGATGATCGAGTTCCACAAGAAAATTGGGTACTACTTATAGACCTTTGGAGTAGTCAATCGAAATAGGTAAAGTTCTGAAAATTATTACATTATCTTAATATGTTTTGCTATTCATATTCATATCCATTTCTGAAATTCACTTGATCATTGAGAATCAAGAAGCAAGTATTAATAAATGAAATCGAAGTATTTTACAAGCTACACACACAACTGGACCAATATCTTTTGCTGAAAAGCATATGAATGTGGTAAGATTTCTAATATAATTTAGAATTGTCAAATGACTATACCTTTTAATATATTTGATATGTCAATTTTTTTAGGAGAATAATGGTGGAAAAGCCACACTCCTGCAAACTTGGGTTGATGGTCATAAAAGGAATGGTGTATATATAAATGAAAAAACAAGAGTGATTTGTGTAAGTCTTTATATCATCATTTATATTATTCTAAAGTATGAAAAAGAACTTGAAATATAAATTTCTCTTATAGGAAAAGGTAATAGAAAGGTGTATAGAATTGGGACTAGAGAATACAAATGATCCGTTGAAGTTTGGTCATGTTGTGGACTCTGTTTATGGGTCACATCATGGAGGATATGAGAGGGGAATAAGCAGAGGCATTACTAGAAGAAATTTAAAGAAGAAGAGACGAGTAGAAAATTTGAATAGAAGTGTGACAAAAACTTGGGAATCCTAGTTGAAAGAGAAGGAGCATCAAATCAAAGAACAACATTGTCATATTAAAGAAAAAGAACGTGAAATTGAGGATTTACGAGCTCGGTTAAAGATATTAGAGTCACATGTATTGTTTAACTTTTAAAGTAAGCATAATTAAATAAAATATTTAGATTTTTTAGAATGAAAAATTATTTTACATGTTCATTGTAGGACAAGACAACAACTCTTGATTCTAGTTTTGAGGATGAATTAGAATCTCCAGTATACTAGCTATCTTATTTTCCTATATTTTTATACCATCTCTTCAATAATATTTTAATGTTTTTATTTAATCACCAATTATAGGAAGGAACGAATATTGATTCTCCTCATTTGGGTAAGATTTATATTTTCTTTTAGCATAATAAGTAATATTTTTGTCTATTTAATGTGTTACTAGTGTATTTTTCCTTGTCTTATTGTTAGATACTAAATGAAATGTAAAACTTTATATGTCATTCAATGAATATAGATACATATATCTTTAAATTTATTTTACATGATACAACTGTGAGGTAATCTATTACTTTGTTATAAAGAAATAACACGCATACAAACTATGACATGTTTTTACACTTATAAAATCATCATGAAGTTATCTATATAAATGAATGTTAAAAAATGTATTTTGTTTTCATGTATGTTTGACTTGAATATTTTGTTTTATATAGGAATATGACTCTCATGCCACATATTTGGGAAGGAAGTGATCACTTTGGGAGACAAGATCTACAAGAGACCAAAATATCTTACAACATTATTGAAGTTACTGTTGTTGTGATACCATGTTGTCAGATTCTTAAAACACAACATGTTATAATGTTTAAGTTCAGAATTTGTACGGAAATACTATGATATTTTTAGAATTTTTAGAGATGTGGCCGAGACAGCTTCAGCTATTATATTTTTATTTGTTTCAAATATATGAATATTGTTTATGGAATATGTTCATTACTGAGATCATTAAAATAATGATTCTCAGGAATTTGAACAGATGTGAATGGAGTATTGTGTCTTTTGAGTTGTGTCAAATAAACAAATATTATTTAACAATTTGTTGCGATTGTTAAATATTTATAAGTGCAAGATTTAATATGAGTACATCCTGAATAAATATCATAGCATAACATGTTCTTTGCTATGTGATATCCTACATTAATAATGTTGAATATATATAGTTTAATTGGGGCCGAAATATATTATATAAATAAAACTAGAATTTAAAAATAAAGTTGTCCACAATTTTCCAATGTAATGTCTCAAAATAAAAATAATAATAGTCCACGGTTTTCACAGTGGACAATAAATATTGATTAAATTATAAAAGAATAATAGTCCACGGTTATCACAGTGGACTGTATGGTTTTTAATTTGAGTTACAGAAATGAAAATAGTCCATGGTTTTCTAATAGTCCATGGTTTTATTCGTGGACTATGGGGAATAGTCTACCGATACTTGATCTACGGAAATAATCCACGGTTGTTTTATACTCCACGGTTAAAACCATGGATTATGAAGTATAGTCCACGGTAATGTTTGTGGACTATGAACCATTTTCCTCTAGTATCCATGGCATGCCCGTAAGGATGAGGCGTGCTGGTGATGAGAACATGGTACATACTAGCCAAGATGCCCAGAATGTAGTGTTGAATCCCCACAAGATAGGCTTATTATGATACTTTTTGGTTGATAATTGTAGTTTATGCCAACAATGTATTGCTCTACCCATTGATTTACCTATCTAATTAGGACACGCCTATAAGAAGTTGTGGCCAAGAAATTCAGTTTATGTGAAGTGACTTGTTGAGAAGTCAACGATTTGTCAAGAAGTCCGAGCTTACAATGGGAGTGATCATAGGAGATTGGCTAAATTTTAAATAAAACAACCTACTTACACTTGGAATGGGTCATTTTCTCAAGAATTAAGATGATTGTTATCTCAAAGCTGAAAAAAGGGGTAAAACATACCTTTTCAAGTAGCTCATTAGATATACAAGCATCCCCTCAATTCCCAAATATTGTTCATTATCTTTCCATCATTAAGAATGTAACAATTCTCAAGGAGATATTAGGGTTTCTGGGTGATTTATATGCCATGGGGGTAAAATGGAGCTCAAAATGCAAAATTATAAAATTTCTAAGAAGTTTAACCATAATTTTTCCTCCTCTTTTTTCACCTTGTCTTTATTTATGTTCATATCTTTTGTATACCAAGGTTAATTAGTTATTCTTCTCATTTTTCTCTCTTTAGGCATTTCAAGACCATATGGAATCAAATTCTTTGGTTTGAGGGCTTTCAGTGAGTTTTATGTTGAGTTTTTCATTTTTACGTTTGTACAAGGGCAAATTGGTGAGTACAAAAAAGGCAACTTTTGCCATAGAAATAAGCATTTGCTCGTTAAATACTTTGCATGTTAGGTAGAAACCACTGGAAGTTATTCAATCCCACATCTTTCATGATATGTGATTAGAATGAGACATTAACCAAAAGTGTAATTTTGAATGATTACAGTAGTTTGATATTTCTTATCTTCTTTCCTAGATGTAGTGGCACCTTATCGAGTGAAAAGAATAACTATTTGGATTGGAAGAATTTCAAGGTTTTGTTATGATACTTTTTAATCTATTATAAAATAAGGAGTGATTTTAAACCATACCCCCTAATTAGAAAACATGGTTTAAATTAAAATCAATTAAAAATAGACTCTTTGTCCTTTCCAATGAACTTAAATTCATACAGATTGATATCAAATAACAACTACTATTGAAATAATAGAGTATAGTAAGTTAATCATCAATTACAAGATATCACATGACCTTATTGTATATAGTTAGATATTAGCAACTTCATATGATCTAGAAACTTGCTTACACAATATAGAGATATCCAAGTGATAACATATCTTTTTCAGAGTTTATGTATTTATGAGTTGAACATAAAAATAAAGATAGCATACAATATATACTTGACAGGGTTGAAAATAAAAGATGTCTAAACTAAGTAGTTTTTCAATAGATAGGTAATTCTTGTAGAGAGACCCCTCATGTTCAATATTGGTGATATACATTACTACTCTCTAAGATAAACATTGACCCAAAACTATCAAACTATGATCTAAACATCGTTGAATTATATTAGTGATGCAAAAACATGAATATCTTTTTTATTGATTTATCATAAGTAATCCATCAGAAAACTTTTCAATACAATAGTCATGTTGCAACATTAAATGTTCTCATTCCAATGATAAAAAAACATCTACATTCAGTTCCAGAAAATATTAAATCACACTATTATATATTCATTGTTCATCATACATGCATGAGTATATCTTATTCTGACAACCCCACTCCAAGAAATAGAGACTACATAGACTTCTATATCTAGGTTACATCGATTTAGTTCATCTTGTGTTTGGCCTCTCGATTTGATTAGCTTTAACACAAAATATTAAACAAAAACTATATTAATTTAATTGTAGGTTATAAAATCATACTTATATTCAATTGTTATTCAAATCATCCTTCTACAAGTATCATATAAACTTACAAATAATTGAAATTGTGTAGCTTGATGCTTTCAATGTCACAAATGCTTAGAAGGGTAGTATTTAAATAATTCAATGTTAGGATATTAAAATTGTTGACTGGACTTTCATTAATTCATAATACTCTATCAACTCCTTTGAAAAACATAAATTCAATCAACAAAATTACTAAGTTTCTTCATGGTATATCTCACTTATTATAAAAATCACTAATTTATTCAAGTCCACTCACTCGTGAAAAAAGGATAACATTTTATGCCCACAAAAGTCGATTATAGTTTTTTATGATAGAACGTAGTCATAACATCAGAGTTTCCCTCACTCTTAGCCTTTTTAGATTTTTCATATCATTAAAGACCCAATACTCCCTTTCTCATTTTTTTGGGAGTTCCATAACTTGGAGATCGCGTGCTCGTGGCCTTGGCGGTGCCGCCGCCAACATACTCCGGCTAGGTATCTCGCCTACCGGGGGCCACCTTCTTTTCGTCTCTAAGCCCTGGAGGAAGATGTTGTCATCGTCGCTGTTGCATAGGGTGACAAGGCAAAGCATGAGGGGAGCGCACGAGCAACAGGCTGTTACAGAGAGGAGAAACAACATGGCGCAACGAGTGGTGGCAGAGAGAAGGAATCACTTGCTTGCGACGGCCGTTGCGCCGGAGGAAGTGATACCTGACATTAGGGTTATGATGAATAGGGAGGAAGAGGCGGAGGATGTCCTTAGGGTTTCTGCTGAGGAACCTAGGGTTTCTGCTGAGGAAGCCCAGGTCGTAGGGGGAACTGAGAATTCTGAATCTTTACGGGTGGAGAATCCTGCACCGGGAGAAGAGCAGAGGATGACGCATCAGCAGCCAATGCCAACGGCGCCGTCGCAGGGGGCGTCGTCGCAGGGGGCTTCGCCGACGCCGCCGGGGCCGGGGGAACAGAACTTTGTTTTGGATGCTTCACGATCAGATGGGACCCTATCGCCTCCGCTGGAGATAGGGAGGACGATGAAGCAGCCAAGAAAGACGCCACTTTATGGAGTCCCACATGACTCTTGTTTCTGATGCTTAGGAAGAGGGCACTGGCAAGCGCAGTGCAAGAGAAACAAGGTGTGCTATGTGTGCGGGAAACCGGGTCATGTTGCAGCAATATGCATGCATAAGCATACGTAGAACGTCCAACAGGTTCGACCTCCTAACCTGCAGTCTACGGTGGTGTTCCCTCCGCTACCGTCAGGGATACCGACAAGGGGTGCTCCGCAGCACGTCCCCAAGAGATTAGCAGTGGACATTGGACCAGATGATGATAGAAGGAAGCAGAAGATGGACACCTTGCAGAGGAATGTGGAGATATCGTGGAACAGCGACGCATCTTGGGCGGAGATTTTTCCTATTCTGAAAGGGGCATGGCCTAGCGCAGCCGACCTGTATAGGTTCGAGATGAGAAAAGCCATTGCGTTTTTCTCCTATAGAGAAGAAGCCAAGGAGATGATCGAGAAGGGTTTATCGATAGATAGTAGGAGCAGACTTACGATCAGACACATGTTTGAAGGGGAACAGCACCAGCGCAAATAAGCTTTCTGGTTCTGGATGTCGAGATTACCTATCGTTTGCAGGGATGATGAATCAATTGCTAGAGTTATTAAACCCTTTGGGAACCTTGTCCATATTTCTGATTGGCAGAGAGAAGCTGATGACGTTTCAGGCATCCTCATTCTAGTTGAAGCCTTCAGTGATGATATCCCACAATTCATTTCAGTTACTTACGGTGATAGAAGGACGGCGGTGCAACTCCTTATGCTAGCTAGAGGAATGATTGGCAGCAGCTCTATCACTATGACAGAGGTGGGGGTGGATTTTGGGGTTCCAAAGGAAGCGATGGTCGTGAATGAGAAGGCACCGGCATCACAGGCCTTAGTGATGGCTCCGGTGAGGGAGGCGCATAGGTCTCATGATTCTTCACCATCCAGGAAGCTATAGGTGAGATATGATAGATCACCAAGGAGAATGATTATAGATGGGGATGGATATAGAAGACATCTCCCGCAGATGAGATTGGAGGAGTTTTTTATTGAAAATATTGATCGATACAGAGTACGCAGTAGACATAGCAGATCAAGGAGAAGGTCAGTATCTAGAAGACCCGTGCATCGCCCTTTCAGGTACAGATTTGGGGAAACGAGAGAGCAATCCAGAAGAAGTTTTTTTCCAGGATGATAGTGAATTTTTTGAAGATTTCTATGATGATGATGAATGGAGATATAGCAGCTAGGCGAAGCTCCTTCTAGGCGGCTTGTTTGAGAAAGCGATACTCTTGTTTTTTTATGAATTGTAAGTCCTTATTTTGGAATATTAGAGGGGCTGCCAATAACCCTACGCAAAGAGTTTTGGGAAGGATTTGTAGAAGATTCAAACCTGGGATTGTATGTCTTTTCGATCCTTTCCTTCACGATGAGATTGCTGAAGAGCTGTTAGATATTGTCCGTATGGATTGGGCCGTTGACAATTCTGATGAGGGGGGCAAGGTCTGGTTCTATGTGGAGGGGAATATGAACCCGGTTGTCGTCAGGAGCCATAAGCAGCATATCACTGTTAAGATTGACAATGGAGATGACACCTGCTGTTTCATTACTGCGATATACGCGAGTTGTGAAGGGGCTGAACGAAGAGAGCTATGGGATGAGATTCTTGTTATGTCAGGGGTTATTGGTGATAGCAGTTGGTTGATAGCCGGTGATTTCAATGTCATTAGAGGGCCACAGGAAAAGAGAGGAGGTGATCCCCCGAGGTTTCAAGATGTTTTTGATTTCAACTCTTTGATCACTGATGCGCTTCTTAAGGAAGTGCCTTTTGAGGGCAGCAGGTTTACGTGGGTAAACAAGCAGATACTGACTCCTACTATTTGGGAGCGATTGGATAGAGCTTTAATCAATGACACCTGGCTAGTGAGTAGACCGGCAACCAGATCTATACACATCACGAGATCGAGGGTTTCTGACCATTTTCCGATTATTATGATCCCGGGTGATAGGAATGCTGATAGTCAAAGGAAGAGTTTTTTCTCTTTTCAGTCCAGGTGGTTACTTAATGATGATTGCTTGAAAATCATTGAGCAGGTTTGGAGCGAGCCGGAGGTGGGTCATTCGTCCTATGTGTTCTATTGCAAGCTGAAAAAGGTTAGAGTTGCTGTAAGATCTTGGAGTAGAGAGGTGTTAGGGGACACAAGTCAGAAGATTAAAGACCTAGAGGATGTCGTTTTCACTACCCAGAAGGCCTTTGACGAGAACCCCATTATGATGAATGAAACGAATCTGCGTATCGCGGAGATGGAGCTACAACAACTGCTAGATTTGGAGGAAGCTATGTGGAAAGAGAAGGCTAGAATTGATTGGCTCCATGAGGGGGAGAGGAACACACCCTTTTATCATGCGGTGGTGAAATCCAGGCATCGACATAGAAGCATCAGATCTCTTATCCTAAGCGATGGATCGGTGGTGTTGGACCCCGAGGGGATGGCGCAAGAGGTGGTGGCGCATATGGAGAAGATGTTTAAGGAGGAGGCTCATACTGATGACACGGAGCTTGATAGGCTGTTGGAGCGTATCCCAGAGGTGTGCTCCTTTGATGATAATTGCGGGCTTTCCGCTGTCCCACAGGCAGAGGAAGTAGCTAAGACGATCCAGGAGATGGACCCCTCGTCGGCCCCTGGACCTGATGGTTTCACTCTTCACTTTTATAGAGCAGCTTGGCCTACCATCATCGCGGATTTCCTTGCTATGGCGAGTGAGTTTTTTAGAGGACAAACATGCCATAGAGCTCTCTTCTGCTGTCATATCCTTTTGATTCCGAAGAAGGAGAACCCGAAGCACCTCTCGTCTAATTTTAGACCGATCTCGATTGAGAACTTGGCTCTACAAATCCTGGCCAGAATTTTGAATAACAGGTTGACGCTTTTGATGCCGGCTTTCATTTCCAAATCTCAAGGAGCTTTCCTGCGAAGGAGATCATGCATGATATTAACCAGGGACAACAGGCCCCCAATGTGACGATCAAGATTGACATGTCGAGAGCATATGACAGAGTGGTATGGAAGGTGCTGCGGAGGATTTTAAAGGCCTTTGGTTTCATCCCGGAGGTGATTGATCTTTGTCTTAGTTTTTTTGTGCATTCCTGGGCAACGTTCACCGTGGGAGAACACACGGCGGGTTTTTTTCCCTTTGCTAGAGGACTCAAGCAAGGAAATGCCTTATCTCCGTTCCTGTTTACCATCTTTGAAGAAGTCATTTTTACGCGTTTCGACCACTTGGCGGATGAGCGTGCAATTTCCAGATTCCAAACGAGAGGGAATGCGATGGCGCCGTTAATGATTCTCTAGGCGGATGATATGGTTGTTCTGTTTGAGGCTGATCAAGCATCCCTGCAAGAGGTCTTGAACACCCTTAGATCTTATGAGGCAGCTACCGGTCAAAGAGTTAACCGCAACAAATCTGTGTGTGTAGTAGGTGGATCTGATATTGACAAGGCGTCTGAGATTGCTGTGACGTTCGACATTGAAAAAGCCTCAGATTCTTTCCTTTATCTTGGCGTTCTGATTTCTAAAGGAAGATATAAGCTTGCTGATTATGAGTTTCTCCTCAAGAAGATCAATTCCAAAGTGGCGGGATGGAAGGCCAAACTTCTCTCGTTTGCAGGGAGGTGATTACTGATTGTGCATGTGCTCTCCTCTATCACGGTTCATGCGGCGGCTGCGATTGGGTTACCTGCTGGAATTATTCTTCGGATTGAGAAGAAGTTCTCGGATTTTTTATGGGCTGGCAGAGATGATCGACACAGGAAGGCGTGGCTAGGATGGCATCGTGTGGCCACACCGTTGGACAAAGGCGGATTGGGGATGCAGCAGCTGCATGTTATCAATGAGGCCTTCGTATCCAAAGTGTGCTGGGAAGTCCTCACCAAGGACTCTCTTTGGGCGGTTTTCGTTAGGGAGAAATACTCTAATCATGCCATTGGGAGATCAGAATCCTATCCTGGCCATTTGAAGTTGAGTAGCACACCGTCCCCGTTCTGGAAGAAGATCTGGGACACCTTCCCAAAGGTATATCGGTGATGCAAATGGGCTATAGGCCAGGGCAATATCCACTTTTGGGATGATTGGTGGTGTGAAGAAAGGCTTGCTGACCATGCACTGTATGCAAGTGACAGAAGACACCCTTTCCATGTGAAGGATTTTTGGGACTCCGGATATGGTTGGGACTGGAACTCTCTTAGCCAAGTGGTGAATGATAGGGGCCTGGACCTAATCAGGAAAGCCGATGCATGGATTTCTGATTTGGAAGATAAGAGGATTTGGGATGTTGAAGAATGTGGAAGGTTCACCTTGAGATCGGTCAAAAAGATGTTGATGAATGTGCACCAAGAAGGTCCTAATAACTTGGCAAAGATTTGGAAGCTTGATTCCCCCAAGGCATGTGCTATCGTCTGGAAAATGGCCAGAGGGGTCATTTCGACCGATGATGTGGTTCGTAGAAGATGCTGCATCCAGTTTGCCTCACGTTGTGACTGCTGTGATGAACCGAAGGAGGAAGACGTACAACACTTGTTTTTCCACGGACAAACGGCACTATTTTTCTGGGAGAAGTTCCGAGAAATTATAGAAAAGGAGCTTCCTCATGACGTCCAATCTCTCATTGACGTGTGTGTAGGAGGCATGGTGGATGATATCTCTTCATGGATAGCAAGTTATATTGCACTTAATATCCCTCTATGCATATGGAGAGTGAGGTGTTCGAATCGTTTTGATGGGAATAGTAGACTGGTGGGGCACGAGTGGGGTAGCTTGATTAGCAGCGTCAATATGATGATTAAGAAGAAGGTGTTCTCGATTACAAATGATCCAAGCCTTTTCTCCAGGATGAACAACGCCAGAATTTTGGAGTCGAGGTTGAGGATGAAGAAAGTGCGCCTTATTAGATGGACAACTGTTACAACCCATATTAGGGTTAGTCAATAAATACCTCGAATAACGTGAAACACCTTGATTAGTGTTGAGTATATTATTAAATTACATGATTAATTAAGATAAGCTAAGTCATGAATCAATAGTTGAGATTTACTCATATGAGGTAATTAATGATGATAGAAATGTTGATTATTAAGTTCATTAAGTTGAATCATGTAATCACAGATGCAATTTGAGCTTTGATCAGGTGAAACAGTCTAATCAGTATGCTTTTGTGCCTTGAGAGTGTAGAGGACCTTGTGCTTGAAGTTTGGCAAGAAAAATCAGTTGAATTGGACTTCTGAGGCCATAGTTATGACGTTTATACATTCCTTGGACTATTTCTGCAATTTTCCCATTTGTTAGGTTATTAACCTTTTTCCTTTTTTTGGTTTTCCTTTTCTGGCTTATCTCCTTCTCTTTCACGCGAGCAACAGAATAGTTCTGCTGAGAGGCGGCGCCCTCTGTTGAAGGTAGGGCAACCGATGGAGTGGCGATTCAGGGCGATTCAGCTAACCATCGAGCTCCGCCCACTCCTCTCCTTCTTTTCTTCCTCGTCCTCCACACCCTAGTGCTGCCCAGCCGCGCCCCTACCTGCCTCAACCCGCAGGAGAAGCCATGGACGGCCAACGCAGCTGCGGCGTGACCAGCAACTATGGGTGGAATAGGGCGGCTCTACAACACCTTAAACCAGCAGACGACGACGTTTCCAATTCCTATCTCCACCCTAGCTCCAGGCACAATGCCCTTCTATCTAGGGCGGCGCCCCTGTAGCCGCAACCAGTAGCTTTCCTAGCCATGGCGGCCGATGGTGCGGCGCCCAGCGGAGCTGCTCGATTAGCAAGAAGAGGAAGCTCGATTTCTATGGCTAGAAAGGGAGTAGCACACATCCACTACCTCGTCACTTGCAAGCTATCAACAGATCATAGGGACGGCGCCCCTACCTAGCTACTTGGGCAGTGCCGACCTACAGCAGAAAAATTTCAAGCAGCAACTAGGCCACCTTGGGCGCCAAGGCTATAAAGGAGGCTATTTTGAGCTCCGTTTTGGAGATACAAGCAAGAAGATGTAGCTTCTATTCAGATCCAACCATCAATTGAGCCTCTCCATCAACCTGTACACGTGAAGTTCCTGTTCCGTGAATAGGAACAGTAAAGAGATAAATCAAAGGAAGAAGACAACCCAATTTCGCCCGGAATCAGGTCTTGGACGCATCTCCGGACGAATCCGGACAGTCCAAATCACGGTGAGTAGGGTTTCATTTATTTATCATTAATAAACTCAGGCGTTTGAATATTTCCAGTTATGTGCGCGGATTACATTGATAACAGGCGTTATCAGGCGTAGGGCAGCGTTTGGCATCGCCCGACTTTTTATTTCATAAACTGCTTCTAGACACTGTTATATGATTAAATTTAGCATTTGAACATTACGGATTGAATCAGTAGATTTATATGGTTCATTGGAAACTAAATTGCTCATTTGAATGTTGAAATTAGAAATGCATGTCTGAAAATGGTATGATTTGGGTATGAACCCAAATAATGAAGATTTCTGATAAATTATCAGATGTACGATTTCAAAGGTGATATGAATAAATAAAAACATGCAAGAAAACCCTAATTGCATATATCTTTTGACGTTAATATGTGTAATTTGATATTTACATGAAATGGCACATTTCTCTGAAATATTACCAGAAATTCTCAAGTATTGTTATTAAATTGTATTGTGATATGTAATTAACTCTTAATTGAGTTAAGTGATGCACAAACCAGGATTTGGTTTAATGTGCACGTTTTTCGAGAATTTTAGAGAATTGATAATGGTTGAGTATGATTCTCATATGTGAAGTAAATTTCTTTAATTTGTGCAATAAGATGTTCAATTGCGTAAATTCGCTATGTATGTGCCAAATTGAAATAAGTTGGGTTATTTATGCATTTCTAATTTGTCTGAATGCATGGTATGAGAATTTCTCAGAAATTACAATGATTTAAAATATATTGCTCTGTCAGTTTAGAATGACAGTGTATTGTGATCTGATATGAAATCAATAAATGTGACATTCCTGTTTAAATGTTTATATGTTAATCAGTTAATAGACTTAGGTGCCCTAACACCGTAGAACCCCTTTGACAGATCTGCTTCTTAGGGGTGAAACTCGTGTTGCAACATCATCCATGCTTGTGTCATGGACACACGAGGAAAGAGAGGCAGTGTCCAACAACAATCGTGCTTGTGTCACGATGGCACTGGAGGAAAAATGGGGGTTATTCAACATCATCCGTGCTTGTGTCACGGAGGTAACCCGGTGAGACTCTCCGCCTGTGTACTCAGGTTAGAGGAGAAGTCTAGAGCACTCAGAGTAGTGCCTTGAGGCCATAGAGCCTATGAGTCAGGCCGGAGAGCCTGGGGTCCTGTGGCAGAGCAGGGCTGGCGTCAGACTTAGCATTTCTCGGGTGTGTCGCTAAGTCTTGTACGGTGGGATCGTAGTTCACTACGGATCTTTATATGCAGGGTACACTGCATATGATTAGGGCATAATAATAATATAAATTGGTACTCATATAGGATCACAGTAAATTAAAGTATTCTAACTTTTGTGCTATTTCTTTATATCTGTTTATCTGTTCAAATTATCTGTTATTGCATGGAAATGTGATTATATTCTGCAAATCTGTTACGTTATTAGAACTGCCCTGCTTAGTACTGTACTTATGTTTTATTTAAATTTATAAACCTGATGAGTTGTTTAGTGATAGCTAAGTGAAATGCTATTCACTGAGCGAGTAGGCTCATACCTCTACTCAAAACATTTTCAGGTCATCATCAGCAGCAGGAATCTGAAGGATCTGTTCATCCTAATGCTTAGTCTGTAGAAGGAATATGTAGTTAGAAATTAGAGGTCTCTTAGTCCTTTCCTCTCGATCCTTGGGACATGGTGTGGGTGAGAGAGAGTATGTATGGCGAATGTGTAAAAGATGTAAATTAACTGTTATGTTTTACTTTCTGTTAAACAATGTTACATGTTGTAAACTCTATTTATGTTCTCTAGCCAGTTTAATTGAAATGCTTCCGCAATAGTTTATTATGTTTTAGTTTACAACAATAATCCGGATATCATTACGAGATTTAAAAAAAAAAGTTCTCAGTGATTTATTTATGTAATAATCCCTCCGTCGCGCCCTAATCTCGGGATTAGTGGTCAGTGTGAGATCGGGGTGTGACATCTTGGTATCAGAGCATAGGTTGAGTATATAGTTACTCTAAGTCAAGGTCAGGGAACGACAAGAGACCAATAGGATTAGGATTTAGGTGTCTTCCTTCTAACTGCAATTTTCTAACAAGAAGTGTTCTGTTATACTATTGCAGATGGCAGGAAGGTGACGTGGTCACGAGAACCAAGTAAAGAGCTTGTGTTGAATCGTTAGGGGTCATTAGGATCGAAAGATAAAAGTTATAAGTGAGGTACATAAAAAGTGACATGTCTTTAGATCTGGGAGGTCTGAGTGTTTAGATACCCTGGCCAGGTGTCTGAATACTTAGATTGACCAGTATCAAGCTACTCTGTCTATTCTTCTCTGGATGCCCTGGCCAGGTATGCAGAGGAAGGATAGGCTGGAGAGAAACCCTAGAAACCTTAGGGTTAAGAAATTAGAAATTAATGTAAGAATAAGAGGTTAAATATAGAATGCGATACAATTCCTGATTTATATTGCTTATTTGATTGAAGATCACTAGAAATGCTCTTATATGCATGAAATTAGATTTTCAGTTTGTAAAGTAAACATGATTCTTTTATGTTGTTGTATGTCATAAAATGATTTATTTATTGTTTAAATTCTTTGTATCAAGTAGACCAAAAGTTATGTTTAAATGAGTTTGCCTTAAGTGGATATTCGTTCCACATGTTTGAAATCAATAGGAGTTGGTTAATCCTGAGTAGCTCTTGGCTTCAGGACTACAGGTTCAGCCTGGTCCGGCTGGCAGGATGCGTTACTGGGATTTAATGACTCCTATTAACAGTATAATAAGAATAGACTCTGGATAATTTGGACCCGAATCATAGTGAGAATGTACATACGCTGAGATATTGAGATGTAAGGGAAAGATTAGAGCAGCTAAGAAGTAGCTGGAACTGATATCAGAGGCCCAATGTTGGAGTCTCATATGAGCAATCCTTAATTGGAAATAAAGGGACACGATATAAGGTTCAAATTAAATTTACTGATTTGTATTATATGAACTCTAAGTATGAGAATATGGAGAAGATATAAGAAAAGTATGCAAGGGATAAGGTAGTAAGAATTAACCGTGGAATGGATCATGGAATATAGTAAATGTATTTTTATGTACTTCAAAGCAAAGAAAAAAAAATTAAATATACAACAAGTATATAGAAATAAAGAGTTTTATGTAAATCATAAGACCAGGATAAGAAACTTAGTTGAATTAAGAGAAATGTTAAAAATGATGATTTTGATTAAGGAATGAGGATTACATGACATAATTGAAAGTATGGAATATATATCTTTATCATAAAGTTTAATACATTCATACATACTACCTTGGAATTCTGAGTCTCTATAGACTAACAAATTAGTTCCTAAAATAAAGAACAAACACATAACTTAGAAAATGAATGCATCATATATGTTGCATATCTACCATGGTAGAGACGTCTAAGTGAATGAAATAATGACACACAATATGATGTTGAAACTCTAGCAGGGTAAATTGAGAATGTAACTTATCTGAATGTCCAAATAAGAGAAAGGAAGATTCCAGTGACTAGATAAGCACGACTTTAGTAAAATTTATGAGATCCAAGTTAGGATTTCAAACAAAGGAAGCAAAGTCACATCACAATGATGCTATGTTATTGATAATAACCAAAACCTAGAATGTTTAGAGGTGTGGTAGTTCAAGGGATATCACTAGTGATTTGACCTTGAATACTAGCATCTCTATAAAATAAGATTATGAGATTTGTTCTATGAAAAGTAATCTAGCACTGATAGTGATCCATGGTTTAAATGTAGCCAATCTGAAAGGTAGACAAAAAACATGAAAATGACTCGGAGAAAAGAGTAAGATATAAATTGAAATGTAACAAGTGTGTTTGAAACAAAAGGAGAAATATAACATAACTAGAGTGTATTTTGAAATAAATTCTTACGGTAATAGCATGAAGTAAGTAGCATAGAATGAGGAGTATTACCTGATACATGTTTTGGAGATATCTGTTGTAATTCATGCTCTTATGACACAACGTCACTATCTTTATGATGTGATGATAGACTGTCACCCTGGGAAGGAGAATGTGGTAGCTGATGCCCTAAGCTGGAAGTCTAGTTTTGTAGCTGATGCATTCTCTATTGCATGTTTCGAGAGAGACATGCTAGTAGAAATGTGAAAGTTAAACTTAGACTTAGAGGTGACAAAGTAGAGTGGTTTGATTGCACAGATGCAAGTCAAGCCTATCTTTTATGATTAGATTAAGGAACTACAGTAGGGTGATAGTGAGTTACATCAGAACATGCAAGACATGACATGGGGAAAAGACCAGAGTTCATGTTTTCAGATGATGGTGTGTTGTATCAGCGTGACAGGTTGCATGTACCTCGAGATAATGATTTGAAAGAAAAGATTCTTGAGGAAGCACATGCATCAATGTATGCCATGCATCCAGGAAACACTAAGATGTACAGGAATCTCAAGGAGTTGTACTGGTGACCTGATATGATAAAGGATGTAGCTGAGTATGTGACTAGGTGCAGTGTGTGTGTCAACAGGTTAGGGCTGAGCACCAGAAACTTGTAGGTATATTGCAATCTCTTTCTATGCTTGAATGGAAGTGGGAACATATCACAATGGATTTTGTGATAGGGTTGCCCATGACACCTAGAGGTTGTGACTCGATATGAATGATTGTGGATAGACTAATTAAGTCTGCTTACTTTCTTCATGTCAAGTCAACCTTTGATGTCTCAAAAATTGGCTAAGATATACATGGATGAAATAGTTAGGTTCCCTGGTATTCCGGTTTCAACTATATCAGATAAGAGATCCTAAGTTCACATCCAGGTTGTGAAATTAGTTGCATCGAGCTTTGGGCACAAAGTTGAGGTGCAGTACAACCTTTCACCCGCTGACAGATGGTCAATTTGAGAGGACCATTCAGGCTTTTGAGGACATGCTGAGAGTATGTGTCTTGCATTTTAGTGGAAGTTGGAAAGAACACTTAAGCCTTATAGAGTTTGCATACAACAATAGTCACCATTCCAGTCTTGGTATGGCCCCGTATGAAGCTCTGTATGGTAGAAAGTGTAGATCACCCATATGTTGGTATGAGGTTGGTGAAAAGCAGATTCTTGGACCCGAGATAGTGGATATGACCACTGAAAAGATTACTGTGATCAAAGAACAGTTGAAAGTTGCACAGGACAGGCAGAAGAGTTATGCTGAGAAAAGACGTAGACCTCTTGAGTTTGAGGTTGGTGATGAAGTATACTTGAAAGTTTCACCATGGAAAGGAGTGTTGAGATTTGGTAAGAGAGGCAAACTGACTCCTAGGTTTATGGGCCTGTATCCTATTATTGAGAGGATTGGACCTGTAGCCCATAAGTTGGATTTGCCATCCAAGTTGCTCAATTTACATGACGTGTTTCATGTATCGATGTTGAAGAAGTGTTACCCTGGTCCAGAGGAGATAGTGGACCCAGAATCTACACAGTTCAGATCAGATGTGTCCTATGTTGAGGGACCAGTTCTGATAGTTGATCGGTGGATCAAGAAGCTCAAGAATCGAGATACCGTTAGTGAAGGTTTTGTGGAGAAATCACAACTTAGAAGAAGCCACGTGGGAGTTTTTGGGTCAGAAATGCGTAACCAATTTCCTTTTCTCTTTTAGGAATTTCGGGGCGAAATTCTTTTAAGGGAGGGAGATTGTTACAACCCATATTAGGGTTAGTCAATAAATACCTCGAATAACGTGAAACACCTTGATTAGTGTTGAGTATATTATTAAATTACATAATTAATTAAGATAAGCTAAGTCATGAATCAATAGTTGAGATTTACTCATATGAGGTAATTAATGATGATAGCAATGTTGATTATTAAGTTCATTAAGTTGAATCAAGTAATCACAGATGCAATTTGAGCTTTGATCAGGTGAAATAGTCTAATCAGTATGCTTTTGTGCCTTGAGAGTGTAGAGGACCTTGTTCTTGAAGTTTGGCAAGAAAAATCAGTTGAATTGGACTTCCGAGGCCATAGTTATGACGTTTATACATTCCTTGGACTATTTCTGCAATTTTCCCATTTGTTAGGTTATTAACCTTTTTCCTTTTTTTGGTTTTCCTTTTCTGGATTATCTCCTTCTCTTTCACGCGAGCAACAGAATAGTTCTACTGAGAGGCGGCGCCCTCTGTTGAAGGTAGGGCAACCGATGGAGTGGCGATTCAGGGCGATTCAGCTAACCATCGAGCTCCGCCCACTCCTCTCCTTCTTTTCTTCCTCGTCCTCCACACCCTAGTGCTGCCCAGCCGCGCCCCTACCTGCCTCAACCCGCAGGAGAAGCCATGGACGGCCAACACAGCTGCGGCGTGACCAACAACTATGGGTGGAATAGGGCGGCTCCGCAACACCTTAAACCAGCAGACGACGACGTTTCCAATTCCTATCTCCACCCTAGCTCCAGGAACAGTGCCCTGCTATCTAGGGCGGCGCCCCTGTAGCCGCAACCAGTAGCTTGCCTAGCCATGGCGGCCGATGGTGCGGCGCCCAACGGAGCTTCTCGATTAGCAAGAAGAGGAAGCTCGATTTCTATGGCTAGAAAGGGAGTAGCACACATCCACTACCTCGTCACTTGCAAGCTATCAACAGATCACAGGGACGGCGCCCCTACCTAGCTACTTGGGCAGCGCCGACCTGCAGCAGAAAAATTTCAAGCAGCAACTAGGCCACCTTGGGCGCCAAGGCTATAAAGGAGGCTATTTTGAGCTCCGTTTTGGAGATACAAGCAAGAAGATGTAGCTTCTATTCAGATCCAACCATCAATTGAGCCTCTCCGTCAACCTGTACACGTGAAGTTCATGTTCCGTGAACAGGAACAGTAAAGAGATAAATCAAAGGAAGAAGACAACCCAATTTCGCCCGGAATCAGGTCTTGGACGCATCTCCGGACGAATCTGGACAGTCCAAATCACTGTGAGTAGGGTTTCATTTATTTATCATTAATAAACTCAGGCGTTTGAATATTTCCAGTTATGTGCGTGAATTACATTGATAACAGGCGTTATCAGGCGTAGGGCAGCGTTTGGCGTCGCCCGACTTTTTATTTCATAAACTGCTTCTAGACACTGTTATATGATTAAATTTAGCATTTGAACATTACGGATTGAATCAGTAGATTTATATGGTTCATTGGAACCTAAATTGCTCATTTGAATGTTGAAATTAGAAATTCATGTCTGAAAATGGTATGATTTGGGTATGAACCCAGATAATGAAGATTTCTGATAAATTATCAGATGTACGATTTCAAAGGTGATATGAATAAATAAAAACATGCAAGAAAACCCTAATTGCATATATCTTTTGACGTTAATATGTGTAATTTGATATTTACATGAAATGTCACATTTCTCTGAAATATTACCAGAAATTCTCAAGTATTGTTATTAAATTGTATTGTGATATGTAATTAACTCTTAATTGAGTTAAGTGATGCACAAACCAGGATTTGGTTTAATGTGCACGTTTTTCGAGAATTTTAGAGAATTGATAATGGTTGAGTATGATTCTCATATGTGAAGTAAATTTCTTTAATTTGTGCAATAAGATGTTCAATTGCGTAAATTCGCTATGTATGTGCCAAATTGAAATAAGTTGGGTTATTTATGCATTTCTAATTTGTCTGAATGCATGGTATGAGAATTTCTCAGAAATTACAATGATTTAAAATATATTGCTCTGTCAGTTTAGAATGACAGTGTATTGTGATCTGATATGAAATCAGTAAATGTGACATTCCTGTTTAAATGTTTATATGTTAATCAGTTAATAGACTTAGGTGCCCTAACATCGTAGAACCCCTTTGACAGATCTGCTTCTTAGGGGTGAAACCCGTGTTGCAACATCATTCGTGCTTGTGTCATGGACACACGAGGAAAGAGAGGCAGTGTCCAACAACAATCGTGCTTGTGTCATGATGGCACTGGAGGGAAAATGGGGGTTATTCAACATCATCCGTGCTTGTGTCACGGAGGTAACCCGGTGAGACTCTCCGCCTGTGTACTCAGGTTAGAGGAGAAGTCTAGAGCACTCAAAGTAGTGCCTTGAGGCCGTAGAGCCTATGAGTCAGGCCGGAGAGCCTGGGGTCCTGTGGCAGAGCAGGGCTGGCGTCAGACTTAGCATTTCCCGGGTGTGTCGCTAAGTCTTGTACGGTGGGATCGTAGTTCGCTACGGATCTTTATATGCAGGGTACACTGCATATGATTAGGGCATAATAATAATATAAATTGGTACTCATATAGGATCACAGTAAATTAAAGTATTCGAACTTTTGTGCTATTTCTTTATATCTGTTTATCTGTTCAAATTATCTGTTATTGCATGGAAATGTGATTATATTCTGCAAATCTGTTACGTTATTAGAACTGCCCTGCTTAGTACTGTACTTATGTTTTATTTAAATTTATAAACCTGATGAGTTGTTTAGTGATATCTAAGTGAAATGCTATTCACTGAGCGAGTAGGCTCATACCTCTACTCAAAACATTTTCAGGTCATCATCAGCAGCAGGAATCTGAAGGATCTGTTCATCCTAATGCTTAGTCTGTAGAAGGAATATGTAGTTAGAAATTAGAGGTCTCTTAGTCCTTTCCCCTCGATCCTTGGGACATGGTGTGGGTGAGAGAGAGTATGTATGGCGAATGTGTAAAAGATGTAAATTAACTGTTATGTTTTACTTTCTGTTAAACAATGTTACATGTTGTAAACTCTGTTTATGTTCTCTAGCCAGTTTAATTGAAATGTTTCTACAATAGTTTATTATGTTTTAGTTTACAACAATAATCTGTATATCATTACGAGATTTAAAAAAAAAGTTCTCAGTGATTTATTTATGTAATAATCCCTCCGTCGCGCCCTAATCTCGGGATTAGTGGTCAGTGTGAGATCGGGGTGTGACAACAACCCCGGACCTATTTAACCTGAAGCTCAACGTGACTATAGGGAGAGATTTGGATATGGATGGAAATAAGCGTAGATGGGCGGCAGGCATCATTCGCAATCACAATGCAGACACTTGCTTGATATTCTGTGCTTGGCTCAAGAATGATGATTTCAAGCTGGCGTATATACAGGCATGCATCGTTGGGCTGAAGTTGGCAGGTGATCAATTGCTCCATATTTCATCTATTGAGGTGGATGATAGATCTATTTATAACATCCTTTGGAAGGATGCTCAGGTGCCTTGGAGAGCGAGAACCTACGTTAAGGAGCTTAGAGATGAGCTGCAGATGGCTAGTATCAATGGTGGCTGTGTGCATAAGATAGTAAATGCCATTCCAAGGGAGATTGGAAGGATGGTCCGTAGATCTTCTAGCATCTTTGTTGCTACGGATACTGGTAGATTATCTAACAAGATTCGTGGGATGATCAGTTTAGAGAAGAGAAAGACCCCCTACGTCATTGTCGAGCAAGTTTTGGCCGATGATTGATCCTTCTTTGTCTTTGTTTTGTGGTGTTTTTTTCTTTTCCTTTTCTTGTGGGCTTTGGGGAAGATACCCGAGATATAAGAGAGGGAGATGTAATCTTATGATGAGTTAGCCCACAAGAGGGGTGTGGGATGAATAAGAGCGACCCCTGGCTTCAATAAAAAAAACTCCCTTTCTCTCCTTATACAAAAGGTGTACATGAAATAGTTGCCCATGTGTACTAAATTTGTCCATGTCTAGCTATATTATGTGTTGACTTGAGAGTTATATATTGCCCATATTTTGATAATGACTTAACCATTCCATTCCTATGTATCTAATATGTTTGTTCAAGATTGATTTTAGGTACATGAAAAGTGTAACATAATGAATCTTAGATGTAATATCCATGAAAACCTTTTTCTCAAGTTTCCCTCTCATTTATATCATTTATGTCATTTATGTTTAATTAGTGGAATTTATAGTGGTTTAGTGAACATTTATTCACTAATTGTACCAATATAAGTGTTTATGCACAAATACCTCAGTAAAAGCTTAATTACCATAATTAAGTTCTATAAAACTTAATCTAAATTTTTGATATGATTTGAAAACATAAAATGAGGCTAAGTTTCAAATTTGGTTTGATTTGGATGTTGTTTGTGCAAGTTAGGTATATTTTGGACTTTTATGCAATTTACCCAATTGGGATGTTTTCTTTGCAAATTATCTCCTGAATTTTAATCCTTAGATATTCCCTTAACATTAACGAGATTTTAAACCATTGGAGAACCTAGTTTCACCTAGGTTTGATGGTATTTCTTTCCAAGGGCATTATAGGGATTACCCTCTTTATAAAGATGCTTATCCTTAAAAGCTATCAACCAATGAGGTTATTTCTTTCTTGCAAAACGGTGGGGATGGCCTGGAATAATCTGTGGGCTCTTAGAACCGACTTTGGATATGCATGAAGCCTCTATGAGCTATCCTCTTGCATGGCCATCAATCCCTAGGCTAAAGACACATGGAAAGTCACTTAAGACTCCTCATGCTTCACCTCTTTCTATATATAGCCATGTATACCCTTCCTAACTCACAATTCGAAAACTCTTGCTCTCCTTTTTCTTTCCTCTAGCTTAGATAATAGTTCCTTCTATATTTTTCCATGAAGTTTCTTCCCCAAGGTAATAGAGGGAGCCTACCTTGGTGAAGAAGGCTCCTAGGGCTTCCAAATTGCTCTATTAGGGTTTCTAAAGCTCCTCCTTGGTAATTTCGACCAAAACTAGTAAGTTTCCTCCCTTAATTCCCTATTTTCATACTTATAGTATTCCTTACACCTTTTTCTAGGTCGTAACCATGACCATACATGGTAAAACTCCACCTAAAACCCTAAAACATGTCATCTCCTTGCTCTTTTGCTAGGGTTTGCACCTCTAAAGTGGAGAAGGTGATCTTTGCTCAAGAAAGGAGCTTGGATTGGAGCAAACAGACCTTCTAATCTTGGAATCCTTTCTGTTTGAACTTTATTACCTTCCTAGAGACAAGTTTGGTTAACACCCTTCTCATATATTTCTTAGTACATGCTTAAAACTCATGCTTTTATGTTGAAAATCGACGATTTCCATCTCTGTTTACCATGCTCTTCTAAGGTTTTGATTTCTTGTTGTTTTACCTTATCTAGAAGCTCTAGTTTGGTTACCTATGAAACTTCAAACCTGATCTTGGTCGAATGGTGTTTTCTCCCTCTCCCTCTCTTTTTAATTATCTCGATCGGTTAGATGATGTGGTAATTTCCTATTGGTCAGTATTGCAAAATTCATATCTTCTAAACCGCTTATCCAAATTTGAAAAATAAATATGTTTTGGAATTGGAAAATTAATCTCTATCTAATAAAAATATTTTCAAGGTCTGATTTCATGGTTTGAAGAAGGGTGATTTTTGTAAAACGAATTTAATGCATAAAATCCATAAAAATTACATCTTAATCATCATAACTCCAAAATTAACATAAATATATGTTTTCTTGATCAGGAAAACCTAATAAGTTTATTGGTGATGTTTTAAGAGTCTAAATCCGAATTTTTCTAAAAAGCTCTAAAAATAGGGTTTCTATATATTAATGTGCACTATATACTCTAATACATGTTAATACATTGAAAATAGGCAAAGTGGAACTTGGACTCAATTAAAGTGGTGAAAGTTAGTAATTGATATCAGTAAGAGAGGTATGTGCATTCCTTACACCCTATGTTGGGATAATTGAAGCCAAACCCTATATTTCCCAAATAAGGCTTAAATGAACCCTAAATATCCTATTCTTGAATCCTAATGTTGTTCATGACTCAAATTAGATTATATTTCTTCTTGTTTGGGTCTTATACCCCACTGCCATGCTTATTGAATATTATGACTACTCTTGCCATGACTACTTTTCTAGCATGTGGATTTATGTTCTATTTAATTTAAAGTAGCGGTACTTATGTACAACCACTTATAGAGGGCATGTAAATAATCACTCTGGGGAATGTCTTATTCTCCCCATAATATTGTAGGTGACTGGGAATGTCTTATTCACCCCTCACCTAAGGTTAGAGGTCTGGTAGGTGCCTCAACCCTACTTAGTTAGGTAGACATAATTATCTTACATGCAAATCCTTTTTGATATAATTTTTAATGGAAAATTTCTTTTGAATATAGCCTCATACTCTTGTTATCTTCATTATATGATGAACCCTAGCATGTGTTTTTGTTGTACTTATCTTGATATCCTAGATTAGTTTTGTGACACATACCTTTTTTTCTTTCCCCTTTTGCTGGGTGCTTTCCCAACCACCCAAGTGCTAGTGTTGGGCAAGGAGAAGGACAAGTTTGAAGGAATTCATCTCAGGAGTAGATCTCAAGCTATCTGAAAGGATGTCTAGGTTGCTATAGCTAGAACCTTTTCTCTTATCTTTATCTTTTGAGAACAATCATGTAATGAACAATGAAAGCCATGCAATACGCTTAGTTATTTTATTTCCGCTGCTATTGACATTTTGTAATGTATCTGGTGCATGCTTATTTACTTGGAATATTATACATGCATCCCTCAATATCTTTTGTATTTCTAAAAAGATGGATGTTTTGTACCTCCTTTAAATATTAGTAAGGAGGAGATCTCGCCTCTCTACAAAAAGGATCAAATTACACAAGCCCTAGCTTGTTCAAGTTCAAGTCAAAAGCAATGCAAGTGTGCATTTTGGGATAGCCCTCCAAATGACCTTAGATGATTTTTGTAATCACTTGTATTGATGATATGACTTGTAACTAATATGAGAAAAAATTAGGGACACTTAATTCCAACATTTGATCACTCAAATGTCAATTTCAAAAATTTGTCATGGGTTGTTTATCAATTGAATTGGAAACTCGACCGATCCAGTGATGGATTTT
The DNA here is from genome assembly GCA_963693085.1 of Alisma plantago-aquatica. Classification (NCBI taxonomy): domain Eukaryota; kingdom Viridiplantae; phylum Streptophyta; class Magnoliopsida; order Alismatales; family Alismataceae; genus Alisma; species Alisma plantago-aquatica. Next base: position 233,333,223 of record OY856409.1, on the reverse strand, counting down.
CTGGAGAGACCAATCGGTCGAGTTGCACAGTCACAGAACTCAACCGACTGACTCACTGAGAAAAACTAATTTTAGCTCATCGGTCGAGTTTCCCAGAACAAACTTGACTGATAGTTTGAAAATTGGCTTTGTCGTTTAGTTGATCGATCGAGTTACCTTTATTAGAACTTGACCGAATGTACTGTATGGAAAATGTAGAAAAAGTGATTATAACCATTGGTGAGTTGTTTTAAGTGAGAATAGATCTGTTGCAACTTGGAAAATGGCTATATTTCTCCCTGAAGTGATCTCACACTCAAGGGAACACCCCAGCTATAAATAGAACCCCTTGGAGTTCATTCCAATTTTTCTCATTCATTCTATTCTAAGTCTTTCCTATAGTTGAGTGTGTTGCAACTCCTTGAGCGCCTTTCACTCTCTAGTTTACACAACATTTTGTGATTATGAGTGAGTTAGGCCATTTGTAAGAGAGCTACTTGTGCTTGTAAAGCTCTCATTCCATTCCATATTCCCTACCTCTTTCCTCAAAGAAGAAAAGGTGAAGCAAGCTACTCTGAGTGAAGGTGGGGTTGTTGTTCTTCTTCTGCAAAGTGAAGAAGAGGTGAAGACCTTCTCCATGTGAAGGAGAAGGTAAAGGCTAAAGATCCGAGAAGAGTGGGTAATCCCTTGAAGGCTAAAGACTTGTGCAAGAGCAGGTAAGTCCTTGGAAGAAGGCAGAAGACTCTTGCAAAGTGGGTAAGTCCTTAGTATAAGGTTGAAGACTCTTTGTATTGGATAGGCAAGTCCTTTGGTGGTCTTCTATTGTAACTATTATTGGTGAATATATAGAGGAAAGCACTTGCAAATCCCTAGAGGTTGACCTCTCCAAGTAGTGGATTGACTCTCTCCTAGTTTGGAGAGTGGAACCACTCTAAATGACCTTGTCAAGTACTTGTTTCATTTTCTCTCATTCTTGATATGCTTGTTAGTTAGGACTTCAAATTGCACTTAAGCTATTGGTTTTGATTGATATAATTTGAAGGTATAATCTATATTGTGAGAATTTTTGAAGCTATATTCACCCTCCTCTAGAGCCCTAGATCCAACAAGTGGTATCAGAGCTAAGGATCTTCTCCAACAATCTCCCACAAGACAAGAAGATGGACGACAACCTACTTGATTCACTAAACCTAGAGGGAGGATTCTACATGCATCCTCCGGTCTTTGATGGCACCAACTTCCTCTATTGGAAAAGGCACATGCAATTCTACATTCAAGACATGAACTTTGACATGTGGAAGGTGATGGTCACACAATACAAGGAGCCAACTAGAGTTATTGCAACATGGAGTGAAGTTGTACTTAAAGAATCTCAGCTCAATGCCAAAGTCATAAGCATCCTCTATGCAGTCCTTACCCCAACAGAGTTCAACCGCATCTCATCTTGGGACACCACCTATGAGATTTGGGAAAAAATTTGCATCACTTATGAAGGCACAAAGCAAGTCAAGGAGGCTAAGATCTACATGTTGAATAACCTTCTAGAGAACTTCAAGATGGGCAAGAAAGAAGGGACTATGGAGATGTACTCAAGATTCAATGTCATCATCAATGGGTTGGCTGCTTTGAACAACACTTTGGATAGAGGTGTAATCAACTCTAAGATCTTGAGGACTCTACCAAAAAGATGGGAGTCAAAGGTGACCTCCATTGAAGAAGTGAGGATCCTTGGTGACATCCCAACTAAAGAGATCATCGGCAACCTCCAAGCTCGTGAGCCAAGGCTTAACAAGCAAGAAGAAGAATCCAAGCAAGAAGAGAAGGAAGCCAAGAAGATCAAAGATAGTGCTTTCAAAGCACAAGTGGAGGTTGTCATCCTTCAACAACAGCTTGCTTGCCAGACTTCTCCTTCCTCCTATAGTGAAGATGATGCCCCAAGTGAGCATGAAGCCAACTACATCAAGGGCAAGCACTTCAAGGGAAAGCAAGCCTCCTCCTCTACTCCTAGATGTTATAAGTGTGAACAAAAGCAGCACTACAATAGTAAATGTCCCAAGTCATGAATGTCACATCACAAGGGCAGCTCAAAGAAGGATTGAGTACAAGGAGAGCAAGTATAAGAGGAAGGACAAGAAGGAGAAAAGACATAAGAATGTAGCTCATGCGGCTTGGGAAGCTTCATCCTCAAGTAGCTCAAGCTCCAAAGAAGATGGAGAATGCCACCATGCACTTATGGACTCTACAAGTGAAGAAATTGGTGAGATAAGTGAGGTAAGCTTGCATGAGTTATCTAAGGAAGCTATTATTGAAATTCTTGTTTCTACCCGTTCTTCTTTTTCTAAATGTAAATCTAAAAGAAAAAGGTTAGAAAAAATTATTGATGATTTGTATGCTAAACTTGAAATTCTTGAGCTTAATGAGAAAACTCATCTTGAGAGCATAGATAACTTGCAAGGCCAATATCTTGATCTTGAGCTCCAATACAATGGATTTGAAGTAGAGAATGGTGTCTATCTTAAGAACATTGAAACTCTTAAGGAAGATAACCAAAAGGGATAAAAGGAGCTTGAAACTCTTAAAACTGAAGATGTTGAATTTAAGCTTCTTGTTGATGCTTGTAGGGATGAGAGAGATGTTTATATTAAGGAAATTAAAGTGCTTAAATATGAAAATGCTAGGTTGCTTGGTCAAGTTAATGTTTTATCTTCTAGACCTATCTTGCCTAGTAATGATATTGCTTCTATTTCTCTTAAGAAATATTCTTTTTTGACTAAAGCCCTCAGTCTAGAGGCTGACCTTGTTCATGCTAGAGATGATATTGCTAGTTTTTCTTCTAATATCATATCTCTTAATGATGATAATAATATACTAAGGACCTCTCTACATAAATTTCTCAAAGGGAAAAACTCCCTAAATGAAATCCTTGACCATTCTACCAAACAAAGTGGTACTAGTGGTTTGGGATTTGTAGGGGGAGCACCAAAGGGTTAGAACAAAACCAAAGGTAAGAAAAAGAGAAAGGTGACCTTTTTCTTTGTAGGAGAGTCTTCTTGCACTAAGAATCCTATGGTTTATTCTTATTGCAAGTGTGATGATCATTACTCTACTTATTGTCCTTACAAGCCTAAGGGGACCAACCAAAAGATGAAATGGGTCCCCAAGCTAACTCTGGATCCCAAAGTTTGAGTTGGGAACTGACACTCTCCTTTATTGTAGGAAAAAGGAAGATGGATTGTTGATAGTGGCTACACTAATCATATGACAGGTGATATAAGCCATTTCAACAACTTCACCAAAAAGAAAGGAGGTTCAATCACCTTTGGGGACAATAAAAAAGGTAAAGTCAAAGGTGAGGGTGATGTAGGTAAATCCTTGTGTATCAAAAATGTTCTTTTTGTGGATGATCTACATCACAATTTAATGAGTGTTAGTTAATTATGTGACAATGGTTACCTTGTGTTATTTACTTCCTTTGAATGCTTGATTCTAGATTCCCTCACCTATCACGTTAAATATAAGGGAACTAGAAGTGGTAATCTTTATGTTATTGTTCTTGACTCTATTAAGCATGTTATTGGTAGATGCCTAGTAGTCAACTTGAATGATATTTCTCTTTGGCATCATTGGCTTCATCATGCAAATATGCATCAGTTGAAGAAGTTGAGCAAAAAGGACTTGGTCAAGGGACTTCCCACATTGGATTTTGAAAAGGATGAGGAATGCCAACCTTGTACCCAAGGAAAGCAAAACAAGTCCTCCTTCAAATCCAAAGGAGTCCTTAGTACCAAGAGAGCTCTTGAACTTCTTCACATTGATCTATTTGGACCAATGAGAACTCAATCGCTTCGTGGTTCCAAGTATTGCCTTGTTATTGTTGATGATTTCTCTAGATATAATGGAACCTTCTTTCTCATTTCCAAGAGTGATACGCTTAATGTTTTCTCAAGTTTTTGTAAAGGAGTTGAGAATGAAGCCTCTTGCTTCATCATTTCCATCAGTAGTGATCATGGGGGAGAATTTGAAAATGATCTTTTTGAACATTTTTGTCGAGAATCGGGTTATGCACAAATTTCTCTTCACCTCGAACATCTCAACAAAATGGGGTTGTAGAGTGGAAGAATAGGTCACTACAGGAGATGGCTAGGACCATGCTTCTAGAGTATGACACTCCTAATAATTTTTGGGCTGAATCCATTAGTACCTCATGTTTTGTGCAAAACTGGGTTATTACACATCCTTCTTTGAAGAAAACCCCCTATGAGCTATGGCATGGTAGGAAGCCTTCTATTGAGTATTTCCATGTTTTCGTATGTCCTTATTTCTTTTTGAATATGAAATATTCTCTCAAAACATTTAATTTGAAATCTTATAAGGCTTTCTTTCTTGGCTGTAGCACTACTAGAAAGGCTTATAGAGTGTTTAATGTTGATATTGCTAAAGTAGAAGAATCCATAAATGTTAAGTTTATTGATACTAACCCCTCTATTCCCAAAGATATTGCTCGAAATGATGATGTTACAGGTGAATTAATTCCTATTCTAAAAGAGCTCAACATCACCCAAAAGGGAAAATAGATGGTCACTCAAGAAGAAGAGAAAGATGAAGAGAAGAAGGATCCAACTCCCCAATTTGTAAAGAATAATCCAAAAGAGATGATTTTAGATGATCCATTTGAAAGAGTGAAGACGCGGGCTGCATTCAACAAAGAACAAGCCAACAATGTCTTCATCTCACAACTCGAGCGAAAGAACGTCAAGGAAGCTCTTGGGAATGATGAGTGGATCCTAGCTATGCAAGAAGATTTGGAGCAATTTGAAAAAAACAAAGTATGGACCTTAGTGCCAAGACCAAGTGATAGAAAGATCATTGGCACCAAGTGGGTCTACTGCATTAAGCTTGATGAAAGCGACAAAGTGGTAATGAACAAAGCAAGGTTTGTGTCTCAAGGCTACAATCAACAGGATGGTATAGATTTTGATGAAACATATGCACTAGTAGCTAAACTTGAGTCCATTCGTATGTTACTTACCTTTGCTAGTTGTAAAAATAATCTTATGTATCAAACGAATGTTAAAAGTGTGTTTTTGAATGCTACAATTGAGGAGGAAGTGTATGTTGCACAACCTCCTAGTTTTGAACATGATAGTCTACCTAACCATGTTTATTTGTTGCAAAAAGCTCTCTATGGACTCAAACAAGCACCTTGAGCTTGGTATGAGAAATTAAAGAACTTTTTTTAGATGATGGCTATATAATGGGAAAAGTCGATTCTACCTTATTTCTAAAGCACACTTCTAACAATTTTTTTATCATTCAAATATATGTTGATGATATCATTTTTGGCAGAACTAACCTTGAACTTTGCAAAGAATTTAGTGATCGTATGCAAGGTGAATTTGAAATGAGTGTGATGGGTGAGCTTACATTCTTCCTCATCTTCCAAATCAAACAAACTAAAGATGGGAACTTCATCAACCAAGGAAAATGCACAAATGAGCTACTTAAGTGCTTTAGGACACCAAGTCGATGGACACACCCATGTCAAACACCGCCAAACTTGACAAAGATGAAGAAGATGAGAAGGTAGATGAGAAGCTCGATAGATGTATGATCATAAGTTTACTTTACTTAACTGCCTCTAGACCTGATATAATATTTAGTGTTGGCTTGTGTGCTCGCTTTCAACCAAACCCTAAGAAATCACATCTTATAGCTATTAAGAGGATTTTAAGGTACTTGGCCAAAAACCAAAATTTTGGACTATGGTATCCCAAGTCAAGGGAATTTACTCTTAATGTTTATAGTGATGTGGATTATGCAGGGTGCTTGATTGATAGAAAATGTACAAGTGGCACTTGCTTTCTCCTAGGACCATGATTGGTGTCTTGGTTCTCCAAGAAATAGAGCACAGTGGCATTATCAACCATTGAGGTTGAATACATTGTAGCCGGGATTTGTTGTGCCCAAGTCCTATGGATGAAGCAAATGCTCCAAGACTTTAACATTCATTTTGATGCTTCTCCTATCTATTGTGATAATATTAGTGTAATTAACTTATCATATAATCCTATCTTGCATAGTAGATCTAAGCATATAGAGGTTCACCATCATTTTCTTTGTGATCACATTGCCAAAAAGGATATCTATATCACACATGTGGATACGAAAAATCAGTTGGCAGACATTTTCACTAAACCTCTAGCTAGAGAGCAATTTAACTTTATTAGGTCTAAACTACCCATAACTACTTTAAATGAATATGATATGCCATCTATCTAGTTTTTATCTATCCTATATGCTCTACTTTTGTTTTGATCACCATTGCTTGCTAATATGCTAAAAATCAGTTTTTCATGTTCGTTTTGCCTGGTTTTTCTCTTGTTTTGGGTATTTTTTGCAAACGCTTGTTTTATTGCAAAATAGTAACCAATGATGAGTGATATGTGCCTAAGTATGTTCAAAATGCATAATGGACTTGAAAAATAAATTTAATTAGCACTCTAATTGCTAGAAATTAAGATTTCTAATTTTAGGTCAGGTTGACCATCGGTCGAGTTGCCAACTGGACCGATCAGAGGCTGAGAGCTTTTTTCAAGAGCCTGTCGGTCGAGATTCTGACTCACAAAACTCGACCAATGGTCAGGCTGGAGCAAACTTAAGATAGGTTCGACGGACTATTCTCCCTCTCAACTAGAGAAAAGTCGATTGATCCAACCTCTAGCTCCCTCAAACTCTCAACCCTAGCCCCGACCATCCTCTCCCTAGCCCTAGTTCAACCTAGCTAGACCTCCCTTGACCTTCCCCCTATCCAACCTAGGCCTATTGATGAGTTTTGGTGGTGGTTCTTTAGCTTTTTCTCTCTCCTTCCTCTCCTTTTCATATCCATGGCATCCAATAGGAGGGAGAGGGCCTCCCCAGCTAATGCACCTTCATCTTTGTCCAACTCACGCTTGATTCCCTTTGATGACACTTTCTTTGTCTCAAATGAGGCTCTAAATAGGAACAAGGAGCTCCTTCCTAGGAACCATTTTCCTTTTCGTGCCCTATTTGAGCCACCCCCATGAAGACAAAAGGTCATAGATCAAGTAGAGGAGTTGGTATACGACCACCATCTCTCAGCCTTGGGTGTTGAATGTGCATTCTATAACAATTCCATCACAAGCACCAATGTCGTTCACAAATTCTACACAAATTTGCATTGGAATTACAACACCCCCTCATACCCCTACATAATATTCAAGTAGTCCTCACATCTATGATAGCTGAGAAGAAATTCCAAGTCTTTGAGGATACCATGAACATCTCCTTTTTGGGTACTGAAGTGACTGACACCTGGCATAAGGACTATCCAAAGTATTTTGACCTAGTTGAGCATGAGGCCTTCTATGACCTAGTTGAGCATGAGGCCTTCTACAAGCAATATGCTCTTACTCTCCCTGATATTAATAAGTTCTTGAAGAAGCCTCCATTCCCAAATAGGAAGAAGTGCACCCTTCCCTCCTCTACCTTGGACTTTAAGAGACACATACTTGCTTTAGTCATTAACTGCAATAATCATTCCAAGAAAAATCAAACTGAAATTGCATAAAACACTACGGTCATTATGTACTATCTCTTAAAGAACATAGCAGTCAAGTGGGTGAGATATGTTCTCCATCATATGACCTACTTTGACTCAGGTAAGAACACCTATGGCACCCACCCTACCCATCCCTGATTTGTGGTCTATTCCAACTTGCCCCTGGAAAATCTCTTTTCCATAACCTACACTACAAACTTGCCCGGAAAGGAGTTTGCATCAGTGAGACCACTCTTCAAAAGTCAGTTCCTATCCTATCCTCTACCACCCCTGGTTCCTCTACCTCTACCTCTACCTCTACCCGAGCACCTCCACCACCTCAGCCTACCCGACCTGCACGTGCCTCATTCCATGTATCCAATGAAACCCTTATGGGCTAAAGGCATACAACCTCCAGGTTTGGGAGCACCTGCAGCAAGAACTATGTTCTATCATGTCTAACATGAACATGTCATGTGCACACCCCTACCCTACCTACCAGTCCTACCTAGGAGGTGACATGCATCCTTCACATATGATCACTTTTACCCTGCCCCTCCACCTACATCTTCTGCTGCTACACTCTCTACTATTAGTGGATCTACTCCTAGTATGATGCCTTTGACAACTGGCCCCTTGGCCACTCTTCTTGCTAGTCTCAGTAATTTTCCTTCTTCCTTCCCACAGACCAATGAACTTCATGCTCTTGGTATGTCTTGGGATGATCAGAATGCTCATTGGCCCGGTCAAGGTTTTGGTTCTCTTGTTGATGAGGAGATGTCAGACCAGGATGAGGAGGAGGTTGCTGCTAACGAGGAGGCTGATGAGGATGATGGTGATACTTCTTATGATGGTTCTGATGGCTTTGTTGGTTCCTCTGGTGATGAAGGTGATGTTGTTCTCTCTGTTGCACCTTCATACAGAGATGATGACTATGGACATGATGCTTCTGATGCAGATGATGATGATGTTGTGGACATAGATAGCTTAGATGTTTAGTAGTTCTAGTTTTTAGTCTAGATTTTGATCATATATATCTTTCTAGGCTATTTTATATTACAAACATCTGGGCACATGTTCTAAGTTGTACTGTTTTATCATCTCGTTTTCATCATTTTGGCTTGTAGTTGTTTTTTAGAACAAGCTTTCTAGATTGTAATCTTAATCCTTTGTATACTTACTCTTTGATTTACTATATCTCATGAGTTGGTGCATGATTACCATATTTTGATTATGACTTAGATTTTTTGTTTCTCTAATCTCTGCTTGGTGTATGCTTTGAGATTGTATGTTGTAGATATATGTTTGGTTATGGTTGGAGAAGACATGTTTTTGTGCTCTTCTACCCCCCTTCCTTTTGGATAATGTCAAAAGGGGGAGAGAAGTTCAATGTTTTGAATCTCAAACATATTGCTTTTATTGCCTATGTGATCCTTTTCTTACTCATTATATGCTTCATCATGTGACTTGCTAAAGGACCATATAGTATATATGTCATATTGCTTTGTGTAGATAGATTAACTATGCAGCTAAGAGTGAGCATAGATTGAGTGGGATCATTTTACATTGTTCAAATCTTGAATGCCCTTGCAATTCACAAGGCAAAGGTTTAACTTTACATATCCTTTTCAATATGATTGAGGAATGGTTTGACATTGTCAAAAAGGGGGAGAATGTTGACTCTAGAGTTATACATTTCCCATATTTGATAATGACTTAACCATTCCATTCCTATGTATCTAATATGTTTGTTCAAGATTGATTTCAGGCTTTAGGTACATGAAAAGGATCAAATTACACAAGCCCTAGCTTGTTCAAGTTCAAGTCAAAAGCAATACAAGTGTACATTTTGGGAAATCACTCCAAATGACCTTAGATGATTTTTGTAATCACTTGTATTGATGATATGACTTGTAACTAAGATGATAAAAAATTAGGGACACTTAATTCCAATGTTTGATCACTCAAATGTCAATTTAGAAAATTTGTCACAGGTTGTTTATCAATCGAGTTGAAAACTCGACCGATCCATTAATGGATTTTGTGGAGAGACTAATCGATAGAGTTGCACACTCACATAACTCGACCGACTGACTCACTGAGCAAAACTAATTTTAGCTCATCGGTTGAGTTTCTCAGAACAAACTTGACCGAAAGTTTGAAAATTGTCTTTGTCATTTAGTGGATCGGTCGAGTTACCTTTATTAGAACTTGACTGAATGTACATTACAAAAAATGTAGACAAAATTATTATAACCATTGGTAAGTTGTTTGAACGAGAATAGATCTGTTGCAACTTGGAAAACGGCCATATTTCTCCCTTAAGTGATCCCACACTCAAGGAAACACCCCCAACTATAAATAGGACCCCTTGGAGTTCATTCCAAGTTTGCTCATTCATGTTATTCTAAGTCCTTTCTATAGTTGAGTTTGTTGCAACTCCTTAAGCCCCTTTCTTTCTCTATTTTACATAGCATTTTGTGATTATGAGTGAGTTAGGTCATTTGTAAGAGAGATGCTTCATTGTGCTTGTAAAGCTCTCATTCCATTCCACCTTCCCTACCTCTTTCCTCAAAGAAGAAAAGGTGAAGCAAGCTACTCTGGGTGAAGGTGGAGCTATTATTGTTCTCCTTCAAGGTTGAAGAAGAGGTGAAGATCTTCTCCAGGTGAAGGAGAAAGAAAAGGTTGAAGATCTAAGAATAGTTGGTAATCCCTTGAAGGATGAAGACTTGTGCAAGAGTAGGTAAGTCCTTGGAAGAAGGCGGAAGACTCTTGCAAAGTGGGTAAGTCCTTAGTAAGTTGAAGACTCTTTGTATTGGATAGGTAAGTCCTTTGGTGGTCTTGTGTTGTAACTCTCATTGGTGAATATATGGAGGAAAGCACTTGCAAAGTACTAGAGGTTGACCTCTCTAGGTAGTGGTCTGGCTCTCTCCTAGTTTGGAGAGTGGAACCATTCTAAATGACCTTGTCAAGTGCTTGTTTCATTTTCTCTCATCCTTACTATACTTGTTAGTTAGGACTTCAAATTGCACTTAAGCTATTGATTTTGATTGATATAATTTGAAGGTCCAATCTATATTGTGAGAATTTTTGAAGCTCTATTCACCCCCACCCCTCTACAGCCCTAGATCCAACATTATGTACCTTAATTTGTTAGTTAGTGATCACCTTGAATAGAATCTATTGAACCCAATTTACATAAATTAAATTGAGATTTATTAATGATCGTAAGAAATGTAGAATTGGGGCTATGCTCGAGACTCATTTTCTTATCCACTTCCCATGTTCCCAATTATGATTGTTATAATTCATTGTATGGAGAGAGAAATTATGTCAATGATGAACACTATTAGTGCTATATTTTCAAGTTTAAAGTCATGCTCCTCCTAAATTACCTTCTCTTTTTAAATGCAATTTATTTGAAATTGATTGATTGATTACCTAGTGTCCTCATTCATGTTTTTGATACATGAAGGAATTAATTTCACATGATTTGACAAATGAGAATTGAATAAATTATATCTAAACTTTTCCATGGATACAACATGTCTCTACAAACACAAGATCAACAAAAATCATAGCTCTACACGAGGTGTCTAGATGAGGACATGATTTTTGAGCATTATACTTTGGAGATATTTAATTATGTTAGACACAATATTGCCCACCCAAATTATGATTCCTTGTGTAGTAGATGCAATATGCAAAGTAATGCACTAATGTGATAACCAAGACAAGTCATGGCATGTCGTTCATTTATCATATGAATTTGAACGTGGCACCTTAGATTGACACACCATGTCACATATTGTAACGACCCTACCTCCCGGTAACCCCCAATTAAGGGAGACCAAGAGATCAGAGCCATTATCTCAATTAACATGATCAAAGGTTCAACAAATAATCAATAACAATTATCAAATTTTGCAAACTAAACTAAAAACCGGTATAAAATAAAACCTTGCATACCTTTTCAAAACATTGGTAAACTACTCTATCCACAGCCTGGATTCATTCTATCTAATCCTCCTTGCACTTTATTTCTTATTTACACAATGTGTCACTTTACTGTTTGTTCTTTCAATTGTTGTACCTAAAACGCCGACAATCAAAACATCGGTCAAGATATAGGAATATGCTGGTATGTGGGGGATTACAAAAATTGTGCAACTATGATAGCAATGTAATCAACCAATTATCATTTAACATTCAAGATTATGTTTTAATCAATACTACTCAATCCTTACCTATCCCCTATCTCTGTGTTGACCCTGTAGTGGACATGGATACTACCTCACTCATATGGTAGATCCTTACCCCCATGGCCCTACCTTATAGGTAGCCAATACTTAGATTTATAGTCGCATGGCCCTACCCAAAGGTACTCCAATCGCTTACTCAAGGTGACTTGATGGTCCTACCCCATTGGTAGCCATGTACTAAGTCATCCAATGACCTGATGAACCTACCCCATAGGTAGCCATATTCTAAGTCAGTCTATCAAGCTACATAGGGAACTAGGATCTGAGTTAGTAGGCACATATCTTAGGTGATAGTCATATCCACATTATAGTTTGCATGAATTAAATTCATCCAATAATTTAATTCAAGCCACGATGGAAACATCGACAAAATCCTCGAAAAACTAATTCGGGATAGTCATAAGCATAACCACATACTTGTACTGTAGATTTGGAGATAGAATTATATAGAGAGAGAAAATCCAATCAAGCAAGAAAGTGCACAGAAATCCTGAAATAAACATTCCAACTTCCTTTTATCAAAATTAAATACTTTTACAAAAAGAGACAGATTTAGGCCTTCAAACTATTTTTAATGTATTCCTCGTATTTTTCTGAGAACTTTTCATGTATTAACTTTCTGCATCTGAGTTTTCTATCAAAAGATATGATTTTATCAAGATAATTCCTTTTTATCGATTTACTTGCTATTTTCAGGAAAAATGTGGATCGTTTGATCCGTGGTGTGCTAGTTCACTTAGGATCCAGCGATCAGGATCGCGTGCATTGTTCCTTTGCAATCAAAAGAAACAAAGGTCTAAACTAACCTTGACGCAACTGAAGGAGGCGAGGGGCAATTTGGTAAATCCACGGGTTCTCTTCTTCTTCAACCTTGAGCGAGCATGTTGTAGCTCCGGTGGTCAACTCGGGAGTTGACTCTAGGATATCGACCTTCTTTGATCACGCCAATTGGTCAGGGAGCTCTTCCTCCCCTCGTCAAACTTGATGACGTCTTCAATTGCCCGCTAAGAACACGCCACAACCCTCCTCTACTCGTCGGACTTCGGCGGGGTTTGTCACTGGAACGGGGGTGCAGGTTAAGGTGAACCGGGTAATTGGAGGCATGGAAACACTCCTTGCAACTAGCCGCATGTCATTGGTTGATTGTTTTGCATGATGCAACCCTCACAAACCCTCCCCTATATATAGGGTCAAGGTCAGGCTTGCGAGAATTGGGTACTTCCCAAAACGGCGACCAAACCTAGTCGAACTCGGGATTAAACTCTATGGTTTCCCCTCCTAAGTCCAAAGGGACTAACAACAGGCTGGCATATCCTCTAGATCACGAGAAATTAAGATGGTGAATTCCTCCTGTGACTTGTAAAGTCCCAGTCCGTGTGGGACTTAGAAGATGAGTGACCAACGTTGGATTGAGATCCAACGGTCCTCAAAGCACGCGATCAAATAAGAAGGAACCCCTTTTTCAATTGCCCAATTAATTCTTTATTTTGGAGATCACTTGAGAAATTGATATCTCCCAAACCATAACTCCTCTTTGTCTCAAATTTTAAGGGAACGTTTGTCTTGACATTATCTAGCTTTGCACGAAATTTGGGGAACAAATTCCAATGGATGAGAATTCTTCCTTCTCTCCCAAGTTATCCCTTTAATTAATCCAAATTAATTGTTATTTATTTTCCCTTTTCCATTATCTTGTTATTTTGGGTCCCTTGGACCTCACGAAATCCTAAAGGCATGGATTCCCATATTGGGGAATATATACTTGCTTTTATCCTTTTATTTATGTCTATTTCACATATTCTCCTTATCTTTTTTTATTTCTTCATTAAAATATCTCTTTTTGAGGATTTCTCTTTTTCTTTCTTTTTATTTTCCTCATTGGCATTCCTTTTAACCTTAGGAATCCTTTGGATACGAAAATCCACCAAGTATAATTCAATTATACCTCTTTTCACTTATTTTCCACATTTTATCATTATTTTTCAATTTATTTCTTAATAAAGAAATATTTAATTGATCTTTTCATTCCTTATTGCTTTCTTTTTGTAACTTTGGACTCCTTGTAACCCAAGGAACCCAAGAGGCACGAAATCCACCTTTGGATTACACTCTTTTTCCTTCTAGAGGTTTCTATATTTTTCTTTTCTCCATTTCTTATTAATAATGGAGTTTCTTTTGTCTTTTCCTTATTATTGGGCCCAATAGCCAATAAAGCCCACAAATAAATCAACAAGGCTATTTTAAATGAAATTCATACATTCAATCAAAAGACATCATTATTTGTTCATTTATCTTTATTATGAGAAATTACATTTCTCACCAAATGAACCCAAAAATTGGGGTTGTAACATCCTTCCCCTCTTATAAGAATTTTGTCCTCAAAATTCCATCAAGTAAATAAACAATTCAGGATAAGCCTTTATTATGTCTATTTGGGCTCCCATGTGGCTTCACCCTTTCCATGGTGCTTCCCAAGAACCTTCATCATCTCATATTCTTCCATTTGAGTTCTTTCTTACCTTGGTATATCATACCCTCATAGGTGACTCAGGAGATTTCAGCCTCTCAAAAGTTGAATAGGTTCAGTGATCATCACATGGCTTGGGTACCTCACATAGTGCTCTAGATTGGACTCATGGAATGTATTACACATCATGTTATCCTGAGGGGTAAGGCTAAACGCAACCATCTCCACCAATCCATCTCAAATGGACCCACATATCGGGGACTCAGTTTTCTCGGCCGTAGCTTAGAGGGGTCGGATTTTCACATCACATACTCTCCCACAGTGAACTGCGTGTTAGTCTTCTTTGCATCAGTTCCCGACTCACATTGCTTCTGGCTCCCTCTCAACCATTGTATGATCAAAGCGACTTCATCTACACACATTGTGGTTCTTTTCTGACCTTCACGAGGCCTCCTTCACCAACATCATCTTAATGAAGTGGTGACTGACACAACCTCCTTATTGAGCTTCTTGCATCTCGATAAAGGTTATGGTGGTTAACATCACATCTTAAGAACTGTCTCCATGTATCACCCTGAATGAGCACACATGCTCTCATCAGACCCTCTAGTCTGGATCATACTAACCATTAGTATGGGGTGATAAACTGTACTGACATCGAGTTCTTCATGTATCTACTTCCACCTAATGGAAGTGAACCTTTTGGTCCTACTCAAGAACTTTTGAACTCACATCATGGTGTAGTTGATCCATCTCTCTCTCTTATAAGTGGTTCAACCCGGTCTGTCCCTTGACACTACTCTTTCTTTCTCATGTCAGCTAGGTAAGGCGATCTGCCATAACCCATATTGCATCTTTACCTTCCTTGGTCTAGGGGAGACTTACCACAACATCCATAGTGGTGAACTCCCATTCCCTCTCAAGGACTCTCTTTATCCTCTATATGAACTCATTGGGTTATTTATGTTCATCCTTCATCTCCTGGCTTGCATGGCAACATACCGCATGCCACTTCATATTAAGCATCCAAAGTACTACTATCACTTACTATCTCAATAGTACGGTGTATGGTGATCTTGAAATCATGATCTCCTGTATTGTCATGATTCCTCAAGATTGATTCCTCAGAAACCCTAAACCACTCTAATCGGGGTTCCATCACCTTCTTTTCCAAAGAAGTGCATCTGAGGTTCTACACCCATCCTTTTATTTCCTCAAGGCCTAGGCTGGTTTAACAACTACTAACTTAATCAACAATCTCGTTACATCAGAGTGTTATTCAAACTTATCTCTTTTTTCAATTGAGGGTTAACCTAACAACCTCTTCTAGCCTCTAGCTAAACTAGGCAGCTGCTTCTCAACTGCTTCACATTCTTAGGTGTTAGGTAATGTTGTAGACATACACCTCCATGTATTCCACTTATTATCTCATCTAAGCTCTAAGTCTGTCTTCATCAAGAACTCTGAGCTCATCCTCTTAGTTTTTGAACTCAACTTTGTATAATTCATAGCTCATGATAAAACATCCTTATAAGGTGACTACCTTATCTCTCTATCCACATATCATTCACTCCACCAGGGTATGTTATCATCTCTGTCCTCATACCTCATAGCAATGTTCCAACTCACATCATCTTTATCCTTAGTGTATGGCATGTATACTATCCTATCTCTCACTCCTATAACAAGAGGAAATAAGCATTTGGCTGCAGTCCAAGCACAAAGTTCTTCTTGTTCTAAGAGCAGAGATGGTACATCCCACCTTGCCAATACACCTTCAAATCTAAGTTGAAATGTGCAACTCATGTCTCTACATCAAAAACATCATGATATCAAAAATTACTTCCATGGAAAACTGATCTCGAACCTACTGGGGTTTACACACAATCCTTGGTCATCTCCTCTGGGTCTATAGGATGCTCACACTTTTGGGGTCATCCCTCTTCCCTCATGCATCCAGAGAGTGCCCTACTCATCTGCCCTTTGGGTCCCATGAGTTCATGAAGGTGATTAATATCCTAACCCATGGCCCTCAGACAATGATAGTTGTTACCTCCCAACCCTATGGTCATGTACAACTAGGGAATTAGGCAACTCCTACTTCCATCGGTCTTATCCCTGCCTGACCCTAGGATAGACTTAGGATTCTATTATAGTACATGTCCAGCTTAGAACATTACCCAAGCCATCATCATCTCTCTCTCTGCATTCATGGGTTGACTTCCATCCTTTCATAGGGTCATGGAAACATGCCTACCTTGGTCAGGCCCCACATCCACATGCACTTGGAGACGATTATCTATGGGTCTACTGGTTCATTCTCATACCATGTACTTTTCACTTAGCTTCTCACGATCCTATGAGACCTCTTTAGATTTCCACAAAACCCACAAACTGGTACACACCCTACCAAAGGGTTCCTCTCCCAGGATGGGAGGAAACTACAACTCTTGACAACAAGATCACAAACATCCCTAGGGTTTATATTCACATGAGCATGTTTAACCCAACAGCCACTAAGGCACAGATAGACCACCTACTAAACCATGATAGGTCGTACTTGTTCTCATACTCCACATTAGACCAACTTAGTTGTGAGGGGTTCATCAAACATACCTTTAACTTAAGGGGTTTCCTTTTCCTCTACACATGAGGAGTACCATGCTCGAAACTATAAAGACTCAAATCTCATCATGAGCATCGGGTACACTGCTTCCCCTCTTAGGCCTAAGAACCCTAGATTCATTTATTTATGCCACAGTTGTCCAACTGCATGCTCAACCTTTAACCACGAACCAAGCATGTCCAAGGTATGTCTTGCGCTTCCCATGATCCTTTTATTTGAGAATCACTTCAGAGTTGAGTCCCCATCAAGGACATTCAACAAGGTACAAGGCCTCACAACCTGTTACTAAACCTCTTCGTGGTTAGAGGAACTGTTCTTCTCATCTATACCTTAGGTACAGAGGTACTAGCAGACTCATCCTCTCTCTAGGGTTTGGTTCCTCTGAAGGAAATCGAGATACCCTTAGCTTCCAGGGATCATGCATGAGGCAACCGCAACCATCCACTTAGGTCGCATCATTCTCAACTTCTCAGGGTTCCTCCTAACCCAGAGTCTAAACTTCCAACCTTCTTGCTTGAGTCCTACTTTCTCTCTCTAGAGCTGACTCCACATCCAGACTTACTACGAGAGGTTCTCTCTCCTTGGAGGATCAAGCTCCTAAGCCTCTACATGGGTGAAACCTATGTTCAAACTTACGTTTGCTTGAGGCTATTCATAGCTCTTTATGCTTATCTCATAATCTATCCATCATACTCTCCTGGCCAGGGTTTCGACCTACTGCCTGCACTACTGACGTACTCTGGGTGCATGTTATGCCCTACACACATAAGCCCATAGGGTTTCTATAGGTTCTCCTCTAACTTCATCCATGAAGGAGCTACCCTTCACTTTAACATGCACGACCCTTCCCAGGGTTGGGTTGCCAAATATGCTAGGTCATTCAACCTCTCATGGCTCATATGGCATCCCAAAGGCATGTCCATCCAAACACCCAGTCAATCATGTCATCTCACCACTTAGGGTTTAGGGTTAGCATCATCCTCAGAGGATATGCCAGGTCTCTACTGTTAATGGAGATCTCTGCCTCCATGAAAAACTCCCTCTATTCATCCTCCTAGCAAGTAGGTCTAGCCTCAGGTCTCTCCTGAGGGCAATGACAACTCATGTCATATGACCTAAGCATGTATCTATTATTTAGTTTATGCTTAATCTATTAAGCTTATGTCCATGACATCTTATTTACATACCTTTCATTAATTTGGTGGAGGATTCCTTAAACCTTATCAACCTTACCCATACCTCGAGATGGTGAGGAAAATAGACAAAACCCTAATCCTTAAGGTCCTTAATAGAAATTGAGTTGAGAAGGGATGAACAAGATGAGAGAGTCCTAAAGGTATCTTATTTTGAGTCAAATCCTGAGACTTTGGCCAGGAAGTCACACTAATCAGGGAGTCCTCGTATTCTGACTAGCGGTGCGGAGGAAAATCTTGCCAGCCCCCAGATGTGATCCTTTTCTAGACACCTCTGTCTTTCAAAAATTTCTCTAATAACTCCCTTGGGTTCTACATAGTTTGTAAAATTTAATAATTATTAAAGATTAAATGAGGAACCTATGCTCTGATACCAATTATAACGACCCCGCCTCTCGATAACCCCCAATTAAGGGAGACTAAGAGATCAGAGCCATTATCTCAATTAACAGGATCAAAGGTTCGACAAATAATCAATAACAATTATCAAATTTTGCCAACTAAACTGAAAAATGGTATAAAATAAAACCTTGCATACCTTTTTAAAACTTTGATAAACTACTCTATCCATACCCTGGATTCATTCTATCTAATCATCCTTGCACTTTATTTCTTATTTCCACAATGTGTCACTTTACTATTTGTTCTTTCAATTGTTGTACCTAAAATGCCGACAATCAAAATGTCAGTCAGCATATAGGAATATGTTGGTATGTGGGGGATTACAAAAATTGTGCAACTATGATAGCAATGTAATCAACTAATTATCATTTAACATTCAAGATTACGTTTTAAGCAATACTAATCAATCCTTACCTATCCCCTATCCTTGTGATGTCCCTGAAGTAGACATGGATACTACCTCTCTCATATGGTAGATCCTTACCCCCATGGCCTTACCTTATAGGTAGCCAATACTTAGGGTTATATAGTCACACGGCCCTACCCAAAGGTAGTCCAATCCCTGACTCAAGGTGACTTGATGGTCCTACCCCATTGGTAGCCATGTACTAAGCCATCCAATGACCTGATGGAGCTACCCCATAGGTAGCCATATACTAGGTCAGTCTATCAAGCTACAGAGGGAACTAGGATCTGAGTTAGTAGGCACATATCTTAGGTGATAATCATATCCACATTATAGTTTGCATGAATTAAATTCATCCAACAATTTAATTCAAGCCACGATGGAAACATCGACAAAATTCTCAAAAAACTAATTCGGGGTAGTCATAAGCGTAACCACATACCTGTACTGCAGATTTGGAAACAAAATTATGTAGAGAGAGAAAATCCAATCAAGCAAGCAAAGTGCACAGAAATTGTGAAATAAACATTCCAACTTCCTTTTATCAAAATTAAATACTTTTACAAAAAGAGACAGATTTAGGCCTTCAAACTATTTTTAATGTATTCCTCGTATTTTTATGATCACTTTTCATGTATTAACTTTCTACATCCGAGTTTTCTATCAAAAGATATGATTTTATCAAGATAATTCCTTTTATCGATTTACTTGCTATTTTCAGACAAATGTGGATCGCTTGATCTGTGGTCCGCTGGTGCACATAGGATCCAGTGATCAGGATTGCGTGTGTCGTTC
Organism: Alisma plantago-aquatica; assembly: GCA_963693085.1. Taxonomy (NCBI): domain Eukaryota; kingdom Viridiplantae; phylum Streptophyta; class Magnoliopsida; order Alismatales; family Alismataceae; genus Alisma; species Alisma plantago-aquatica. The sequence continues at coordinate 233,313,535 of OY856409.1, read as the reverse complement.
CTTTGCAATCAAAAGAAACAAATGTCCAAACTAACCTTGACACAACTGAAGGAGGCGAGGGGCAGTTTGGTAAATCTGTGGGTTCTCTTCTTCTTCAACCTTGTGCGAGCATGCTGTAGCTCCGGTGGTCAACTCGGGAGTTGACTATGGGATATCGACCATCTTTGATCACACCAATCGGTCAGGGAGCTCTGCCTCCCCTTGTCAAACTTGACGACGTCTTCAATTGCCCACCAAGAATGCGTCGCAACCGTCCTCTACTCGTCAGACTCCGGCGGGGTTTGTCACTGGAACGGGGGTGCAGGTTAAGGTGAACAAGGCAATTGGAGGCATGGAAACACTCCTTGCAACTAGCCGCAGGTCATGGGTTGATTGTTTTGTGCACTGGAGCCCTCAAAAACCCTCCCCTATATATAGGGTCAAGGTCAGGCTTGTGAGAATTGAGTACTTCCCAAAACGGCGACCAAACCTAGTCGAACCAGGGATTAAACTATGCGGTTTCCCCTCTTGAGTCCAAAGGGACTAACAACGGGCTGGCATATCCTCTAGATCACAAGAAATCAAGATGTCAAATTCCTCTTGTGACTTGCAAAGTCCCAATCCATGTGGAACTTAGAAGATGAGCGACCAGCGTTGGATTGAGATCCAACGGTCCTCAAAGCACGCGATCAAATAAGAAGGAAACCCTTTTTCAATTGCCCAATTAATGCTTTATTTTGTAGATAACTTGAGAAATTGATATCTCCCAAACAATAACTCATGTTTGTCTCAAATTTTAAGGGAACGTTTTTCTTGACATTATCTAGCTTTGCACGAAATTTGGGGAACAAGTTCTAATGGATGAGAAGTCTTCCTTCTCTCCCAAGTTATCCCTTTAATTAATCCAAATTAATTGTTATTTCTTTTCCCTTTGCCATTATCTTGTTATTTTGGGTCCCTTGAACCTCAAGAAATCCTAAAGGCATGGATTCCCATATTGGGGAATATCTACTTGATTTTATCCTTTTATTTATGTCTATTTCACATATTCTCCTTATCTTTTTTTTATTTCTTCATTAAAATATCTCGTTTTGAGGATTTTTCTTTTTCTTTCTTTTTATTTTCTTCATTGAAATTCCTTTTAACCTTAGGAATCCTTTGGATATGAAAATCCACCAAGGATAATTCAATTATACCTCTTTTCACTTATTTTCCACATTTTATCATTATTTTTCAATTTCTTTCTTAATAAAAAAATATTTAATTGATCTTTTCTTTTCTTATTACTTTCTTTTTGCAACTTTGGACTACTTGGAACCCAAGGAACCCAAGAGGCACGAAATCCACCTTTGGATTACACTCTTTTGCCTTCTAGAGGTTTCTAAATTTTTCTTTTCTCCATTTCTTATTAATAATAGAGTTTCTTTTGTCTTTTCCTTATTATTGGGCCCAATAGCCAATAAAGCCCACAAATAAATCAACAAGGCTATTTTAAACGAAATTCATGCATTCAATCAAAAGGCATCATTATTTGTTCATTTATCTTTATTATGAGAAATTACATTTCTCAGCAAATGAACCCAAAAATTGGGGTTGTAGCATCAATTGTAACATCCCAAGATTTGAGGCCTCAGATAACATGATCTTAAAAGGAATGATTGGACTACCCATATCACCGAGGTGCACCTCCTTTTCTGGGATCCCATCATTAAAGAACTCCATAGTTAAGCATGCTCAGCTTGGAGTAGTACTAGGATGGGTGACCAGTCGGGAAGTTGATCATGGCTTGGGCATCAGTGAGGACAAATGCGCAGTTAAGGCTAGTGGTGGTCTGTGGGGCCAGTCGTCATTCTTGAAACTCCACTAGAGCCTTGGGCAGTGGGCCCGGGCGTTACAAATGGTATCAGAGCTATAACCCCTCCAGTAGGTGGGGCCTGCATGGGCATGTGGCATGCCAGTCTTGAGCCGTGCGGTCCAGGCATGTAGGAAAGGGTTGTCCATGGTTGACATAGCCACCCTTGTGCTGGTATTCCAAGATCGGGAGATGGGTGTCCCTGGGCCAATGTGGGTCTGCACTGAAATGGGGTCAGATTATGAGGTTAACAATCTTAGCCTTACTTCTCAAGAAAAGGCACATATGTTGTACCTCTAGTCATATTCAAACATTTCACATAAACTCAATCCATCAACATAATAAAGGATAACACAACTCCTGGAAACCATTAGTAGTTTCACCATTAGGTATTCATATCCAGACAGAAAGAAATATATTTAGGAACTTCCTTTTTCCTTCCAAGGAGCCATTCTTACATATTCTAGCACACATTACTAGAACAATAGCTAAAGACGCATACTTAAGTTGTACACAGGAAAGATCAACTTATAAGTTAGCATCTTTTAGACATGGAGATTATATTTCAGCATTAAGGAAAAAACTTTAACTTCTTTTATTACAGGAAATTATATTTTTACAAATGATCAATGACAACTCATCTTCCACATACAAAAGGAGTAATCATGATACGTAATCCCATCATGCAAGCTACAAACCCATTGTTCATGGTTCAAGTTACATAAAGCTACCATCTTTTAATTTTTAAGGCATATGTAGCAAGATCTTGAACATGCAAGCATATAGTAGCAATAAATGAGTCAAAGGATATATCACTTGTCTTCTAAGAGAAAAAATAGTTTTGTACATGAGGAACTACTATAAATCTCCAAGCTTGATGACAAACTCCATTCCATAAGGAAACTAGATCTGACCTCATCCCCTTCAACAATGGTCTACATCTGCCAATTTTCACGGCCAAAGGTGACTAAGTAAGTGAGAAGAAGGTGGAAATAGGGATAATACTCTAAACCCAAAACCCTAGAGAAAAACTACCTAGAAAACATTCAAGACAAGCAAAAAGCTAAAAGATCACCAAAGGATCACAAGATTGAGGTTTAAATTACTTGGAACTATGCTCATATGCCACCAAATGGATTGCCACACATCAGCATAGACGAAAACAAAGGTTAGATGGCATCATAAGAGAAGACCAATGAAGGCATAAATCTCACCGTTTGTGATCAAGTGATGGTACCATGCTCCATAGTAGTATCTCTAGGCTCAACTTTCACAAGTGAGATGATAAAGGAAGACTAGGGGGTACTTATAACCCCAAAGGAAAGATAAAAGTGGTCAAAGTATCACGTCATTGGTCAGAAAATTGTACCTTTATCAGATAATTATCTCATCGATAGATAGAACCTGATGTGCCATCAGTACACACAACTACACATCTCATCAGTAGGTGGAAGTTGGAAACTCATTAGTGGTTTTCATCGCTTTAAGATTTTCTAGAAAACCATTGATAGAGGCACCACAAATAATCATCAATAGAGAATATGTATAAAACCAACCAATGCACGTTGTGCAGGCTTCCAATCGATACTCAACCAATGAAAACCTACCTCCCAACCAGCCAAGTATTTCATCAATAGACAATGAAAAAAACATAGAAGGTCACATATCAGCCACTTCCATCAGTCCTCCACTATTGGAAGAACATATCAATGTAGTTGGTTTTCAATTGATGAAAAACCAGGCACACACAAATACATGAAAAGGCAAAAAGGCTTCATTTTTTATCAACAATCAAGAAGTTGGACACACTTCCATCTGTCTTCTACTGATGGAAGGTTAGACCACTTCCATGAGTTCTCAACTGATGGAATGGCTTCGAGGCTAGGTTAGACCATCCAAGTGCATGCACCAATGGCAAAGCTAAGAGAGAAGAAAACAAACTACTTGCTATGTACAAATTGCAAAGAAACACTCACCTAGGGTGATTTGTACATATTCCCACAAGCAAACATGTACCACTAAGTATGCACCAAAGGTCTCTAAGTAGGTGATATGGATAAAAAAACAAGATTAAGGGGTTCATCTAAGTTAGGTTTCTTATAGCTATAAAACCCTAATGGGGTTTTCACACCTGAATTCCTAGGAGAAAAGAGTTGGGTACTACTTGTGAATCTCCTCCTCAAGTGCCCATGTATTCTCTAAAACTCCCCGGTGATGCCACAACACTTTTTCTAGCACGATATCTTTCTTCCTCAACTTTTTCACCCATTTGTCCAAAATCAACACTAGACCCTCCACCTCCACATATGATATGTCATCATAAATTTGCACTTATGACTGGATTGTCTATTTAATTCCTAGGTAGCACTTCCCAAATATGGATATGTGAAATGCATTGTGCATCATTTGAAGTTCAGGTGGTAGTTTCAGCTTACATGATACCTTCCCTACTTGCACAACAATAGGATAAGACCCCATATGAATGGGTGCCAGCTTACTCTTTTTACCAAACCTTATAACCCCCTCCATGGTGACACAATGAGGTAAACCATGTTCCCCACTTGGAACCCCAAGTGTAAGTGACAATGATCAACATACAACTTTTGTTTGTATTATGTCATCATTAATTGTTGTCTGGTCACGTCGATCTTGTCTATTGTCTGATGTACCAACTATGGGCTTATAGTTGATATTCCCCTAGTTCATACCAACATAAGGGAGATCTATAGCATCTCTTAGCTAAAGCCTCATATGATTCCATGTCTAGGCTCCTATGATAATTGTTGTTGTAAGAAAAAACTATCAAATTAACATGATCATCCCAACTCCCCTGGAATTGAAGAACACAAGACCCCAACAAGTCTTCTAGTGTTTGTATCATTCTTTCTAATTGTCTATCTGTCGGGGATGGAAACTTGTCTTGAACTTTATTTGTATACCCAAATTTGTGTGATGTTGGTCCCAAAACATGCTAGTGAATTGAAGGCCATCAATTAGATATTATTGTTGTAGGAACTCTATGTAGTTGCAAAATTGTCTACATAGACTTGTGTCAACTTCTTAGCTGAAAGGGAGCTTGATCAGCAAAAGTGTGCCACATGTGTCAATCTGTCTACCACTATCCATATGGAATCATGCCCCTTGGCTATTCTAGGCAAAATCTATATTCACATGGTCTAACTTCCATTTTGGAAATGGTAGGGTTGTAGAGTTATTATTAGTTTTTGATCTTCCGCCTTAACCTTATGTCAAATTGGACACTTAGGGACAAATTTTTCCATGTCACTCTCAAATCATGGTCACCAATATAGATCCTTAAGATTATGGTACATCTTTGTGCTACCTAGATGCACAAGTACATGGAAGTATATGCTTCTTCTATCTTGGCCTTTCTCATCCCCATCCACATCAGGTACTAACACTCATTATGATACAAAGAGCCCCTTGATCTGGCCCAATGAAATCCAATATGCTTACCACTTCTAAGATCCTCCCTAACGTTTTGAAACATAGTATCATTATGTTTTTTGTATTTAATATGCTTTATCATTGTAAACTTGATGTGTAGTTGGTCAACTAGACCCCCTAGCATGGTGACTTCCATTTGCATATTCATGTGTTGACATTTCTTGGTCCACATACAAGGCACATCCTTCTTTGATAGTTTGTTAAGTGGCAAGGATATTGCAGTGAAGTTTTTGATGAACCTCCTGTAGTGGCATGCTAACCGAAGGAATCTCCATAGTTATGTTTGCATTTTTGGCTTATTAAACATGTCTGAGTCCACTTTCTTGGTATCTACACAAATTATGTTGACATTTCTTGGTTCGTATACAAGACACATCCTTCTTTGATAGTATATTTAGTGGTAAGGATATTGCAATGGAATTTTTTATGAACCACTTGTAGTGTCTTGGTAACTGAAGGAAGGGCCATACTTATATTTTCATTTTTGGCTTCTCAAACATGTCTTATTCCACTTTCCTGAGATCTACTAAAATTCCCTAAAGGGATATGGTGTGGCCCTAAAAAGACACTTCTATCAGCTTGAACTCACACTTTCTAAACTTAGCATACAAGTGATGCCTCTCAAAAGCTCCAAGGTCAACTAAAGATGTTGTTCATGATGTTCTTGGTTTTTGGAATAGATCAAGATGTCATCTATAAATACTACCAAAAAATGGTGTAGATACAATTTGAACACTTGGTTCATCAGATGCATCAAAGGTCTAGGTGTAGTGATTAGTCCAAACAACATAACAACAAACTCTTAGTGCCCATACCTAGTTCTAAAATTTGTCTTAGGTATATATTCTGCCTTAATCCTTAGCTGATGATATCGTGACCATAGATCTGTCTTTGAAAAAAATGTGGATCCTTTTAAATGATCATATAAGTTATCAATTCTTGGCAACAAATATTTATTCTTCACTATAACCTTGTTTAACTTATTGTAGTATATGCATACTCTCATTATTGAATTCTTCTTCTTAACAAACAAAATAGGTGAATCCCACGAGGATGTGCTATAATGGATAAAACCCTTATTGAACACCTCTTGTAACTACTTCTTTAAATCATTCATCTCTGCCAGACCATTGTATATGGTTCCTGTGATATGGTTTGCATACGAGGAAGGAGATATATCTCAAATAAATCTCTTGAGGAGGTGGATATCTAGGAAACTCATCATGAAAGACATCCTCAAACTCCCAAACTATAGGTACATCACATATAGTAGGACTTGCTACCTTAGTATTAACCACATGGGCAGGAAAAGCATCACAACCCTACCTCATCACATTTTCATCTATGCCAGCAGACACCAAACACATAGGAAGGGTCTTTTAGTCTCCTTGGAAAATCCAAGAGGAATCTTCCCTCCAAAACTCAACAACCTTGGACCTAGAGTCCAACACCACCTTATATTTTTCTAATGTGTCCATCCTAAGGATCACATTGAGTCTATGCATCTCAAGTGGCATCAGATCTACTTGAATGTTGTTCTTAGAGAAGATGAGAACACATGTTGGACACACCTCATGGATGTATGTGGATCCAACTAGAGGGGTATCAAGGAAAATAGGTTCAGGTCAATGGTGAACATGTACATTACAGTGTATAATCACTTCTCTATGTGATAAACGAGTGTGTTACACGTAGATAAACCAAAACAAACACATATACATATATAGAAAAGTCAGAGTGAAAAATTTCCATCTGACCTATATCAACTTGAGGGTCGAAAACACCGTCATGGTGCAGTAATGTGTAGAAACAAGTTGTGGGTTGTGATATGCCTCTAGCTTGGTCTATCCCATGGATCCATAAGATCCTTCCTGAGAAGTCTATCCACACACTTTGTTGCTATTTCCATCATATTGTTACATGTTCTGCTAGTTCCTCCCCTAAGATTGAGACACATCCTTGTTCAAATGGGGACAGAGCATCCACACATGCCATAGATAATGGTTGTAAAAACACTTATTCTATGAAAAATCATGCGGCCCTGGCTGTCATGTCATGAATATAGGCCCAAAACTATATGCCTGAGACATTGATAGTCATCTTCCTCAACCTCTTTTAAGTGACCACTATGACCGTTGTTCTTGCATCCTCAACTATGTTGTTGTTGAACTCTATTGGACTGGCACTATTGTGGCATGGATGACCTAGAAAAGCTATGCTTCATGAAACCTCTATAAAATATTCTAAAAACTTATTTACTTCATCTTGAATTATTCTATATTGTCTTCAGTCCCCGTTGAGTTCCCTCAAGCCTCCTCACTAAATACACAAAGTTGAAAAACTTCTCGCATGACTCTACCAATCACCAACTCAGCATTCAAACCCTTCTCAAAGTGCTAGATCTTCTCCACTTCAGTCAATGCCATGTGCGGGAAAATCCAAGACAACTCCATGAAACAACGTTCATACCCATTTACCATCATAGTCCTCTACTGAACCTACTGAAACTACACGTTCATCCAAAGACAGAGGAAAGTACCTATTCACAAACTATCTCTTAAACTCCACCCATGAGATGACTTCCTACTGCCTCTTCTCTTCTTCTATGGCCCACCAACAGACAGTGTTACCCTTTAGTAGGTAAAGGGTAGGGCACACTTCACCAGCCAAAGATCTACATCTGTTGGGTCTAAAGTACCCAAGTATTCCATGGCTCCCACCCACTTTAGTTGTTCAAGCATTCTTCTATAACTAGTCAACTTGAAGTTCAAGGTTTGCACTATATCTGCCTAAGTAGGCATTGTGCCCACAAATTGGGTGAACACAACCCATAGAAACCTTGAAAGGTAGGATGGATAGGCATTTTTAGGTCAAGAGGTGCCAATATAGGGTACTCTTTTCTTGTGAGTACACCATCTTCCATCACCACCTAGCACAATATAGGTATTGTTTGCATGTTTGTCATGATGTCTAGTCATATTAACATAACCATATTCAATGGTTAGATATGGTGGAGTCATAAGAATAGATATGGCACTCCTAATCCTATGTCCTTGTAGAATCAGTGAACCTAGGCTCCAATACCAAACACATGTGGCACTCCAATGCCACAAGGGTGATATTCATCAAAAGAAATCTGAATAAAAGCTTGAAAACACCGTCAAACAATTAATCCACATAGAGATAATATATTAAAAAGATTCACCAACTACCAAAGATAAAATTATATTCAACATTTTGTCTTCACAAGAGTTCATAGGGTATATTACAACTGCCATATATTACAAGCATTTAATCAACAAAAAGTTCAAGACCCATACTAACAATACCGAAATAAAATGAAACAAGTTTAAGATTTATATATGTGGTTTTATGACAGAACATCCACTAAAACATTACAAAACTCATAACCCTGGCCTTAGAGGTCATGCACGCTTGGAGAAATCCAAGTTGGATAATGGATACCGCAAAAAATTCCCGAATGGACCTAAGAATATAGAGATAGCTATGACTATATCCATGTATACTTTGTCTCTTGAGGAGGTCATGCAAATATGACCCACCTCTAAGATATTATTCACGCAAACATCACCTACCTCAATAGTCGGGAGTGGTTCCCTCCTTGTTGATCTTCTCCACCACTGTCAAGATAGTTGCACTGCTCACCAAAAAAGTGTTGAAAACCACAGGAGTGAGAACCCAAGTCCTACCAATATGATATAACATCTAAAACATCTATTATTATCTAATAAATTAATCAAGTAAACAATTACACAACTAAACCATGAACTATTAGTGTACTAGGAAGTACATGCTTAGCTTCCATACTATTATTAACTTGACCTACAAGGATGTTAGATATAATATACGTACCAATTATAAAAGTGGCCACCTACTCAAGAGTGCAACGATGTTTAGCACCAATTAAACCTAAATAGTTATACTACACAGATAGAGTATATTTTATATTCCCTAATATGATTGAGGTGAACAACTCAACCAACTAGCTAGATGTTATTAAGCCATCCTATCAATTCATATAAGATCTAAGGATATCTTCATTTCCTAGATCTTCCCACATAAACCTAGGTCAAAGCAAGGTAAACAAAAGGTAGGATCCCTCTGGATGGTATACCATGGATATATGCTAAAAGGAAGATCAACAAACTAAAACCCTCCCTAGGTGCACATGCCATGGTGCCACACACTAGGTAAAAAGCTTCCATCTAATATTGCATCTCTATTTCATTCCTCATGTGTTTCCATCAGACCATCGACCTTTAATGAGTCCCAAACATTGTCTAAAGATGGTAGGATGCATCAATCCTAAGTGTCTCCAACTATTTACTAATATATGGCTCCAAGAATCTTCCCACAACTCACACTCCTTCAAGATTAACTTCCTTCACTATTCACCCTAACAACCCAGAGTAATAGATCTACAGACTCAAGGATGTACAAATTATGCTTCTATGTTGATAACTAGGATTATTACTCAATGACTACATCAACGAGAGTATAAAACAAGCTAATAGAAATGATCAAGTAACTAAACAGTAATAAAATAAAAAAGATATAAAATGTTTAACTATCTTGGACTAATGTGACAACTTGACTTTTCTCTCTCCTCTACTATAGTCCTTCTCTCTCTTCTAGTGGTCATCTTACTCAATTGGATATCAATTGCATAATTTGAGTATTACAGTACTCTAATTTGGTCACATCAATGACCAATTTTGCAATGTGTGATATTAATTTTCATAATTGAACTAAGATTAATATTTTCATATGAATCTTGCAACAAAAATTGAACCTCTTATATATGATCTCCTTACTCTTGATTGTATATCAAGTTGTACATCTTCCCATTATGAACCTGACGGTACAAAACCACCTCGATCAGACTTTTGAATTAAAAGTTATGAAAATCTAAATTTGGTCCATATTAATCTTGATTTATTCATTTTTAACCCAACTAAGCCCAATTTGGGGGTGTGAACCAATCAAGGAGACACCCTCCTTGGATACCAAGTAAGCAATATGGGCTTGTGTGTTCTTTTTGTCTAATATTGGCCCTTCATCATGTGCCCACAGATCCACCCCGTCCAATTGAACGACCAATATGTCATATTTAATTATGTAGATGTCGTCGGTGGGGGTGGTTCTACCACCATCTAACCCCACTTTTCTCCACCCAATCACCTTCATTTTCACCTCCTTTTGCATGATTAACACCCTGATTCTTTTTTTCTTCACTCTCATCCTTTCCCTCTTATTTCTGAGTTGTTTTGTGACCTAGAACACCCCTTTTTATACTCTCCACTCTCCAACCCTATCCATGGCGGCCACCATGGTTTTTCTAGTTGGAACCTCCTCATCCCATTGCACCCTCATGCCTCCTTAGGATGAATGGAGCGTTGGGGCATGTCCACCTTCCCAACCTGAGCTTGGGTGGCCAGTTCACGGGACCCCGATGCCCCTCCTCATTATCATTCTTCGTTAGTATGGAGAACAATAGCAGTGTTGTCTGTTGACTCAAGGTCAATTAGGTCAATGTTGACTCACATCTAAATTGCCTAAACCCGTGTTTTGATGATGAATAACCATTCCACATATTGGTGTCTAATGTCTCTACTTGAGTGATTTTAGATTAGGTATAGACACAATCCAAATGCCCAAACTTACGCATATCAAATTGGAGAAAAGACAAGTCAAAGTCATACAAGTGCATGTTTTTGTAATATGATGTAAATCCATTAGAATCATGTTGTAAATCACTTGTAATGATTGTATGACTTATAATTAAGCTTATAAAAATATCATGAGCACTTAGATCAAATATTAGAGCACTTTAGATGCAACTTTGAAAATTGATTACAGGCACTTTGTCGGTCGAGTTTCCCAGCCTGAAAACTCGACCGATCATCCTTGATCAATTTTCTGCAGATTGCATCGGTCGAGTTGTGTTTACACAAAACTCGACCGATCAAGTAACTGGCCATTTCGATTCCTAATGGTCGGTCGAGTTTTGTCAGGACAAACTTGATCGATCACTTGAGTATCGGCCTTGCCAGTTACTTGATCGGTCGAGTTACCTTTATAGAAACTCGACCGATTGCACTGTACGAAAAAGTGCAGAAAAGTGTTTCTAGCCATTGTGGAGTTGCAACAAGTGAAAATATATCCGTTGCAAGCCACAAAATGGCTAGCTTTTATTCTCAAGTGTTCCCAAAGGCTAAGAGGCATCTCCAGCTATAAATAGGACCCCTTGGGCTTTATTCCAAGGTTGAGCGTTCATTGAGCATTCATTGCAAAACTCTATGTGATGTTCCTATTCTATAGCTGAGTGCTTCCTACAGCCTCCTCTCTCTCTCTAAGCTTAATCACTTTCTACATCCATTAGAGTGAGTAGGAAATCTATAAGAGAGCTAGTCCAACATGTATATCTTGTGAGGCTCTCACTTCCACCACCTCCCAATATCTCTTTTCAATCATGAAGATGAAGGTTCTCTCTCTTAGCTAAGAGAGATGAAGAAGAACAAGGGAAGGCATCCCTTGGTGAAGGTCAAGGTTGAAGGCTTGGAGCTAGAGTGGGTAAGCCCTTGGTGAAGGCAGAAGACTCCTTGCTCAAGTGGGTAAGTCCTTTGTGGAAGATTCTCCGAGTGAAGGTGAAGTCAAAGGTAGAAGATCCAAGAAGAGTGGGTAATCCCTGCAAGGCTGAAGACTTGTGCAAGAGTAGGTAAGTCCTTGGAAGAAGGCAGAAGACTCCTTGCAAAGTGGGTAAGTCCTTGGTAAGGTTGAAGACTCTTTGTATTGGGTAGTTAAGTCCTTTGTTTGGTCATGTATTGTATGTCTTATGAATGAATATAAGAGTGCAATAGTTTGGAAGTCCTAGAGGTTGACCTCTCTAGGCAAGTGGACTGACACACTTCTAGTTAAGTGTGGAACCACTCTAAATAGCTTGTCTCTTGTTTTTTCTCAATCTCTCTCATACTTGCTATGTATGTTTTAGTTGCACTCAAATTACCTATTTAGCAACCTTATCTTGTGATATATCTTGAAGGTATAATGAATTTTGTTTAAGTGCATTCATCTCTATTCACCCCCCCCCTCTAGAGCATCAAATCACCCATCTAGGATCCAACATTGTCATCTGGATGTGGGTTGGTCACATAAACAAGACAACAATAGGAGACAGTTGATCCATGTTTGGAATGGTCACCAAACGTGAACATAGTGGCCATGAGTTGTCGGCCAACACCTTTGTTGGAGGGTCGGCCTATGGTGGGTCTTATACCATGACCCATTGACCTCCTGCATGGCCTGAAGGACACAAGCACACAATCAGGAAGGAATAGTTGTGATGAAGCAAATAATAAAGGGCAGCCCCCCCCCCAAGTTCTTAATGCAAGATTTTATAAAGTTATATGTAAATATTCAAAAATACATATCTTCTAGCCCCCACATCCAAAATAGATGAAATAATATACCAAAATTTATTAGCTCGATGAGACCTACAACTTTGAAATGGTTTTAGATCTTGATTCTATTGACTCAAGGTCAATTTAGTCAATGTTGACTCAAGCTTAAATCCTTAGTAAGGTTGAAGACTCTTTGTATTGGATAGGTAAGTCCTTTGGAAGGTCATGTATTGTAAGTCTTATGAATGAATATAAGAGTGCAATGGTTAAGAAATCTTAGAGGTTGACCTCTCTAGGTAGTGGAATGACATACTTCTACTTTGAAGTGTGGAACCACTCTACATAGATTGTCATTTGGTGCATGTTCAATCTATCTCTCCCTTTATATGTATGTTTTAGTTGCACTCAAATTTCCTTTTTAGCAATCTTATCTTATGAAATATCTCGAAGGTCTAATGAATTTTGTTTAAGTGCATTTAGCTATATTCACCCCCCCTCTAGATCATCCAATCACCCATTCTAGGATCCAATAGATTCTACACCCAGTCTTTGTATATTACTAAAGATGCGGTCTTTGACTATTTTGACCATGTTTAAAGATTTTTTTATGATAAAGAATGGATATTTTTTGCTTCCTTACATGCTTAGTCATCAAATCAGTAGATTGTGATCAATCTTAAACTAATTAAGCACCCTAATCACCATTCATGTACTCTTGATGAGTTTTGCACATATGTGACGTGTTTTGGTTATAAATAATGAATCTTGATCCAAGTAGTGATCTTGACCCTAAATGACCTTGAAACTCCCCCTAATTACAAAATAAGTAACTTAGAAGTTCTTTTGAACATGTGTGACTCCTAAATTAACCTTATTTCTCATAAATGACTCTTTTATTACATATGGGACTTAATTGGACTTTAACGATGTACCATGACCAAATTTGATAATCATGCCTCTTAATGAAGGATACATTGAACTAACCTTGAAACTTGTAGCATTGTACCCTCCATTACTCTAATATCATACCCTAACATTCTTTTTGCTAAGGTTTGATTCATATGACACTTAATGCATGAACGTGACCTACGTATGGCAATGAATGGTTATGCACTAGTCATATGGGGCCTTGGACCTTTTTGATGCATCAAAGTGTATTAGATCCTTTGAATTAGTATATTTATGATGCCTTGTGACTCTAATACCTAAGGCTCTCCCCTATTTAAATATGATGGGGTGTATAACCCTAAATACTATAGTGGTTGGCTTATGTAATTTATGTTACTTGATTGTCTTTCTTCTGCCACAATCCTGGTGTGAATCTTATTATTATGCTCTTCCTTCTGAAATCAAATTTTATTCTATTGATCTTGTCCTCTTTGATGTGAAAAGTTCATTGAAGTCATAGGTTAGTTCATGCTTCCATATATATAAGCGATGTTGATGATTGAATGTATGTTGATATGATGACCAAGTATATCCCTTGGTACCTAGACCCTAGGGGACATCCACCAAACATTGAATATAATTCTTATGTCCTTATCTTGATTGCCCAAAACATATCTCATGCTCGGTTCTCATGCGTTGATGATCCTTGACCTTGGTTGTTCTATTGTGAGTCTTTTTACCCTATAATGTGCATAAGTAACACAAATCTTGTAATGATCATATAAAATAAATGTACCATTGGAATGGTTTGAATTTTAATCACACCTTCATGATGAGAATTAAATCATTAAAATATCATCAAATGCACTGGTAAGCAACTTTGAACCTAATTTGGCCAAAATCCTAAAAATGGAACAAACTAGGGTTAATGATAAGGATCTAATATGTAATCTTGAACTTAATTAGGTGTGTCTTGTGGTTAGATGGACAAGAATAAGACAAGTTAAGAATGTTTGAATTAAGTACAAGCTTTAATAATTATATGACTATGGCTTTCCTGCTTGTATACTTGATATATATGCATGCTTGTTTATTTGCAAATATTTCCATATAGTATTGTAGTATTTTACTTGATGCTTATCTCTTTAATTTTATAACTTGAACACATAGTATAGAACTACATTGTACAAACCATGTGCACCTACCTGTATTCTTGATGTAAGGATGCAAGGTCGTGTGTCCTACTTGATTTGTCAAGATAGGGTGCACCATGTCTACAAACAAGGCTAGCAAATGGCATTGAACCTTAAGCACCCTCACGGACCCTTCCAAGTGGAAGCTCTCCAAAGGCCTTATGATGCATGGTGTTGTCGGTATAATTGGAGTAAAATGACATAAAACATAAGATCTCATATTTCTAAGTACTTAACTTGTTTATTCTTGTTTCTTTACTCCTTAAATTTTTCAAATTAGGAAAACATTATATGTGTGTGTGTATTTTCCCTGTACTTCACACCTAGTGTGTGCTTTGCTGGTTTCACGTATGTTTTAGGTTCAAATCTAGCTTGAGATTTGATGGCTTTGTGAGCATATGCTCATGTGTACTTGTTGTAAGATCCAAGTTTAATATATATGGTTAGACTTGTATAAATGTACTCTCAATTTGTGATTGGAATCTTTGTAGTAAACCATGTTGTTTAATAGTACTTGTTGAATTTTGATATTATGTTGGTTATTTCATCTTGTTATTTGTTCATGTATGCTAATATTTTACTCCTCCATTCATGCTCTAATATCACTATCCTAGGGATGGCCACTCAGGGTCCTTCATCCATTGACTTTCTAGTCACTTGGAGGTCGGATTTGAATAACAATTAATTCCACACATATGGTATCAGAGCATTGAATAAACATACCAAACATTGGCCCCGTGAAATTTGAACTAAAATCAACCTTACATCACAACTCTAGAAACTTAATAAGTTGTCCTCTGGGGACTAAGATTACTTACCTTATGGGATAGAACCTAGATGTTCTAGACCTAGGTGTAGATTTGTGTAATCCCTAGAACCTTTCTTTTCTTCTCCTCCTTATATCCTATAGTGGGTTGTAGGTTCAGGAGGGTGAGAAAAGGCAGATATTATTAAAAGCCCTAGACATATGTTTGTGGCATGTTCTTGGCTAGCTACAAAAGTTTACACCATATTTTTTCTAGATCTCTATGTGACACCCTTTCCCACACAAAGTGAGATTACTCAAAACCAAACACATAATTAACACTAAGCAAGCGGATTACCAAAAAAACAGGAAATTAAAACTGATTTCATAACCATGCATCAAGCTGAACTCATCATGTCTGAAGCCATAAACTGAAGCCACTTGTACTTCATTCATATTGAAAGGAGTTACATAGCATTGTTCACTAGCTAACTAGCCACAAGCTATTACATGTGATAACCTACTCATGTACACAAATCATCTCTGCACCGTAATCATATAGACTCAAAAACTCAAACTAATGTACAACGTCTATAAAACACCCCCAAGGACCTGAGAGTATAGGGATGCACATAGGATTCTATTACTAGATGTGAGTTGCATATCTGTGACCCAACAGCTACACACCTTAGGATATCTGCCTCAACAGTGTGATCTCTATATCTACAAACACGTCCACCTAAAAGATTGTGGAACCCATGAGGTGAGATCAAATGTCCCAGCAAGAGTTATAACTCTCTGCCAACATATATTAAAAGTATAGAAAAACTAGAATATGTAGATACAGTACTAAGCAGGATGAGCAGATTCAGCTAAATGATATGTATATAATAGATAATGCAAGTTAAGTAATATTGAGCAATTACCACTAAGCATATCAGGAAGCTATAACAGAGTAGATAATCATTCCTAATCATCATAAGTAATTGCAATTGGATTATAGAACATCTTATCATCAATAAATGAATATGAAGAACCTATATATCCACTACCAACTATATTATACAATGACAAGCAAGGCCTCATCCAATGCTTTTGTATTTGTTCCTAAGCATGTACACTACACGGCTAGTTACGTGTTTTATTATTCCCTGAGGATTTGAGTCGTACCACCCAAATTCAACCGGCCACTACTAAGTTGAAATCGGTGTCATACAAGGTCTATGGAATAGTTAGAATCCATGACCTCACCAAACCTCATGGTAAGTACACGAGTGCACAACAGAGACATACTAGTCAGCTATAACTTGTGACATATAGTCAACGGGGAAAGGCCTATCCCACCTTGGTACAGGTCACATCGCTAGTGAACTAAGCTACGACCCACAGCCATGCTCCTACCAGGGTATGGCTCATAGCCAATCTTGTAAGACTTCATAAATAGCATATCACTGAGCTACGGCCCACAGCTATACTCCTACCAGGGTATGGCCCGCAACCAATCCTGTGAATGCATATACTCAACAGTATATGACTCCATGCTTCCTCTAAGGAAAAGCCCATTTCATCATCCAACAAGTGCTGACACTGAGATGGATCTATGGCATAGGGCAAAACTACATGATAAGGTCCCACTTGTTTAGTTAATTCAATTAAGCGTCTTTTAGCATCAATCAAGTTACAACATATAAAGTCATAACAAACTCTACAAAGATAAGGGTGTAGTACACTTTAGAGAGTATAAACATATAGGGTGTGAACTTGTCACACTTCCACCACATGATGTCTGTATTGTTGTCGTTCACACCATCATCAACAAGGACACATATTAGGGGATACCAATCCCTCAACTCATTATTGGGAAAATCCATCTCATATCATGCAACAAGTCACTTCTAGGTCATAGGACCCATTCTCATTATTCTTGTATCACAAGTGCCTCAACATGCCTCATAAAGGCATATTAACCCTGTGTCATATCATAACAACCATAGCATGTACTAGCTATGATTACCAAGATCATAACACATGCATGATTAGAAGTTCATAAACAAGAGAGATAATCATATATCCTCATAACCATTTCATTAGAGAGAAACAAGCAAGCCTCATTGCACATTATTAGGGTTGGGGTTTCATCTTAGTTGATTAGGGTTTACAAAGCTAGGTTCCACCATGAACCCTAGATTTACTACCTCCCATCATCTTGGAGTATATTAGGATTAAATAACATCATCAGTTAACCATACAAGTTCATCATGTTGACAACACTAGGTGACACTATAATGCACATGTATATGTGGACAATATCATGGTGTTATGTGTACATCACAACCACACACTAACTGGGTATCATGACCTCAAGCTGACTAGGCATCATGATCCCACACTGACTAGGTGTCATGATCCCATACTAACTAGTTGTCACGATCCCTCACTGACTAGGCATCGCGATCCCACATTGACTAGGTGACGCGGCCACCATCCCACCTAGTGTCACGGCCGTGATAGGTCATTGCATTGTGATCAACATCAACACAAACGCCTCGACCAAAATCACTACCCAGTACCACGACCCCAACACAATGCAGTGTCGTGACCGCTACTGCATAACAATGTTGCGCCCATGACAGAGCATGGAACAAACAACGTCAAAGCTTGGTGTTGCTAGTAGTCATTTCGGCCAACATTATGAGCAACACAAGAACATGCAACCTGACCAGAACTGAAAACAAGGAGTCTTGACCCCAAAGCAGAAAGAAAGCACACGAATTGACCTTAAACATCAAAGATCAAAACTATCTTGGTTGAAATAAGATCCAACAATGGGAGACTAAGCACCATTAAGGTTTAAAACTCAAGGATCCAAGACTAGAAAACCCTAAAACTATATGGATATCATCTAAAAAATCACTTAGAAAGGAGAAATTTGTACCTCAACACATGAGTAAAACATGCAAAACACCTAGAAAACATAAAGGCTGAAATTTATCATGGTGATAAAACCCAAGCTTATATTGCACGTATCAAGATCGTCTCAATCGACATATGATCAAATTAGTTACAAGAATATTAGGGTTCAAGAAAAAGAATAATCTACATGAGAATACTTCAAAGTCTTAAACCCTAAATTCATGATAACATCATATAGCTCATTAATATCATATCTAGAGGTTAAATCAATAGATTATATCAAGGAAGACTACCATCCTCAAGGAGAGGAACTTCACTCAAAATCGGTCACTAAAAACCTTAAAACTTGTATCATAAGATCATCATGAAATGTCTTGGTGCAAGAGAGAGAAGACCACGTTTGACACCTCCAAAATAGAACCTACACTCAATGATGCATCAAGGCACATGGACCTCATGTATGTGACAAAAACCAAGATCAAAACATGGGAAGTAAACCACCATAACACAACCATCCTCCAATTTGGGTACTTAACATTAGGATTTTGTATTATAAACCCTAAGTGTGTCGTTTCCCACTTTCTTAGATCATATGAGTCAAGTATTAAGTTTAGAGTCAAGAATGATGTTATCCAAATAGTGTCATACATGTAGCATCATGTATTCAAGTATGTGTGTTGACCACATATCATGTATAGGTGTGCATCCATACCACCTTAAGGTGTTGTGACCCGCTAACATCTAGGTCACAACCATACATATAACCAAGGGTATCAACCTACCCTAGCCATGTGTTACAACCATAACACCCCCTGTGTTGTGACGTCAACCTCTCTTGTACTTATCACGTCCACAATATCCCAACTAGGGTTAGGGTTAGGTCAATATACAAAGCCTAAGCACCACTTTCCTCATATAACAACCACCCATGAAACTATGGTCACAACCCTTCACCATTACTACTGTCTCAACCTGCACCCAACAACTAGAAGGTCAACCACCTATGTGGTGTCATGGACGCATCAAAATATAAGCCAAACTAGTCCATAAGGACATGGTTTCTACTGCTACAAGAAAAAGTATCGACTTACCACTCCAGAGGCTAACATGTTACAACCATGTTGACCCAAAACTATGGTATCGGTCACACCACTCAAGGGGTAGCGACCCCACAGGGTCAAGACCATCCTCAACACATCCCCAAGGTAGAAACATGAAGGAAACAGACATGAAATAGTAAGGAAAACCATGGAACGCCTCCATCATCAAGGTGGAAAACACCACACAAGATGCTATCCAAGAACCCTAAACGTTCACCAAGAGAACTCCATGAAAGCATGACATACAAGGGTGAAAAAACATGTCTATAATACTCAAAATAGAACCTAAAACACCTTAAGGTATCAAGGTACACGAATCCCTAAAGAACATACTCAAGTTCATAGCCCAGAGATGGAGAAAACCATCATTATTCCATAGCTATCAAAAATTGGATATACATATAGGGTTTTTGATTTCTTATCAAACCAAACAAGATTTTCTCCACCGAACGGATCTAGAGATCGTCATTATCTACTAACATGATAGGGGAACATTTTAGAGACAAAAATCATCATCACTCAAATAAAACTATGAGTGCTAATAATAGAGGAGGGTAGAAAGTTATAAAGCCCGCCTTAAGAAGCTCAACACCAAGGATCCTAAAGCTCTGAGGTTCCAAGTTCCAAGCATGCAATACAAAGTTTGAAGAAGATCCACCAAAGGTCCCACTTTTTGCCACAATAGCACCTCTAAGAGAAGAAGATGCTAGGTCAAGATATCTCAAGAAAAGGAGAAAGAAAGGAAACCCTAAATGAACCAAGGAAGGAGGAGGAGGAAAAGGTGAAATAACTTCATCCCACCATGGCCCATGACCTTAAAGATGAGGGTTTCTTCCTTAAGAATGACCATCAAATTCAAGAAAGGTCCATGTCTGATAAAAAGGGAAGAAGATCGAGTAGAGATTCCAAGGAAAATGTTGCAAAAGAAGAGGAGATACTTACCAAGGTTGAAGATGAGCAAGGTTCATCTCATGCAAGGGATTTGATCACCAAAGCTCAAGGATCATCCCTTCTTTGCTCCACCAATTCCGAAGATGAGAAAAAGGGAGGAAGAAGATATATGGTAGAAAGGGTTGCAAACAAGGAAATCTAAGGGGTTATATAGGCAAAGGATGAGAGAGAGTAAAGGGTGAGGTGTCAGCACACTAAAGAACCTAAGGTACACTTGTCCTTGCAAAAGACCAACATGCATCCACATGAAATTACTTAAACATGACATTCAAGACATGGTGATACACTCTAGGTAGTGTATCGACCACCATGGACTCCTACATGGTCATGGTCACAGCCATACTAGGGTGCACCTCCCATGGTCGCGACACCATCAACCACCATCACCTTTAGGTCGAGACAAGACACCTCCATAAACCCTAGGTCATCCATCTCGACCCAAGACCACCATACACCTCCTAGGTTGTGACCCAAACATCTGGAGGAGGTATCTCGACTGTGACATCCTCCAAAACCAGCCTTCATGGCCTAAGGTCGAGACAACACAACCAACTCACACATGGTCAAGGTACTCAACACCCACATCAACCCTAATCACCACCTAGGGTGATGCTTGATAACACCAACATTTATGCATTTATGCTAAGCATTTATCTATGATTTTTGTCACTATGGCCTTAATATGCCCAAATTAACCCATGTTTACTATCTTTTAGTAATTTATGTCTTTTCTTAGATAAAGTTTCTCAACTAGCCAATTTTGGGACTTGCAGGCACCGAACCTGAAAAGACATCTATTCTCAATTCGATTCTCCACGACACATGTGTTTTTGTAGCAACTAAGTCTACACCACGATTGTGGTACCTGTGTTCACCTCAACTGCGATCGCGGTGTCTATCTCCACCGAGACCGCGGTCTAGGGAGAGACCACGACTGTGATCCAAGCCATCGCCACAACTTCTGACTAACCATGACTGCGAGAGGAACCTCGACCACAGACCGCGACCAGGGCGACCGCAATTGCAGTCCTCACCATGACCATGGCAATTGGAGCCACGATCCAGACTAGAACTATGACCTCGACCTCAACCGCAACCAAAGTACATCTTCTGTGACTGCGACCATGACCTCGACCATGGCCTTGATCGCGACTGCGACCGCAGGGTGCACGTCGACCGCAACCGAGCAAGACCGTGGTCTGGATCAGTACCTTGACCATTTCATCTATAAATACACACCCCCCGCAACCTGGAGAGGGGTTCGGATCTGGGGAGTTTTTCCACCCTGTGGTTCCAACCTGTTGAAGTTCCCAGAGCCTCGTAGAAGAGTCTGGAGGTCTGAGAAGGCTGAAGTGCTTGTTCTATGCCCGTCTCTTCAACGTGCTTCCATTCTCGACCATCTTCCCCCTCAGTCTTAAATCTATAAAGGTGGAAGCTGAGGAGAGAGAAGATTATGGATCCATCTTCTTTAAGAGAAGGAGAACGTCCACACCATCATCTCCCACGCCCATCCACCAACCAAGTTGTTATTTGGGGCAGATCTGGAGAGTAAGGAGGCCAAGGAGCCTAGAATGATAAGGAGGATGACCCACAAGACGAGATTCGTCCTATACGGAGGCTAGGGAGCGAAATCCTCCTCTCCTCTACGGGTTAAATCTCTTCTTCTTCTCCTTTCCTCTACTATTCTCCTTGGTTTCAGTGCAAATGGTGTTCTTCCCTCTTTGTTCGGTGCCAACTATGCTTGTCCATGGCTAGTTGAGCTCCTTCTTGGATATGTAGCCCGTTTTGGGGATGTTTATGTACTTTTACCTTAAGCAAGTAGTTTTATTTTAGATCTAGCACGTTTTATGTTCTATATCCTCTTTTTGGTTATGATTTCTAGTTTGGTTGATCTCTTTCTTGCTTGAACTGCTATTTTCTGCCTATATTGAGAGATTTATTATAGAAATAGACAAGAGAAGATAGTTTGGATTGATTTCTAAAAGGAGGACAGTTCAAGGTCATTTGTTCCTAACATCCCAGAGTATTCTAGACCTGAGAGGGTATCTAGAATATTCTAGGATGTTGGTTTGTCATCCTCAAGAGAGGTTTCATATCATCTATGGGTTTTAGTTACACTATGTGAGAGCGAGTGGGATGACCCCACGGGAACAGATACCACGGTGTGCGCCATGTTTGAATGTAGGTTGCTTGTTGAGGTGTTTGAGGGTTGTCTATGACTGAGAACGGGTGGATAGACTGCCTAATTTGTGGTTGCATAGATAGGAAGTCATTCTCTCTAATTTGTAGAATCCTACAGACTCGGTTTTATTTTCTTCTCTTTGTTTTGTTTTAATTTGTGACAACCTGTTAGACTGGTTCTAGCCCAACCTTTTCCTTGACTATCGTCTTGGCTTATCTGACTTAAGAACAAAATATATGGCGTCCTAAATGTCACCACGTCCCTATGTTTGATTCCGTATATCTACTTCGACCCCGTAATAAAAGTTGTGGGGGTCTTTGAAGGTTTCAAGTTATAAATTCAAAAGTTTGATTCTTTCGGAATCCTCCTCCCTTCCGGACGCATGATTCAGGTCGATCAATGCTCCTCAAGAAAGACCCCCTCCTCTTTCTATTTCCTCTAAAATTATGTCAAGAAAGAGAGTGAACACTCTAGATGTGATAAATTGCACATCAACCCCCTATACTGGGTAAATTACAATTTACACCAAAAGTAGCATAGAAAGCACAAACAACCTCCAAATAAGCTCAAACTTGAAACTTAAGCACATCATAAGCCCTAATTACATATCAAAAGATTGGAGCAAGATTCTAAGAACATAATCAAGCCAAATCAAATAGGTTTTCCCCAAAACTCAGGTTAGGGTCCTTACACTCTAGGTGTCATGGTACTACAGTTCCAATGAGTGTGGTAACTCTATTTGGTTTTTGTTTTATTCAAAGTGGGTATGGTTTTTTTCAATATCATTCTTAAATGATGAAGAAAACCTATTAGTATATATGTACATATGAAAAATGTTTCCACACACAGAAAGGCAGTGAGTACCCATGTAACCTATGAGAAAGAGATATAACGTCATTCTATATGAGAGTGTTTAGATGATAGTTGTTGTATATAGAGTTGTATAGAGCCTTGATTAAGGTTATAATATGAAGTAGCCTAGATGATTCAAGTTGATGATGGATGATGTGCTTTTAGTGATGTTGATGTTGATGTTTATCTCAATGTAGATGTTGATGTTGATGTTATGAGTTAAATATAGGATGACATAAGTTGATGTTAGAAGATATGGAGTATGTTTGATGATAAGAAATGATTCTTGGCCATGAAACCCTAGAGAGATTAGCACAATGTATGGTGCATGTTTCTTTTTTTATGTGCTACACATAGCTACTAGGTTGGCATGCTTGTTAGTGCCTAGTTTCATATATATTGAGACATGGTTAGTAAGATGTGGTTCATGACAAACATACTATATCTACAAAGGAAGACCTCTAACATGGGACATATGATAAGGATTAAGTATTGATATGTGTCAACCAAACATGTGAGAATTTCAGAGTGCTTAACCTCCAACACTTAAGTGAAACTTTGAAAAATATGAATGATGATATACATGACGATGAGTTTCTAGCTAGACTAATTATAAGTATATGAGTTACGTCATTTAGTGTGTGGTTCCCTTGATAATGTTAAACCCTAGGTTTCTTATGTAAGTATATAACCCTAGAGAAAGATGCATTTAAATATATGAATGGTTTCCATCTTGGTGAGAGAATGTCCCAAAAACCTAATATGATGTATATGCCATATGTTCTTAATGATGAGCATCATACTCGAGTTAGTGGTTCCATGTGAAGGAATTTAGTGGTTACCCTTGTTTTGAATGTTGTGTAAAAGTTTGGCATGGGTACATGTTCAATGGTTAGTATGTTTTATCTCAACATAAATAGTTCTTAGCTTGAGTGACCCGAGCTTGTGAATCTCTTTTAACTACATGTGATATAGCTAAGAAACCTCAACATCAATAATAATGTTTTTCCTCAAGATAATGAAATATATGTGAAGACAATATCACTTAGGATTAAAACTTGATATGTATATATGTTAAGTCACTCTCATAAGATAGACCAAAAATAAAATCATACCTAGCATAAAAGATGTAGATTTGAAATCACAAACTTGATATGATGATGCCTTGCTATCTTAGCTTTAATAATCATGAATAACATGCTTAACTTCATACCCAAAATGAAAAATGATGAACATATTTGGGGATAGTTGGTAGAATCTTGGGGGGGAAACTAATCCATACATGTAAGTTTTAACTTGACAGAAGTATAAGGGTTATGATAGCCTTGTTAGAAATTCATTGAGATGAACATGTCCATTTTATATACAATTAGCATATATTTTGATAACACACCCTGAGCCTATATGAATACATGAACCTAACTCTAATGTAGTAGGGATAAGGGTCTTAGGACCTAATATCAAGATGTGTCATGATATGATAAAACACCTAATAATATGTATATATAGGGAGGGGTACACTCTTGATGACGATGACCTAGTATGCATCCAAGGTTGTTATATAATTTGAAACCTAGGGTTGGATACCTAGACATGATGGATATCCACTTTGATCCTTATTTATGATCTTGGACAAATTTTGAGGAAGAACTTTCTCTTAAGAAGGGAAGGTGTCACAACCTAACTTTTCTCTCTCCTTTAGTATACTCTTTCTCTCTCTTAAATTGTTTGTCTTACTCAATTGGATATCAATTTCATGGTTTGACTATTTGCGATATTCCAATTTGGTCACATCAATATCAACTTTGCAATGTGTGACATTAATTTACATAATTGAACTGAGTGTTATAATTTCATATGTCACCATCTCACAACTAAAATGAAACCCTTATATATTATCTCCTTGCTCTTCAATGTATATCAAGTTGTAGAGCTTACAATAATGGATCCAACGGCATAAAATCACCATGATCAGTCCTTTAAATCAAAAGTTATGAAGTTTTAAGTTGTGTCATTTTAATCTTGATTTATTTGTTTTTTAACCCAATTGGGTGCGTCCTAATAAGGGGAGATTCCTTCCTTGGCTTCCAAGTCAGTGACCTGGTCTTCTATGTTCTCTTTGTCTCATCTTTTCCCTTGATCATATGCCTACAGATCCACCCCCTTCAATCGAGCTGCCAATATGTCATCTTCAGCCCCCCTACATGTCGTTTGGGGGGTTGCCACCACCTAATCCCATTTTTCTCCACCCAATCACCCTCATTTTCACCTCCTTTTTCATGATTAACATCACAATTCGTTTTTTTTCTTCAATCTCATCCTTTTCCCCTTGTTTCTGAGTTGTTTCATGACCAAGAGCATGCCTTCTTATCCTCCTTTCTCTAACCCCAACCATAGTCACCACCATGGTTTTGTTGGTTGGAACTTCACACCCTGCTACACCGTCAAGCCTCCTTAGGTTGAAATAAGGGATAGGGTAGGTTCATACAGCCATTCTGACTTAGGACAGCCTATATGCAAGACCCCCCTCCTCACCCCGATAGAGAAAACTACTACAACATCCCCATCTGGCTACTAGTTAATAAATGTCTATTCATCACCTTTTCATCAAAGTTTATAGATTATTTTGGCTCATTTTAGTTTTTAATTACATCATGTTTTGCATCGTTTTATTAATATTGTTCTTGTCCTTAATATCAAGATTTAGATTGAAATTTTTTCTCTTAGGCAGAAGAAAGCACACGTCAACTCAAGAGCAAGATAGATTTCCTTCCTCGAGCTCATGTTCAATATTTGGGAGAAAATTAATAAAGATTGGAGCTAAACTACATGACTCAAGTGTGTTGATCAGGCAATTATACCTCTTGGTCAGCCACCCAACCTGCCCATTCTAAGCATTTTCAAGACAAACTCGACATTGGGTTGTCACCATCACAGGCCTACCAATCATAAGGTCATCCAAATTTACAGTAACCTTTGATGATTTTTTGAGATCAAATGATTGAATGATCCACTCTCTTGATTGGATGACTGCGCCTGTAGTAGAGTGCCTCAAAGATGTGGTTGATCAATTGATCCACCTTACTGGTCACCAACCAGCAAATATGCCTCCACAGTTACAAGCCTAGATTAACCTGAAGTGTCCATCGGATTGAGTGGTCTCCTCCTAGGGTCAGTCATTCTACTGAATCTCCATAAGTCTTAGAAGAATGAAGACCAACCAATCAATCATGTTGGTCGACTATTTAGATGTCCATCACTCACATCTCAAAGCATGTGATCGACTGAAGAAAATTCCTAGTCACACAATCAACACATTAGTTAGAGCAAAAATAACACATTCATTGGTAGGAAGCTATTTCATAACAAAAAAGGGAGGTCTGGCCTAGTTATCACTGATTCCATATCACATTTTGGAGAGAGTAGCAAGAGGAGAAGACAATGAAGAAGACCATCCAAGCAGAGTCCTTTGAACTTGTCATAGCTAGAGTAGATTGCAAAAGTCAGAGACCTCTGGCTACTTCTTTCCTCTCCATCAATGACATTATCTCTCACCTCTCTTCTTGTATTTGTGCTCTTGTCATGACAATGAATGAGTAGACCTTCTTTTGGGGAATGGGGAGTTGCCCCATTGCTCATACTCTATCTTAGTTGTTATCAAGCTCAATGTTTCTCATTATATTAAATTGTTCTTCATTTTATTTATGCTTGCTTATTGAATTGATCTCTCAATTAGCATGTTTGATATAATCTTGAGCGTAGAGACCAAAAGACTTAGGATTAGATTTCCAAATGGATGAATAGGATTATGTATGTCATCACATAAGGGATCATACTAGATGACTAGTCCTTGTGCAATTAACATTCCACAAAGAGGCGAATTCACTTGATCCTAGTTTAATTGGTGAGATTGTTGAGTTGTAATAATTTGGGTAGGTACTTTGGTCAGGGAAGTGAAACCCAAACATCTCGTTGTTACCTATTCATTAAATTAAACCCATCTCTTAGCATGTTTCTTTCCTTACACTCTTTTAATTCAATCATTAATCAATAACCAATCTCAAACAAATGGTTTTAAATATTGTTCTTAACAATTGTTTCTAAAGTTGATTTCTTAAAAATGTTGTCTTTTTAGTTCAATCCTCTACTATAATGCAATTCATCTATCTACTTGTGGTTTAGTTAGTTGTGATTATAGAAAAGGGGGTTTAAAACATAGGATAATTCTTCTTAGGGAATTTTTGTGTGCAAGGTACCGCTAAATTGGCACTACATGCCTCTGAATGACACCAAGATGTCTCTGAATTGGCATGGATACGCCCTGAATTGGTGCTACAACACCTCTGAATTGGAGTAAACACTCCTCTGAATTGGCAACAGATGCCTCTAAATCATCCTGGGACTCTCTGAATGAGGACCTATCATATAATGTCTTATGTGAAGGTTTCAACTTATTTATCTTAAGTCTAAACTTACTTAATTCTTAATCTGAACTGAAGCTGAATACTGATTGCTTTACTGAATTCTGAATCTAAACTTATCTTATATTAAAACTGAATATTGATAATTGAACTTGTCTGAAACTGATTACTGAGTACTGAGCATGTACTAAATTGTAAATCTGAATCTGGATCTTTTATTCTTAAGTGATAAACTGAATCTACAACTGAATGTGAATATGGATCTCAATTACTTCATAATTCAGAGTGGGTATAAAACCCTTATCATGTATCTTTATTCAAAAACTAGCTACTCGCACAATGAATAGTCTAAGTCTCAATCTATATCTCATATTCTCATTATCTGGGTAAAACTTATTTTGAATCTCTGATTTGATAGTATGACTTCATTGGTGCTAAATATAACAAATAGGTCTCAAGGCTTGGGAAGGAGCATATGATCTGAATATATAAATACTAAGGATACAAAAAGTAACTTAATAAAGTATGTGAGAGTAATTTAAGCATAGAATATCTATAAACATACCATCTAATAGGATGATTCAATCTCTACAAAAACTCATTATAATATATCATTCCTTGAATCTTAATGTCTTCAAATGAACTTATGTATTAAACCGTAAGTCTTACAATAGGAATCTGATGCCATTGTACCTTGAAACTTAAAACATAACTTAGTGCACCATAATCTTATATCTATCATCATAAACTCAAATTACAATACACTCTAATAGGGCGCTTATATTGAAAATAGATCATGTCTTAATACATTCAAATCTCACTTTGTATTTTGATTCTAGATGTTGCTCATTCTATAAAATCTAATTAGCTCCTTAGTTCTTAGATATTTATATATATAAGAAATCTTGATAACGTGTCTCTACTTGAAATCTTAATACTCAATTATATGTATAAAAGTGTGGAACCATATAGTATGTTCATACTTACAAATCTTAACACATGGTTATATCTCATTACCATGGATGTATGTCAGTCTTAACTTGTATTTCTTGGCTTGTGGTCTTGAACATTCATATAGAACAACATTAAGAAACATGAGAGTAATTTAACCTTCTATCCTTATTAATTCATTACCATCTCATGACACATCTCTAATTAATATATTGATCCTATGAAATATCACAATCATAAAGTATAGAAATCTTGCCAACATATCTGATTAGAACATCAGATATTAAGTTCTCATTTAAGGTGCATGTAAATGTACTAGATTTGATAAACTAAAATACTCATGGGCATGAACCACTTACCTCTTGTACTGAGTGTATCTTTAAGGAAGTCCTGATTCCAAGTTCCATAACTTTAATAACCTGGATGTCATCATAGTTCTATTAGTCCAAGTGTATGTTCCCTCTTTCTAAATCTAAATCACAAAACCCCATCTTCCTAACCTTATAACCTACAAATTAGGACTCTTATTTAGACTATACATAAATTTAGTCTAAAATCATCATAAAATATTGGCATTGAAGTTAAATCAAAACTCTTCTAAAATATTTATGCTCAAAAGACATAAATCATCTTATGCACCAATATGAACATATACGTCATCTAATGAGAATAAATTACAAACATAGTCATACTAATCATACTAAATCAATTATGCAATCGAAGGAAAATACCACCAGATTAATAATTTTAGACCTACTTACGCATATATCACTTAGTAGCTCAAGATAATCATCTATTATTCTACATAATAAGCATTTAAGTCCAAAATTACACACTTAATATAATAACACAAGAAACTCTATTAAATCTCTAGAAAAGTAATCATACAATGTAGTAAGGTCCTGAATAAAAATATCAAGTCGTTTCATAATTAGATCATGGGTGAAATACCCAAAATACCCTTATTAGGGTTTATATCAAAAACCTTAATAACTTCAAATTAGAAATATCAGACTTCATAATCATGTTAAATACATCAAAATACACTTACTATAAAAAATTTATTAATTTCTAAACTCGTTTGCTATTTTTGATGCATATCACATTGAAATTCCATATCTTTTAGTAATAAAATTATAATAATTATCAACCATTCAAATCACTATATGGGTATATTTTCACGAGATATTACACATCATTATCTTTCCACATATACCTTGTTTACTAAAAACTGAGCTTCCTATCTCAAGATATGAATTTTAACATATTACCTTAGTCTGGATTGATCCCCATCGTTGGTCTGCAATCTGAGGGATTGAGGCCAGCATGTGTTCCCCTTTCCTTTCCAAGTAAATCAGACCCAACAAAAGGCCCAACACCTTCAGGAATGTGGCCCACCTTCCATAGACAACACAGGTCCCCTTCTCGCTCAGTGGACGCGTGAATAAGGGGGACAAATCCCTTGTTTTGCCGCGGTAACAGGGCATCGGCACTCTGTTCTCCCAGCAACTTGGCCACACTCTTGGCAGCTGATGATAGAGCCAGCAGAGGTTGTTTGACCGCCAATCCTTCTCTTCTTCATCGCCTCATGTTCCAACACTACCTTGGTGGCTGTCAGATGAAAAACCCCTTTGGAACCCTAGCGCCGCCGCCGTGCTCTTTCCTTGTGTCTTTATCTTTTTTTCTCACTTCTCTGTAAAAACCCTAGTATCAGATTCAGCCATCACTAGGCTTCATGGATCAATGGGTTTTATAGCCTCCATGCCCTCTGGATATCATTATCGGTATGCCCTTGTTTGCACTAAGTTCAAGTTCTATAAGAACCAGGGGGTCGTGACTCGTGAGACCTTTGCCCTCTCTTTTTTTCGAGTGGCCTCCCTAATGTTGATCTGGTTCAATTGGACCAGGAGGTTCAGTCCTACCCTTCTTGGTTCAGTCCTCCCCGTCGTTAGGGTTTGTAGAACCAAACTTGGCATTATACTTAGGGTATCTATCTCAACCTTGTCATGACTTCGTAACATTAGGTGTAGTTGAATGTCTAATCTTAGGTCTTCCAGGTACCTCCTACATTTCTAGATATGTGGTGATCATGCACATACCTAGAGATGTGAGATCCTGACATGCTATCTTTCCCCAATCTACTCATACATGTGTCCTATACCACACAGACCAGTAAGAAATGAGAGATGCATCAAAGTCTAGTGCTTATGACATTCCTCTTCAATTCTCAATTGGCTGGACATAACCATTGAGAATGGATAAGAAACGTCATTAGCTAGGGTTAGGTTGAAATTTGAGACATAGAATAGGTAAAAATCTATCTCGTACATCTCTATTTCTTCTAAGGTTAAAACTATTAGTCATTCAAGGTCATTGTATCTTTCTTTGAGAATCTATCCCTAAACCCTAATCTCTTATCTTCATCCTAGGGTGACTATGAGAATCATATTTGCCTAGTGGCCATTTACCAAATTTCTCTAATACCATATTGTAACACCCTTATTTTTATATCACATGAGTGGAAGCATTTTTTTGGGGGTGTCACATACATGATTATCATTGCAATTAAAGTAAATGAAACACCTTTTCATATATTGAAAATGATTCATACATAGTTCTTGATTTCTTGTCAACATAAAACTACATCATGTTCATCCATAAGATTATAATAAAAATATGTCAGTATTCTGGATCGTCTAAGTAAACGACACCCCACTAGGCTGAGCTTGAAACCTCCTAGTCCTTTGTTTGTCCTTTTGTTCTTCAATTTCTCCAAAACCTACGGACATCGCGTCCCCAGCCATCCATTGGGAAAATAACAGGCGTTAGAGTAAGTGGCATGAGTATTCTAAAATATACATTATAAACATAAAGCTAACATCAAGCTCTGAGTAAAATTTGTAACATATTCTCTCTAATTACTTAATCTAAATTCTTATCTTTCTACCTTATATTTCTCTAGAGACATGTACTCTAGTACATGGATCTCAAGACCTGCACCACAGTGCATGGGTCATAGTTATCTTATCTAATTCCCTATCATCATACTTACTGATGAGATTATGGGCATGCTCTAGACTAAGGTATCCTTTACTTACAATTTTTATCTAATTGTGGCCACCGTTATATAATAAGTCCTCCTAAATTGGCGTATCTACGCCCTGAATTGGTACTAAGGTACCGCTGAATTGGCACTACATGCCTCTGAATGACACCAAGGTGTCTCTGAATTGGCATGGCTACACCCTGAATTGGTGTTGCAACACCTATGAATTGGAGTAAACACTCCTCTGAATTGGTGACAGATGCCTTTAAATTGTCCCGGGACTCTCTGAATGAGGACTTATTATATAATGTCTTCTATGAAGGTTTTGACTTATTTATCTTAAGTCTAAACTTACTTTTTTTTTAGAGGGGACGAAAGGTCCTATGATTGGGGCCCCCCGCCAACAAAACTAAATTAGGCTAAATCAGCCAAATCAATGTTTACAAGACTTAAAGGAAAAGACTAAAGCTATCTACTTGTCCCTGTCGTGTCATGGTGGCAATTTCATGGGCAAGCTTATTACAAGAATGACTAATATAAGAAATGCTACAAAAAGAAAAAAGATGTTTCAAGTTCCTAATATCGTCTGCAAGGATCCCCACGTAGTCCCTCCTAGAAGAGGAGTCACTACATGCTTGGACCACCTCAAGAGTGTTTGTCTCCATCTCCACCTATATGTCGCCATGGTTGTGTGCCCACTGGAGTGCTGATCTCAAAGTTGTGGCTTCTGTCATTGCTACCTCAGTGTGTTTACTAATCTTCTCACCCGTGACCCCTATTAGCACACCTTCACTGTCCCGCATCACCATTCCTATGGCAGCCTCTCCATCCTCCCCACATGAAGTGTCAACATTTATCTTTACTCGTCCATGTGACGCCTTAATCCACTGTGGATTTCCTTCACTACCCCATTGTGCATTGTTACTCCTCCTTAGTTTCTTCACTCCTCCATCATGCTTGACCCATGTTAGAGTCGCACAATATAGGTAGCCACTTTGTACTTTGCCTTCTTGGAAAACACACATGTTGTGTCCCCTCCAAACAGCCCACATAGGAGCAACAATCGCTTCCTTATCTGCCCTCTCGACAGCCGCCCCCATGGTGCTGGTGATGTCTTCATCCTTGTAGTCTTCCACCCACTCCTGGGTCCCTCTATCCAGTTGTTCCCAGACCTCAGTAGCATTCGGACATCGGAATATCATATGTGGAATTGTTTCCTTTTCCGACATGCAAAGCTGACATGTATCATCCTCAATGCAATGTCTGTCGAACAACCTCCCTTTAGTTGCTAGCCCCCCCTTGCACACTCTCCAAATAAAGTGTACCATCTTGGGTGTCCACCCCCCTCTCCAAATGTGCTAACATAAGTTGGCACCCTGTTTCCTTACATGTTGTCGGGCCTCCTCTTTTCCAAGCATGGCTAACCAGTAAGTTGACCGCACCGTGAATATACCCTTCTTTGCCAGCCACCATGACCATATATCATCCTGGTCACGTATACTGAGTGGGATAGCTTTTATCCTTTCTATGTAAGACGGTGGAAAACAAGCCTCTAGTTTGTCAATGTCCCAGTCAAGGCCATCTGGTGTCATAAGTTCACTCACCTTCCCGTAGGGTATGTCATCCGAGCTCTTGAAGTGTGCTAGACTATCTTCCTCTCCCAGCAGCCATGAGTCTTCCCAAATGTTCACATATTTCCCATTTCCTACCCTCCACTCCATTCCTTCCTTTAGCAGTGCCTTTGCTCCCCATAAGCTCCTCCAAGTATAACTAGGATTGTAGCCTCTTCTTGCATCCCAAATGGATGTTCTAGGAAAATATCTAGCCTTCAACACCTTATGCACAAGTGACTGCAGATTCACTCCTAACCTCCATAATTGTTTGGCTAGCAGTGCTTGGTTGAACATATGAAAATTCCTGAAGCCGAGTCATCCACCCTTTTTTGGTTTACACATATTTTCCCAGCTTGTCCATGCTAGCTTTCTTTCATTTCCTTTTGCGCCCCACCAAAACGTTGTAATGATACTTTGAATTTCATCAAGTGTGCCCACTGGTATCTGGAAAATACTCATCACATACGTCGGGATAGCCTGTGCCACTGCCTTGATAAGAACCTCCTTTCCGGGCTTGGATAGTAATTTCTCAGACCAACCTTGAAATTTTTTCCAAATCCTCTCCTTCACGAAGATGAAAATATGTTTCTTTGATCTTCCTATCGTTGTTGGGAGACCAAGGTACTTTGTGTGTCTGTCCACCTCCTTTACTTTTAGCAAACCCTTTAGTTCTTCTCGTTTTGTTTCCGTCACCCCTTTGCTAAAAACTACCTCTGTCTTTGATAGATTAATTTGTTGATCGGATGCCTGTTCGTAGTGGTTGATAATTTCAGCTATCTGCAAGCATTCTGACGAGGTTGCTCTAGCAAAAAGGATGGTGTCATCTGCAAAGAAAAGGTGAGCTATTCGTGGCACCCCTCTACACGGAGTGGTGTCGTGTATAAGGTTGTCATGAGAAGCAATACTTAACATGGTAGAAAAAGCTTCCGCACATATGATGAAAAGGTAGGGAGAGAGAGGGTCACCCTGGTGAAGTCCCCGTGAAGGTTTTGTTCTCCTGGTCCGGTCCCCATTGATGGAAAACATGTGTTGGACAGATGTTATGCAATCTTGAGTCTTCTCCCTCCATACTCCTCCAAACCCCATTTTTTCTATCACATAATTCAGGAAACTCCATTCAACCCTGTCATAAGCCTTGGACATGTCTAGCTTCAAATCATGGCTGCCTTTCTTCTTTCCTTTGTCCCTTTTCATGGCATGAAAAAGTTCATACGCAATGAGAGCATTATCGATGATCAAATGCCCCAGAATAAAAGCACTTTGATTCTCCGTTGTAATATTGTTCATGAGAGGCTTTAGTCTATTTGTCATCACCTTAGAAGCAAGTTTGTATAACACATTGCAAAGGCTAATCGGGCGGAACTCTCCAACTGTTTTGGGTTTTTCAGTCTTTGGGATCATCACCACCGGTGTTTCATTTACCTCCTCTAGACTCCTTTCTCCTTTCCACCATCCTTTTATGTAGCTAGCCACATCTTGACCCACAATACCCCAGTACTTTTGATAGAACATTGCTTTCAAACCATCCGGACCCGACGCTTTATTAGGGTGCATCTGTTTAAGAGCTGCCCAGATTTCCTCGCTTGTGATCTCTCTTTCAAGATTTTCTTTTTGTTCTTCACTAATCATCCTTCTAATGCCTCTTGCTGCTTGTTCAAACCCCATGGGATTGCTGGTTTGGAACAACTTGGAGAAGAAATTGGTGATGATGGCTGAGATATCATCTGGATGCATTTTGAAATTCCCTTGATCATCCTCAAGACCCTCTATCCAGTTTCTTCGTCTCCTACTATATGCCTTTTGATGGAAGTAAGTTGTGTTGCGATCCCCCTCCTTGAGTTCTTTTACGCGTGCCCGTACTGCCCAGTACTCCTCATCTCTCTTTAGCCATAATTATAGCTCTCTAGATATCTCTTCAGCCCTTTGAAGGTATTCATGGTCCGGATGTTGTGCCTGAATTTTCTTTAGCTCGTCTTCAAGTTCATTGATCTTTTTTTCCGATTCCCAAACTTTTTTACAGCCCACCTATTGAGATGATCTTTGCAATTATTTATCTTTGTCTTCAGGTTGCCACCACTTGTCCATGCTTCTCCAATAATGCTTTCGCACTCTTCCTCTCCTTCCCACATAGGCTCAAAGGCAAAGAACTTTCTTCTTCTTCTCCCTTTTTGTTTTCTATTCTCAGCTATCAAGATGATAGGAGCATGATCCGACTCATAGATAGGAAGATGGATGATCTTGCAGTGACTAAATAAATCCCTCCATTTGAGTTCTGGTAGGTATCTATCAAGTCTTTCTTGCACAAGAGTTCTTTCTGACAGCCCACGTCTCCAAGTGTAGACGTTTCCTTCAAAACCGAGATCCACCAATTCACAGTCATCAATAGTGTCCCTGAAGTTCTGCATGAACGTTTCCCCTCTGAGTGGTCCACCTTTCTTCTCAGAATTAGAAACTATCTCGTTAAAATCCCCAAAGAAAAGAACCGGTTCCTCAGCCTCAGCCTTTAGCCTCCTCATCAAGTCCCATGTCTTTGCTTTGTTCTGCTGATCTGCCCACCCATATATCCCAATGGCACGCCAAGTGGTCCTTGTATCATTGTCTTTGACTAGACTGGTCACATGTCTATTAGAGTAGTTGAGAACCTCCACCTCTGTATCTTTCCACCAAAGCCAATTCCTCCTGCCCAGCCTGTGCTATAGATGTACATGCCATCTTTGAACCCACAACTTATTTGAACTCCCTCCATCTTCTTCCCATATATCATAGTTTCCATAATGAAAACTATATTCGGGCGCTCTCTCCAACACCATGATCGGAGAGCCGTGCACGTGTCAGGGTCGCCCAAGCCCTGACAATTCCAACTGAAGAGTTTCATTGTTCTTCGCGGGATTGGACACCGCCAATCTCCGCTACTTGGGTCTCACATACCCTAGTTGAGGTAGAATCCCCTGTTGAAGTTTGCTTTGCCTTCTTCTTACCAGTCCCAATCGTTGGTAGTTCATCAAGCTCCATGTCACACCACTCTGAGTTCCTATCTCGCTTTCCTGTCCATTTTTCCCACATCACCTCCTCCTATGGGATGCCGAGTCGGGCACCTCTACTCATTTTGTACACCCACGGTTGATGTTTATTTTTTGCTTGGGTTGAAATCGACAATTTCTTTGCTTTTGGTCCAGCAGCCTTCCTCCTTTGTGCTCTAGTGATTGCACGATGATCCCCCTTAGTTTTGTAATTGCTATGTCCATCGTCGTGTTGGCGTTACAGGAGGGGTGTCATTGGTTTGGAAATGTTCACATGCTTGCCTTTCCCCTCACCACCTTGTTGACAAACTGACTTCCCTATCCCGTCTCCATCGCCCTCTTCTTCCTGCACTACAGGTGCAACTTCATTTATCTTAACTCCCCCAGCCCAGTCACCTCCTTCATCCACGCAAAGCTCCTCATACTGCCTGCTATGCATCGTTACCACTCCCCCGTCACCCGTTACCTCCCTGATTCCCCCCTGTTGGGCGTTGCCTGGCGTTACCCAGCGTTATTTCGTCCCTCCCTTCCTACCCCGCTTGTCCCCCGTTGATTTCCAACTCGTCTACCCCTACGTTCCTAGGACCCCCGTTGTTGTGTCCACCGTTCTGACGCCCGTCAAGATGACCATCTCCTTCTGATTTCCACTTGCCCCTTGCCATCTCTCCTTTGGTGCCACCCGCCTTCCTCTGTGACTCCCCAACACAACCACCCCTCTTTGTTCTTCTATCCAACGACGCAGCGTTGTCGTTCCCCTCCGCGCCCATCGCCTCCCTACCGATGTTGGGTTCATTGTGACGATGTGTTTCTCTATCTTGCGTGTCCATCATCGCTGCCCTGTCGGTGCCACTCGATGTGTCCCCGACGCTGCGCCCAGGTAAAATTTGATATGCACCCTCCATCTCATCATTGCTTTGATTCTCCAGTTGTGTCTCGCCTGATCCGCTGTGTGCACGGCTTCCCTGTTGGGGCCGCGTCTCCATATTATTCATTCTGAATGTGAGTTTGTGCCTTGCTGGTCTGTGGTGCCCCCCTATGTCGCGCTCGAGCCTCCATTGCTTCCATGGTGACGCCCACAGCCAGTTCCCCCACCGTTGCACGTGGTCTTGATCCGCGTCGGCTCCCTAGCAATCTTTGTCTATGTGGCCAAGCACTCCATATACAAAGCAAAAATTGGAGAAACGTTCGTATTTCACCTCTATCTCCATGACGCTGCCTCCTTTCATTCGAATCTTCAACGTTCGCTTCAAGGGCCTGGTGACATCAAGCAAAACCCTAACCCAGGTAGACACATTCCACCCTGATCCATCAGTGTCCACTTTAGTTACGTCTCTTACCCGCCTAGCAATTTCACGAACCGTGCTTTCTCCTTTATAACCTAGAGGGAGTCCATACAAACGAATCCAAAATGGGCTCCTGTTGATTATGACCTGCCCTAGTTGTTCCTCCTTGCAAACCTCTTTGAACATCAGTAGCCGTCCGTCAAAGTGCCAAGGAGCCCCGTCGATGACACTCTGCCTATCACGCGAGTGAGTGAACTGCATTACAAATATCTCCTATTCCAATTGCTTGAAATCGACATTCTCTTTGAGACTCCATGCCTACGTTAGTGTCCTCTCCATAGATCGGAAATTGTATGTATGATCTGTCAGCAGTTTCCCTATCAATGCCAACTCTGTATGGTCCTCCTCATCGTCGTTGCCCACTGGTTGGACATGAATGAGTTCATCTTCCTCATCCGACAGCCGAAGACCTGAATATCTATCTACTAACTCTGTCACCATCTGGGAACGGGACCAGAAGATAACCTACCTGCTTGAACCTACAAGAGATGAAACCCTAGACGGGTGGGAAAGAGGTCCACTGCTCAGAACCCTAATCTAAACTAAATCTAAATACTAATTACTTTACTGAATTCTGAATCTGAACTTATCTTATATTAAAATTTAATATTGATAATTGAACTTATCTAAAATTGATTACTGAGTACCAAGCATGTACTAAATTCTAAATATAAATATAAATCTAAGTCTTTTATTCTTAAGTGATAAACTGAATCTACAACTGAATGTGAATATGGATCTCAATTACTTCATAATTCAGAGTGGGTCTAAAACCCTTATCATGTATCTTTATTCAAAAACTAGCTACTCGCACAATGAGTAGTCTAAGTCTCAGTCTATATCTCATATTCTCATTATCTGGGTAAAACTTATTTTGAATCTCTGATTTGATAGTATGACTTCATTGGTACTAAATATAACAAATGGGTCTCAAGGCTTGGGAAGGAGCAAATGATTTGAATATATAAATACTAAGGATACAAAAAGTAACTTAATAAAGTATGTGAGAGTAATTTAAGCATAGAATATCTATAAACATACCATCTGACATGATGATTCAATCTCTACAAAAACTCATTATAATAGATCATGCCTTGAATCTTAATGTCTTCATATGAACTTATGTATTAAACCTTAAGTCTTACAATAGGAATCTTATGCCATTGTACCTTGAAACTTAAACATAACTTAATGCATTATAATCTTATATCTATCATCATAAACTCAAATTACAATACACTCTAATAGGGCCCTTATATTGAAAATAGATCATGTCTTAATACATTCAAATCTCACTTTGTATTTTGCTTCTAGATGTTGCTCATTCTATGAAATTTGATTAGCTCCTTAGTTCTTAGATCTTTATATATATATATATATATATATATATATATATATATATATATATATATATATATATATATATATATAAAAGAAATCTTGATAACGTGTTCTACTTGAAATCTTAACACTCAATTATATGTATAAAAGTGAGGAACTCTATAGTATGTTCATACTTAAAAATCTTAAAGCATGGTTATATCTCACTAACATGGATGTATGTCAGTCTTAACTTGTATTTCTTGGTTTGTGGTCTTGAACATTCATATAGAACAACATTAAGAAACATGAGAGTAATTTAACCTTCTATCCTTGTTAATTCATTACCGTCTCATGACACATCTCTAATTAATACATTGAGCCTATGAAATATCACAATCATAAAGTACAGAAAATGTTGCCTACATATCTGATTAGAACATCTGATATTAAGTTCTCATTTAAGATGCATGTAAATGTACTAGATTTGATAAACTAAAATACTCATGGGCATGAACAACTTACCTCTTGTACTGAGTGTATCTTTAAGGAAGTCCCGATTCCAAGTTCCATAACTTCAATAACCTGGATGTCATCATAGTTCTATTAGTCCAAGTGTATGTTCCCTCTTTCTATTTCTAAATCTCAAAACCCCATCTTCCTAACATTGTAACCTACAAATTAGGACTCTTATTTAGACTATACATAACTTTAGTCTAAAATCATCATAAAATATTGGCGTTGAAACTAAATCAAAACTCTTCTAAAATCATTATGCTCAAAACACATAAATCGTCTTATGCACTAATATGAACATATATGTCATATAATGAGAATAAATCACAAACATAGTCATACTAATCATACTAAATCAATGATGCAATCAAAGGAAAATACCACTAGATTAATAATTTCAGACCTACTTACGCATATATCACTTAGTAGCTCAAGATAATCATCTATTATTCTACATAATAGCCACTTAAGTCCAAAATTACACACTTAATATAATAACACAAGAAACTCTATTAAATCTCCATAAAAGTACACATACAATGTAGTAAGGTCCTGAACAAAAATATCAGGTCATTTCATAATTAGAACATGGGTGAAATACCCAAAATGCCCTTATTGGGGTTTATATCAAAAACCTTAATAACTTCAAATTAGAAAGATCAGACTTCGTAATCATGTTAAATACATCAAAATACACTTACTAAATTTTTTATTAATTTTTAAACTCGTTTGCTATTTTTAATGCATATCACATTGAAATTCCATATCTTTTAGTAATCTCAAATTATAATAATTATCAACCATTCAAATCACTATATGGGTATATTTTCATGAGATAGTACACATCATTATCTTTCCACATATACCTTGTTTACTAAAAACTGAGCTTCCTATCTCAAGATATGAATTTTAACAGATTACATTAGTCTGGATTGATCCCCACCATTGGTCTGCAATCTAAGGGATTCAGGCCAGCAGACGCTCCCCTTTCCTTTCCAAGTAAATCAGACCCAACAGAAGGCCCAACACCTTCAGGCCTGCGGCCCACCTTCCATAGACAACACAGGTCCCCTTCTCGCTCAGTGGACGCGTGAAGAAGGGGGACAAATCCCCTATTTTGCCGCGGTAATAGAGCATCGGCGCTCTGTTCTCCCAGCAACCTAGCCATGCTCTTGGCGACTGATGATAGAGTGGTGGAGGATGTTTGACCACCAATCCTTCTCTTCTTCATCACCTCCCATTCCAATGCTACCTTGGTGGCAATCAGATGAAAAACCCCTTTGGAACCCTAGTGCCGTCGTCATGCTCTATCCCTGTGTCTTCATCTTTATTTCTCACTTCTCTGTCAAAACCCTAGTATCGAGTTCAGCCATCACCATGATTCATGGATTAATGGGTTTTATAGCATCCATACCCTCTGCATATCACTATCGAT
This sequence comes from Alisma plantago-aquatica, assembly GCA_963693085.1. Classification (NCBI taxonomy): domain Eukaryota; kingdom Viridiplantae; phylum Streptophyta; class Magnoliopsida; order Alismatales; family Alismataceae; genus Alisma; species Alisma plantago-aquatica. The sequence goes on along the minus strand of OY856409.1, from coordinate 233,272,326 downwards.
ATGCCCCTATTTGGACTGAGTTCAAGTTCCGTAAGAACTAGGGGGTCACGACTTGCGAGACCTTTGCCCTCTCTCTTTTTTGTGAGTGACCTCCCTAATGTTGGTATGGTTCAATTAGACCAGGAAGTTGGTCATGAACCAACGGTTAAGTCCTCCCCTTCTTGGTTCATTACTCAAGAAGTCAAATTAAATCTCTATTCCCTTTTAATTTCTTTAAAGATTTTTGTAGGCTACTCCTTAAACTAGATTGGTCCCAAAATTTGACCAGCACCGCATATTGATATTATCTTCTTGTAGAAAAATCATCATGACCTTATTCACTACCTAGACTATTATATTATAGCGTGTGGAATTTCACTTGTCTCATGGCCCAAGTTAGCACATTGAATTAACAAATGAACTCTAGAGTTGACCAAAATTGTACTACATCCAATACCTATAATAAAGGACACAACGCCACTCTTAATTTCATTACTACATGCATGTGAGAGCCTAGCTCATATTCATTACCTATTTGAAATCATCAAACTTTCCTTAACTTAGGTGAACATGATTGCATAACCCAATTATACATCTTCAAATTAAATGACCAAATTAACATCAAGATTTACCATTCTAGATCCATGATCTTGTTGTATCTTAACAAGCATATGAACATTCTCAAGTTCATATCCAATGATTCTCAAGCATCAAAATTAACCAATTTGGACAAAAGTTCCCCTTCTACCTACTTTATCCCTGATCTCCAAATACCATGAAAATTGGATGGAACCTTATTCTAACCATAATTAAATCCTATATTAATTTAACCAATAACTTAATCATATACTTTCTAGGTTCTAATGATCAGGGTGTGACAAGACCAAAAGAAGCAGCTTAAGAACTTATCAGTCCCTAAGCTTACTGATGTACATCATTCTATAGTGCAGCCATACTAAATCACCTCTTAGTTTGAGATTTGCACTATCATCGTGATACACAACAATACCTTTGTTGGTAGTAGAGGCAATGATTTCCAGGCTCAACTACAATGATTTGCTTACCTTTGTGTCTTAAACAAACATCTTGACATTTTTTATGATGCCCTCAAACTTTCACTATTCAATTATTCATTGATGGACCCGAGCAAGGAGTTTGTACTATGCCATAGAGGGAGACCACATCACCACTTGGGAATGTCTTCAATCAAAATTTCTTGAGAAGTATTACATGTCATCCCTCCTTACCAGATCACGAGCTAGATCAAATAATTCAGCATAGTCCTAGGAAAGATGCTAGTCGACACTTGAGAAAGATATAAAGAGCTCCTTTATTGATGCCCTGGTCATGGAATTGAATAAGTTTAGTTTATAGAGACATTCTATAGGGGCATCAAAGACAACACTAATGAGTTTCCTAATTGCTTATTTAGAAAAAAAATTCATGTTTTTGAACTTATACATCATGTGAGAATTTATCAGAAGAGGTTTTGAAAACCAACCCTGATCCAGTTCCAATTGGGGACAAGGTGGTATCTTATTGTGGCCGAGGATGAAGACAACACGTAGAATGTCTCCTCATGATGAAACATAAATTAAAACTATCTTTCTCCATGTTGCATTGTAAAGGTAAAAACCTCAAGTTACATTCCAGGGGAGGATTGGAAGAAGAACATTAATTCACATTTGGAAAGGAGGGGAGGGCTCGGTATGCAAACCGAATAACAACAAGAAATAAACCAAACAACCATGCACACAATACACAGGGGTTTTGGCCATAACCATGCATACATCCACCATCAAAACACTTTTATGGATATGCATATAGATTGCATATATATATATATATATATATATATATATATATATTGTAGGATCATATGTGGTATTTAATTAGATATGTAAATTAATCATTTTTAATATTCATATCATGTGAAATAAAATAAATTCAATCATATGGATGTATATCATTGATACACCATAAATTGACGCGGCCTTGATAGCACTATTGGGGAATGGAGACGACAGATAAGGCAGCATAAATTTTCCTTGCTAGAAAATCAAATCAGCAATGATGTATCTAGGAAAGAAGGTAGTAAGAGATATATCTAGTCCTAGATCAAGTCTAGGGACAACTCTTGCATAGTAATGTGCACTCTTAGCAAGACACACATGAAAAATTGGCGACGATGGCCTCCTAGTGCAACACCATGGACGGTAGTTGTTGTTGTCCTACTAGCATGGTGGAAACAACCTCCACACCTCTACTTAGTCCACACGAGCCACCGTGAACTCCACGTTGTGCGACCAGAGCCAACGGGAAGGACTTGTCCCTTCAAATTTCAACCTACTAGGGTTGATTCTCTCTCATGTATAGTCTACATTGTTATCTCTCCCTTTTATGGGTAAGACTTGCTCAGGCTCTCACGTTACCAAAAATGTGAGAGGACAACAATTGTCAGAGCTTATTGTTGTGTTTCTTGAAATCTTTGACTACCCCACTATTTATAGGATGGCTAGGGTCAGGGTTTCCAAATCATCTGGGAGTTGAAGAGATAGAATTTCATGAATTTTTTGGAAGTTGCAACTTTAGAACAAGTCATTTCACATGTGAAACAGTCAGTTCACTTGTTTTCCTATTCTCAATCACATTGGCTTTTAATATTTGATTAATGCACAACATGATATCAACATCAATCCTTGATCCAATTGTATTGATCATTGAATTAGGAAATTCACAAGTTGAACCGTCATTTTAGACCTTGAACCGGTCTGTTCACCAATTGAACCCATCGATTCCCAATTCAAACAATGTTCAACCATTGCAGTTTAAATTTACTTGACACTTGAATCAATCATTTCAACACTTGAACCGGTCGGTTCACAGTCCAATCAAGTAATTTTCAACAATTGTTGTTTAAATTTAATACCTTAAGACTTTAGTAATCAAGTTAAATATTATTCATGAATAAACTCTTTTTCCATGTGCATCCTATGTGTGTGAGACTATAGGTCCCAAGTTACATTGGAAGTGAATGTACATAACTAATTTATGACATCACAAGCGATGAGTGGTATCTAGAAACACCTCATTACTATCCAAGTAATTAGAAAGTTGGAGAACAACTTCAACCTACAATCGATGATTAGTGTTATAGTGATTGTATAGTTCCTTTGTCTCTGATATCTAGATTGAACTCGAGGCATGGAATTGCCATACTCTCAATGTTCATTCCATGCTCCTTAAACTAGAGAATACTATATGATATGCATGTGAGATCACATATCATATATTGAGTCACATGAGTATGGCTATTATTTCTTAGTTCACTTATCAAGTGGCCAGAATGTCAATCTCCTATAGGAGGTACAAGTCCCATCTACATCACTCACACACAATCCTCATGTGTCAGAACATACTCAAGCATCACCTTTATGGAAACCCTTATTCAAGGTTGCATTGGATGATGTCAAAATACATCAAACAACATGTAATGAGTATATCAATTTTAGGTTTAAGATCCACTATCACCACTATCAGTATGACAGTTGATTCTGACTACCATTCCCTAGTCTCCACGTGACACTCTATAGTGGGTCTGTCTGATACACTATTCTCTAACAAGTACCTATATGTTTGACTTGATATCACATATCATGGCTATTGAGACTCTGTCATCAGTCAAAACACACTCTATTATTATGTATTATTGTTGTCTATTTTTCTTCCACATTAATATCTGACTAGGTACATAACAAGAATGTGTGTAGTCTTATCATACATATGATCTCATTTTCCAAGTCCTCAACCTGAAGACATATGTCACGAGTATCGTCATTCCTTAGACATATACCACGTTTGTGTCATCATATCATGATTGAGACAAACATAATAGACAAAATTGCCTTTTTCATTATCAAATCAAGTATATGGTGTGCCTTTACAATCATCATATGATTGGCTCTATGGGCATGCATACCAACACTTTCAATAGCTTGATCTTTGGAATTTGATAGCTAGGGTCATGACCATCCTTTATAGAATGGATGTAAAGGTTCCCAGAGGGATATTTATCGAGGGTGCCTCATGTCTTAATTATTGTTTTGATAGGTTTGGTTGAAGGTATCTCCAATGGGGGTACAAAAGAGAAGCACCTCGATAGCTTGGGAGTTTTAGCCACAATAGGTGGAGGAGATTGAGTAACAATTTCTATGGACACTTCCAATCCTTGATGGATTGTCTCTAAAGGGTACCTTTGTAGTTAGGTGACTAAGTAGGCTTTAATAGTCCTTTTTAGAGGCATCTTGATGGGTTCAAGAGGTGGACTGAAACCTAGGTTTATGGTTGAACCTCAATAGATGGAAGGGTTTTGACCCTATATATCCTTTAGGCCTTTGAGAGGTGAAATTTGGTAGGATGGACCTTCTCCATGTCCCACTTGATATCTTGAATCCCAAGAGCTTCGATTGAATTTCCTTCTTTTCCCTTTGATAGCCTTTTTTATGTTGGGTTGTTTCGGTCTTCCCTCCCTTACCTATATACAACCCATATCCACCAACCTCCTAGAATCATATAGCACCTTAGACACATTATAGAACTTGTAGGGAGAATAGGAGCCTTTGTATTCAATCTTGTAGCATGATATCTTTGCTTTTGAGGTGGGAGAATTCTTGCATGTGATTGCGTGTTCATGCATGTTAAAGATCTTGCTTGCATTGGTGGGTCTAAGGCTAGATGACTTTGTTTTGGCCATGGATCGTGTAAGGTATCCCTTCACCTTTATCTATTCTTGATTTTATACATTTTTTATTCTTCCTTGTCCTAGAATCATGGGTTAGATGGTGGAACATGGTGCCTATAGCTAATGAACATTCCTTTCTTCTATTTTCCTTAGTTGCCCTAGATTTACCTTGGAGGAAGCCTAGATGAAGATTTTTTAGACTTGACGATGGTATTTAGAGGTTGATCTGGATTTCAATCTTGAAGTGGAGGCCTTTCTCACTAATAAAAGGTGTATTTCGTACTTCTTCCTTGATTAAACTTGCACTTATGGATTAAATACATGAAAATACCCTAATCTTACCCAAATCACGCTTAATTTGCATAAAAATTAAATCTTTATGGACTGCTTTGTTAAATTTTGATTTTATAACAAATGTTAGCTTTCACTTACCTCTTAGTGGTGATCCATAATGATATTAGAAATCATAATTTCTATTAATTGATCAAGGGTGAAATTTCAAAACACATGCATTATGCAATACAAATACTCTTTTTGTGGTAATACCGACACCATGTGATGGTAAAATGAAACACATGGCCTTCCCTACTATTTATATGTTATTCTAAAGTGAAACTAGTATTATCTATTAACTATTATGATGCTAAAATTTATTTAGACTTATGTTTCATAATCAAAAGTAACCCATTTATGCTTAAATATGCCCTTTTTATGCCTAATCTTGCCCGAAATGCAACTTTCACATAATTTCAAGTTTTCGTTTGGAATTTCGCATCATGTCTTGTTAATTTTATGTAAAATGAAATGCATTGGTTCATTTGAGTGTCAATTCCCTATGTGGACTTTTCCTTTTTTTTAATATAGCTCAATATCATTAAAAGAAAGCCATACGACATCTACAAGATAGACATCTCTCATCAAGTAGCCAAGCAGCAACTCCTTTAGCTGAAAGACATAGCACAAGGCTCAGATTGGGATGTGATAGGTACGCTTCTGCACCGTCCACCTCTTGTAGTGGTTGTCTAAAACAGCTATCTGGGATGGAATTCATCAATCTACAAGAGCCTAAGAGTATATCTGGAGAGGAGTTTGCAAAGCCACTGACAGAGAATACCATCCTGAAGACAAATGAAAGATCACCAGACAAAGAGCTCGACCACAAAGCAACAACACAGACCTAACAACACAACGTCCCACAAAATAGGACGAGAAACACAACTACCAGCGATGAGCACAAAGGTTGCACCAACCAGGAGACCCAAGAAGGAGGCCAAACCCTAGCGATGCAGATACAGAGGAAGGATGGCTCATGTGGATACAAAGGCAGGGAGTAGAGGGTTCCGGGAACTCCACCACCACCCCCTACCACCACTACAAATAGGGGGCAGAAGACCCACACGAAGCCCAAACCCAGCATACTACTCCTCTGCCTGGAGAACCAAGGGGCGCCCGAGCTCACCGTCTGCCCAAGAAGGAACCCAAGGCACAACACGACCAACAAACGACCACCACAGAAAAACAACTAGGAAACACCTACAGGCGGAGACTAAAAAGTCAAAGACACATACCACTAACAAAACAACCTAACAGAGCTAACCTAACCAGAAGAACGACACAAGAAAACTAAAAAACAATGACCCGTCGTCCTCCCCAACCAACGCTGCCCCCAGCACTGCCGAGGTCGAAAGGCTCTTAAACGGGATCCCAGGCGACCAGCAAAGAAATAACAGGAAAAGGACCGATGAGATAGACGACTAACAAGGTTGAGGACCAGTGACTAACCCAACAAAAACAACCTAATACTAAACTGAAAAAACAAAGAAAAAGACTGGGAAGGGGAAGTGCTAAGCCACTAGATCCGGCAGAAGGAGGGGGAGCGGTGAGGGCGCCGCTCACAGGAGGACTAAGGTGTGCCTCTGAGTCCTGTCACAGCCTTCGGTCTGACACCACCGCCCAAATGTTGCGACTTCATCTAGACCAGAAGATCCAGCAAGCACGGCGCCGCTCGATGGATTCCGCCGAGAGCCTCCACCACCCTCCTCTTATCGTCAGATCTCATACATGCCTGAGCGAGAAAGGCCTAGGGGAGTGGGGAGGCATGCACTGACAGCCGAAACCCCCTCCCCCAAGCACACTGCCGCCCTACGGGAACCCTAGCTGAGGCGCCCTGAATCGCCAGAGCCCAAATTGTCCTTAATGTGGCCTAAATGATTAATTCAGCCTTATTATGGCTACAAATGATAAATTGTGCATTAATGTATACGTTGAGATGGAAGGTGAGACATTATAAATCTTTTGAAGTTGTTTGTCTTCAAATTAGTCATTAATTATTTTGATTATGGATCAAGAATTATATTAATATTAACATGCATGGTATACATCATAGGGCAATTAATAAAGTGATATGAAGTAAATTAGGGTATTTTTAATCCAATGTGATCTTTAATGAAGGATGTCAGCCTTTTAATATGCTAAAGAATATTAATGGGGTAATTATCTTCCCCATAAGATGATATATGCATTTCATATCTCCTCTTTCTATAATCTCAAGAGATTTAGTAAGTGTGTGATTAAATGTGACATTCTAAGATGTATCTTGGACATGGGATATACATGTAGGTTTGAATGTGTTTATAGTTGTTTATGAAGATAGTGATAAGGATCTCATCATTGGAAAGTTGAAGGGCCAATGGTTAAAGTTTATCTATGTTTGAATATAGATAAGATATAAGATGACGGGTGAGGTGGAAAAACTATGTGGTCTAAGGTGATCGATACACATGAATTATAATTATGGGACACTATTCATAATAATCAATAATGCCTTGGAAGAGAAATGTAATGATGAATGAATATCTCCGGATTGCACAATTTTTAGAGGACAAAAAAAACTCCATCAAAAAAATTCATTACACTAGAATAGTGGTGGATAACCTTGTATCATGATTATGCTTTTCTCTAATGTTGATTATATGAACCCATAGATATGGGATACTTCCCATCTTATTTCTTTCTATATGCATATTTGAAATGGAATAGTGGAAAGATGAATACCCCATGTCGATGCATTGTTTAAGGATGATGTGCATACTTGTGAAATATATATATCGAGCATGTGGCCCAGATGCTAAGCCTTAGTGGGAGATGTGATTAGCATTTCCATGATTAATAGCATGTGGTTTAATTGTAGTGAAATTGAACATTTAGAAATACATGACATTACTTGTTTTCTATAATGTATCCTTTCCATGTCATGTTAATGTTATATGATACCTAGTCTTGCCCTTTTTGTTGCAATGTACTACATATTAAAGATAAGTTGAGTACCTATAATTGAGTTAGAAAACACTAGATAATTATTATTGAATGAAACAAATATTAAAGTTGAGTAATTGGACAAAGTACTAAAGTGGAACCTTAATCATGTAGCATATGCCCCGCCACCATAGGACTATCCCCTAGGTCAGAAGGGGGAAGTGAAATAGGTATCCCTATAGCAAGATGAGGGTTGTGAAAAGATGCTCGAAAGTGGTGATTGAAGGTTGTTTCTTTGGTACATGTCATGAATATGTATATGAGAGTAGTTGGGACTATAACTTGGATTTTTATGTGATTTCAGAGCAGCCAGAGTCATAACTATGAATATGGGTTGGGACCTGAGTACCTAGGATGAACCTGAGATATGTGGGTTTGATTTTGAGCTCTTCACTAGTATTCTGACCGATGTGTCTCTATTTTGTGTTTTCTCACGTCGATAGAGTGGGAAAGGATCCTATGAAGATAGATAATCCTAGGATCTTCAATGGTGGGCTTAGGGACTTCAAGTCATAAGCTTGTAGTTTGAATGAAACATGTTCCAAACAAACAAGGACAAGTATCTAATTAATAGACATTTGAGTAGGTTGTAAATGTCAATGCTCATCATGATTATCGCATGGTGTCGCAAGGATTGCCTAAAGCATTGTTAGTGATGTTATCTTTATTTTATTCAAGTTAATTATACTATGAGAATATTGTTTAGTAATATGAAATGTCTTATATCTTTATAACAAAGATGCCTTAATTTGAGTTATGAAGTGATTTGCATAGTTGTAAAAATAATAATGTTCTCTCTATTATCTTTATTTCATGTTAAATGATGTATATGTATGTTTATATCTTCGGAACATTAATCCTCTCATAGGGACTCATTCAGAGTCTCAAGTGGCTCTTCCATGATGCTTTTAGGTATGATGGCACAACAGAGAGGACATGGTGCTCAAGTTGGAAGAAGAAATAATATAGTAATGTCTAGAGTGTCCATGTACTCTTGCTTCCCTAATTGACGAGTGGGTAGTTATTGGTGTATGTCATAAAATGTTTTTCTTAGTATTTCTTTAGGATTAAAAATTGTAGATTAGATTATTGTGCATATCTTATTTGTATCTCTAGATATATGGACCTTCTTGTAACATTTTTGTTGAGATTAATAAGATTTTTTAGTTTGTTTATCTATCTTCCCTCTCTTTTCTTTATTGATAAAGATACTAGTGAGCTGTTATGTGACGTCATTCGAGGTTTTATGTGAATTCTTATAATCGAGTCTTCATAGTATTCAAATTATTTAGATTTTTTTAGTTATTTTTTTATGGTTTCTAGATTTAAGTTGGATTTTATGTGAGGATTATTTTCTTATGCTCAGTATGGGTTTGATTAGCGAAGTGGGTCCTCACAGCAATCTTATACCGAATTTGTATATAATGTCCCACATTAACCTTTCAGTGTGTGATCGTATTAAGTTGCTTAATTCAAGATGCATACCCCATCCTTTTTTTCTTTTGAGTCTGTAAGTTCTATCCTGGTCAATTGGATGGACATTTTTGTTCTTTTCTATCCGCTCAATGTAATTCTTTTCTTTCATGATTTAAATATCCATTGATAAAGTTAAGAGTATGAATGAAGCTGAAGTATTAAGATGGAAGGAATTATCACCAAAATTCAAGATAAGAAATCTACTTGCACTAACAAAGATGATAATTACAACTGGCTAAGTTGCTCGATTTGACATTCTTTGTAATGCATGAAGATAAAGATAAGCATTCAAATAATCTATACATGTATATATGCATCATGGATTTTTGGTTCAAAGCAAAATGTTACCTCAAAATGCATCCAAAGCTATCATTTTCTAACTTATGTTGGGAAAGCTCAAAACATCGTAATACACCTTACACATGTATAATAAGGCTTTCTGTGTCAAAGTGGACGCTACGTGGCCATATATGATGAACGAATTATTACTTGAGCACCTAGGTAGTAAACCTACTTCAAAGTTGAATATATCCTATGGTGACTTCTAGGAAAGCTTTGGCGGCACCGGAGAACAAGTTTGGTGCCCCGTAGGGATGGAGCAATTAAAGTATTATGACTTCAGTAAAAGATCTTGGTAAAATAAGTTGTTTGTTCAATATCATTTCAACTAAGGATGTAAGCATGAGAATTTTCTAGAATGACTAAGTCTTTTGGCGTCATCGTTTTAATGAATCCATATTGCGGGTTCATTTCATGAGTAAACTAAAATACGATCGGTGGTATATCGATAACAAAGAAAATTAGTGAATCCAATGCTTCTTGTCGGTAAACACCCATAATCCAAGTTTCCAAAATTTTAATTTTTACTTGGAAACTGTTGATATTTAGTTCACTAAAGGCTGAGCCTTTGACGACTACAGTAGGATCGAAATTTTGGACCACCAGTGAAATTAAGGGCTGGTTTGTAAACCGACTGCTGGTGGTACCGTATGTTACAGTATTGTTCGGCCCAAATTCGAGTAGAGGCATCGTTTATAAACCTGGCCGAGTTCTAGACACAATGTTGTATCGATCTCACCTAACTATCAAATGAGAGACAGAGCTATACAGAACCCAGTATCAGATTTCATACGGCCAAATCAAGGCCGTGAATGCGAATTCTTATCTTGTTTTATGGAAGCGTCTTCTTTCTGCCTTTTGCTCGCGACCAAATTCGCCTTCTTGATTTGGTTGGGCCGTCCAAACTTCATGACTGGTCTTTTTTTTTTGCTCTTCATGACTGGTCTTGGCAGTTGGTCATATCATCTGGACTGGAATCGAACCGACGTTGTCGATTTGGTTAGTGTGAGCTCATCTCGTATCTGCCATTCCGTTTGGCTTTCACTCAATGGTGATGGTCCGCCGCGAAGCGGCTGAACAACGGCACGATAACGGCCGACTTCTAACGGTTGTTTTCGGCGAGAACACCGTGACGGCGTTTCTCCTTGATCGGAGACTACGAAGTCTGCTGATGATGGCGTGGACTGTGAGGCGGCCAAGGATAAACTCGCAGAAGCCGGCGGTAGTAATCTTCTCACTCCTTCTCATTTCTCTTTCTCCTTGCTGCCTTCGCCTTCAGCACAGTCCCGTCATCAGCAGAAGCTTTTACTTCTTTGCTCACCACGGCAGCGATATTTCCTTAGGCCCCAATATCACCTATCGGAAAAAAAAAACTGAAATAGCAAATTTTTATTAAAAAAATATTACTTAAGTCACACCTTGTCTAACTTATTTCACAATATAGCACACTTTTATCGGAAAGTGTCACATAAATTGACGTTTTATTGATCTTGCCCCTGAAAACGCAAAAAAATTGGGCACTTTTCAGATTCCCGCTAAATTGGCGGGCACTTATACCTATAATGTAAACAAAGCTACTTGTTGGTAAAGTATGCTCATAGAGCCAATCATATGATGATTTACATGACATATACCTTATATGATTTAATTAATATTCATGCAGACAAGCTTCCAATTCATTCTTTTCATTCAGTTATTAGATAATGACGAAACAGTCTAGAGAATAATATTACTCAATGAGTCAGCGAGCAGTAGCTCAGCTGGTCACAGCTCGGGGCCCCTCACGAAGGGTCCCAGGTTCAACTCCTACTAGAGTCAGCGAGCAGTAGCTCAGCTGGTCACAGCTCGGGGCCCCTCACGAAGGGTCCCAGGTTCAACTCCTACTAGAAGCGCTGCTCGAAAGTGAATTTTCCGCAGCGTCAGCCGGCCTCTGATGTGACTTATTGAGATACCGGTGTGCGGATGCATGGGTCTCCCTGGTTTACCATCCCCGCTATTTGGGCCTCCGACTAGGGGGATGGGTTTTCCCCGACAAACTAAAATATTGGATCCTACCCTAGAACTTTGATGTTATGAGCATAGCCAGACAAGATTGAGGTTAGACCTAAAAAGATGTTTAGTATAACTCTAAAGAGCTGATGCATGCATAAATCACCCTAATGTAGCATAATGTTCTCACATTACTCCTAAGCCAATAATAGACACATAAAGTATGTCACATGAGGTAATAATGTGATATTAATAGCCACAAATATTAATTTTGTCATAAATCATTAAAGAAAACCCCAAAAGTGAAATCTAAGTTAAAAATCCCCTGATGTGACTTATTCCGCAGCGTCAGCCGGCCTCTAATGTGACATATTGAGATACATGTGTGCGGACGCATGGGTCTCCCTGGTTTACCATCCCCGCTATTTGAGTCTCAATTTCTTTGGGAGTCAAGTTTCATACTATTCACATAATAATTATTAATTTAATTCATTTTGGAAAGAGAATGTCTAAGTTTTTCCCAAAATATAAAATAAAATATTAAATGACTCCAAAAGAGGAAAATAATCTTAGAATCCTAATCTACATAATAGCAATAGCCTATGAGTGAATTTTTATGTAATTTGGATAATCCTTAATATACATGTGAATTTAGGATAGAGAAAGTGTGTAGAACCTTCAAAATATTAAATAAATATACAAACAGCTTCAATATTTAAAATTGATGGCAAATTCATATACAAGACACTTAATGTAACCTGTGGGTGAAGTTTTATCAAATTTGAAGAATCAAATAATCTTTAATGATGGAGGAAAGAGAAAATAAGATTTGATTTATTTAACACATCAAAAGTTCTCAAAAGACAAATTTAATTTCATAATCAGAATCTACAAGCCTTAGTTGGCCTCTGTGAAAAATTCACATTAATTGATTAATGTTTGGGCCCTTATAAAGGAGTGAGAAAAAGAGAAATTATTTGATGTGTCACTTTATTTCTAATCTTGTTTAGACTAAAGTTTCCGCATTTATCATTGTCACGTGCGTAATCCTTTTTTTGCATTTTGAACGATCTGGATCTCTTCCGGCCTGATTCCATGGCTCATGGATCGTCTACTACCCTAAGTCACAAAAGGAAACTGGCTTCACAGTATTATCCTTTCCTTTTCTGTGATCTCTCTCTTTCCTTCCCTCCTTTTCTTTTGCTGGCTTTCTCTTCGCTTTTCCGCATCACCCAAGCCCTTATTTGATGGGGTTTCATCGCCTATAAATCCCAAACCATGTCGCCACTGTCTTCTCCCCTATTCTTCCTCTTCTTTTCGTCTCCCTGCCTTCTTTGGTCATCGGACCTCCCACAAACACTACCCTGAGTTCCCTCGTGACCCCACGCTCCGTCTCTTGGCATTGGTTTTGGCTGGTTTGACCCCAAGCGCCCGTCCCCTACTCTATCTGTGTCACCGCTCCTCCCCATGCTCGGTGGAGTGTTTTTGACGTGGGAAGTGTTCAACGATGACCCAGAAGCTTTCCCTAGGGCTCCGTGGAGCTTCTCATCCAATCAATTCGGAACCGAGGCAAGCCCATCCCTTTTTCCCAATTTCTCACCTTTTTGTTCAGTTTTTCTACAGTTTGGGTTGTCTTTGCGATTTGGGTACTCATCTGATTGGATTCTTGGCTTTGTGTTTTCGGTATGATCTTCTGAGATCATTAGGTGTGGTTCCATGGGTGAAGGGATCTTGATTTGCAGGTTTTGGTTTGGAGTTCGTCTCCTCTTTGGCATTGTCCTCGCGAGTTCCTGGAAGAGGATGGCCCTCTGTGTTTTTCCCGGTCTACCCCTCTCTTTTCCTCTGGTGTTTTGTTTTTCTTTAAGGGGTAAAGTTATCTTTTTGCTTATGCTTGACCCAAGACATGTGCCTAGTTGACTGGAGGCTCGGACAGGTTGGCCTGAATATATTGGGCCATGTCATATTGGTTTTAAAACGATTTATGATTGTGCACATGGCTTTATAAGATTTTCTGATTGGTTGGTCATTCAAAAATTCATAGCAATTAATTTATAGCTCGGAAAAATACAATAAAATATGTTTTGGAATCACTAAAATAAGATCTATCTAGTGCTACTAGTTTTGTCGCCTAAATCCAATTTTTTATGAAAGGTTTTTTTCAATAGATTTTCTTAAATAAGTAATAACTTGCAAAATTCACAACTAAATATTTAAAAGTCAGAAAAATACTAAAAATATATGTTTTGAACTCAGAAAAATATAATCTAAAATATGGTGTAGTTTTTATAACCTAAATTCACTCATATTAAAAAGGTAATTTTAGGGTTTTGAATAATTAATGTAAACCTAACCTTGATTCTACAAATATGCATCATTGGTGCTTTGGAGACCTAGGTTTGGATCTAGGACTGGCTTTGGACTGTTTATATTCCTGATTAAGGTATGTTTACATCTCCTATTATTCTTATTGAGCAATTATCCTAGTTTCTTCTTTCTCTTGGTCCTATGGACTAATAGCCTACACATTATCTTGTTCTTTTAGAAATTATGTTTCGTGTGAAGTATCTTCTTTGTTATTGATCTTATGATCATATCTAGATATTTTTTTGGTCTCTTTCTTATACATTACAGCATGGTATTAGATCCCATGATAGTCAAAATCTGACTATTTCAATTTTGTCTCCCTAGTTAGAACGTTTTCCTTACATAGTCACCCTTTTAGGTGAGATGTTTTCCCCTAGATTTTGCCTAAGTTGTTTAAACCTTAATAATGTGATAAGGTTTTATATGATCTTACCTTATGACATAGGACGATGGTGATATGTATCTTTGGATGCAAAAAGATTTTACTTAAGGATGGAGTCATGTTTTGAGGATGAGAAGATTTTATTATGGAACTTGTGACTTAGTTTATCGCATTGATTTTGTACCATCTTTGTTTTGCCTCCAATGTTTCTTATTGACAAAAATTATTCTCATTATACAACTATATGTACCAAATTTTCTAGATTTTATCGATTTTTTCTTGAACTAAGTCACAATGAAGATTTTGAAAAGTTTTGGTAGTGAAACCCTAAACCTAGTGGTGACCCTAATTCAGACTTTGGATCTATGACTAGGAATATGTGAGTTAATATTAAGGTGTAGTGAACCTACCCTTTGTAACATATGACTTTTTGGATCTTAGGGTTGTTAGGTTAGAGACACAAGGACCTAAAACTCAACTCTAGATGGTTCAAGCTTGTTAGTTGTATACATGGACAACATAAACTCAAAAACTTTCACAACTAAAAGATATGTGGGTAACCCTAATACCTTGATGTTGTTTAGTTTGACTTGTTAGGTTAAAACCTTTTTTAGGGGTGGAGAGTAGTTGGTTGTTGATGTTTAGATCAATATATTTCAAGGACGAAATCCTTTTAAGGGATGGATTGTTGTAACATGCTAGATCATGGATCCTACCCTAGAACTTTGACCTTTGGAGCATAGCCAAACAAGGTTGAGGTTAGACCTAAAAAGATGTTTCATATAACTCTAAAGAGATAATGCATGCATAAATCACCCTAATGTAACATAATGTTCTCACATTAGTCCTAAACCAATAATAGACACATAAAATATGTCACATGAGGTAATAATATGATATTAATAGCCACAAATATTAATTTTGTCATAACTCATTAAAAGAAACCCCAAAAGTGAAATCTAAATTAAATATCATGTTCCTTGGGTCCCAATTACCTTGGGAGTCAAGTTTCACATTATTCACATAATAATTTTAATTTAATTTATTTTGGAAAGAGAAGGTCTGAGTTTTCCTCCAAAATATAAAATAAAATATTAAATGACTCCAAAAGAGGAAAATAATCTTAGATTTGTAATCTACATAATAAAAATAGCCTATGAGTGAATTTTCATGTAATTTGGATAATCCTTAATATACATGTGAATTTAGGAGAGAGAAAATGTGTAGAACCTTCAATATATAAAACAAATATACAAACAATTTCAATATGTAAAATTGATGGCAAATTTGTATCCAAGACACTTAATATAACTTGTGGGTGAAGTTTTAAAATTTTGGAGAATCTAATAATCATTAATGATGGAGGAAAGAGCAAATAAGATTTGATTTATTTAATACATCAAAAGTTCTCAAAAGGCAAATCTAATTTTATAATCAAAATCTACAAGCCTTAATTGGCCTCTATGCAAAATTTCACATTATTTGGTTAATGTTTGGACTCTCAAATAAGGATATAGAAAAAGAGAAATTATTTGATGTATCACTTTATTCCTAATCTTGTTTAAGCAAAAGTTTTCGTATTTATCATTGTCACACACCTAATCCTTTTTTTTCACATTTTGAACGGTCTGGATCTATTCTGGCCTGATCCCACGGCTCAGGGATCGTCTTCTACCCTGAGTTGCAAAATGAAACCGACTCCAGAGTATTATCCTTTCCTTTTCTAGCGATCTCTCTCTTTCCATCCCACCTTTTCTTTTGTTGGCTTTCTCTTTGCTTTCTCCTTGCTTTTCCACATCACCCAAGCCCTTATTTGATGGGGTTTCATTGCCTATAAATACCAAACCATGTCGTCATTGTCTTCTCCCCTATTCTTCCTCTTCTTTTCATCTCCCTTCCTTCTTTGGTCATTAGACCTCCCACAAACACTACACTGAGTTCCCTCACGACCCCACGCTCTGTCTCTTGGTGTTGGTTTTGGCTGGGTTGACCCCAAGCACCCTTCTTGTACTCCATCTGTGTCGCCACTCCTCCTCGTACTCGGTAGAATGTTTCTGACCTGGGAAGTGTTCGGTGATGATCCAGAAGCTTTCCCTAGACCTTCATGGAGCTTCTCATACATTCAAGTTGAACTAAGGCAAGCCCGTCCTTTTTTTCCCAAATTCTCACCTTCTTGTTCAGTTTTTCTATAGTTTAGTTTGTCTTTGCAATTTGGGTACTCATCCGATCGGATTCTTGTCTTTGTGTCTTTGGTATGATATAAGATCATTAGGCATGGTTCCGTGGGTGAAGGGTTCTTGATTTGCATGTTTTGGTTTGGATTTCATCTCCTCTTTGGTGTTGTCCTCATGAGTTCCTGGAAGAGGATGGCCCTCTATGTTTTTCCCAATCAACCCCTCTTTTCCTCTAGTGTTTTGTTTTTCTTTAAGGGGTAAAGATCTTTTCACTTATGCTTGACCCAAGACATGTGCATGGTTGACTGGAGGTCCAGACATGTTGGCATGATCCTATTGGGCCATGTCATATTGGTTTCAAAACGATTTATGATTGTACACATGGCTTTATAAGATTTTCTGATTGGTTGGTCATTCAAAAATTCATAGCAATTAATTTATAGCTCAAAAAAATACAATAAAATATGTTTTAGAATCATAAAAATAAGATCTATCTAGTGGTACTAGTTTTATTACCTAAATCCATTTTTTTATAAATGGTATTTTTAATGGATTTTCTTAAATAAGTAATAACTTGAAAAATTCTTAACTAAAGATTTAAAAGTTAGAAAAATATAACAAAATATGTTTTAAACTTAGAAAAAGATAATCTCAAACATGGCATGGTTTTGATAACCTAAATTCACTAATATTAAAAAGGTGATTTTTAGGGTTTTGAATAATTAATGTAAACCTAACCCTAATTCTACAAATATGCATCGTAGGTACTTTGGAGACCTAGGTTTGGATCTAGGAGTGGATTTGGACTATTTAGATTCTTGAGTAAGGTACATCTCTGATTATTCTTATTGAGCAATTATCCTACTTTCTTCTTTCTCTTGGTCCTATGGACATTAGCCTACACATTTTCTTGTTTTTTTGGAAATTATGCTTCATGTGAAGTACCTTATTTATTACTGGTCTTGTGATCATTGATCATGATTCGACATTCTCTTGGAATCTTTATTATGCTTTGTTCATGGTGGAACTCTATATGATGGCATGTGATGTCTTTTACCCACTTGTGAGGTGGATGTATATGTTGGTCACTTATGTGGTGACTATTTTGTATAATCTAGCTATACTTTCTACTTGCCTCTACATTAAACATGCTATGTGATTCACTAGCACTAAAGTAGTGTAATTGCATTGGTTTTGGGTTATGTGCCCTTATTTATTTTGGGATGGGGGTTATGTGCCCCCATACTTGGGTTTCAAATTTATGAGTTTTGGCCCACATTATATTTGTTGGGAGTTTGGTTATGTGTCGATCTCTATCAGGTTTCAAGTTTATGAGGCTTGGCTGTCTTTGTTATTTATATTGTTCTAGGACTATGTTTATCTCACATGCATGCAGGCTGATGTTATTGATAATAGATTATGTGTCCTAATCTCATGATATGTGCTTATGTGGCAAAATGTTATTGTTTTATTAATGGCAAGTATTATTTTGTCATCATATGTTGGCAATTCATTTCTTTTGATACCCGCTTGGGTGGTTCCTTATCTTTTCTATGGGAAACCTTTTATATTTTATGTCCTTTATTTCATAATATTGCTCAAATTTCTTTTTAGTATGCACACACCAGTCCTTGCTGATGTCATCTATTTTTCTCTTCTTGTTGGGGTATGCTTCCAACCCTAGGTGAAGGACATAGAGGCATGGCATACAGTTATGGACATATATTAAGAAGTTAAAGGTTGGAGACAAAGTTGTTATGGTTTAGATTCCCCTCTACTTAGATCCATATGTTGTATCTTTCATGTAAACCCTTTTTAGGAGGTTATTATGTTCTTTTATAACCTTATGAGAAATTGAATATAGTCAATACTTTACTTTCATTGTTGTACTTTGGTTGTTTTGAATACCATACATAAGATTTGAAAATTTTACACCCACTCCAACATATCTTTTGGGTGTGTTTGGACTGGAGGTTTTATTCTTCAAATTTTTAGTAGGGAGTGGATCCCCTCTGGGTCCCACTCCTTACAAGATCCTATGGATGTTAAGAGTACATATACATATTCTCATTATGTCCCTAGTCGGTTGTTACTATGGAAGGTAGATAGGCACCAATAACACATAAGACTGGAGTGTGAGTTGGTTGATGACTGAGTCTCACTAAGTCATGATATGGCAATATCAAACCAAGCACACAGATACATGTTAGAGAATGGTGTATCAGACAGACCCACCTTAAGAGTGATACATGGTTATGGTAATCACAGCCATATCTCACGGTGAAGGTGGTTATTGTGATTCTTAGACTTGAAATCACTATAGTCGTCACATGTCGTGGGTACGCCTTGACATCATCAAACACAATACTAAAACATGGTTTGTTATAATTTTGATGATTGGGTGACTTTGACACATAGGTATAGAATGTGAGTGAT
The DNA here is from genome assembly GCA_963693085.1 of Alisma plantago-aquatica. Classification (NCBI taxonomy): domain Eukaryota; kingdom Viridiplantae; phylum Streptophyta; class Magnoliopsida; order Alismatales; family Alismataceae; genus Alisma; species Alisma plantago-aquatica. The sequence goes on along the minus strand of OY856409.1, from coordinate 233,253,131 downwards.
AGACATGGGATTTGATCCTCGTACTGGAGTATGATATCATAGCCACTTGATAAGCAAGACTGAGAAATGCATGCACATGCACATGTGAAACAATATATGATATTGAGGTCACATTATCTCAAACAGTCTGCTCTTAGTTCAAGGAACATGGATTGAACATTGAGAAGATGACCTTCCATGCCTCAAGTTCATCCTGGATATCAATTATAAAGGAATTATACAATCACTACAACACCTTACACATATTGTAGGTTGAAGTTGTTCTTCAACTTTCCAATCACTTGGGTAGTACTGATGTGCGACTACGCACCACTCTCTACTTATGATGTCATAAGCTAGTTACAGACATTCATTGCCAACATGACATGGGACCTATAGGGACACACACATAGGAACTCATCTAGTAGAGGAGTTTGATCTTCAACAATAATTGGATTGATTACTAAAGCATTTAGGCATTCAGTTCATGCAACAGAACAAAGGATTGCCTGATAGGTCTGCAAAAGGATGAGCGAGATGACCGTTTGGGAAGTCAGAAGGGCATCCCAAGTGTTGAGACGACCATTTGAGTGGTCAGGCTAATCAAAGTTTGAATTGGCTAGGTTTTTCCCTTGAACCGACCGGCTCATTTTGACTCACTAGACGGGCGTCTGGGTGAGCAAGATGAGTGTCTCACCTAGGTGAGATGGCTCGTTTGGGCCAAATGAAGGTTTGTGATGTTTCCCGAATAGTCTTGATTGTACTCTACTTGGGGTACAAGTAAATTAATATGTGATATTAATTGGAATAGAAATTACCAAATTTGTGTGTGATTGGGAAACTGCCAAACAGTCGTTTGGTAGTGTGAGACGATCGTCTCGCACACCAGACGACCATCTGGTGTCTCACAAGTTGTGAAATTTCAAGTTCTTCTGATCCCTTCCACTCCCACGCAATCCCTTACATACTAGAAATCTTGACCCTAAGCTCGCCTATAAAAGGAGGGGTATTGGGGGCTTCCCAAGACACAACACAGACAATTGAGAATCAATTCTCTTACAACTATTGTCCTCTTTGGTTGTGGTAACTGAGATATCCCAGGAAAATCCTACCCGTCAGGGAGGGATAGTCAACGGGAGAGAACAACTAAGAAGTAGTCGTTGTGGGAGAGTAGGTTGGTGACTAGTACACCAACGAGAGGGACAATTCCTTCATGTCTATTCTTATTAAATGACATGAGTTCTAGTTGGTCTGTGTAGACTACTCTATGAGGCAGAAGTTCTTTGGCTGCTGTTAGAAGGATAATTGCAGCCTGTAGTCTGTGATGAGACCACATGAGTGTTGCAGAAGTTGTTCATGGTGAAGACCAGGAGTTGCACAGCCATCGTCCAAGGACAACTAGTTCATAGTTGTAAAGAAGTGAGTTTTATCACTGGACTTGCTCCAGGACCATGTATAACTTGCAAAAACCATCCTTCCTATTTCATAGTAGTTGATGCAATCTAACTGTTATGGGAATATGGATAGATAAACAAATTGTTTTCATTGTTATACTCTGTGTCTGTATTTCCCAACAGTGGTATCAAAGCCAAGTCAATTTACTATGTTTTAGGATAATCGATATGATTGGATTTTTGTTTTTATCATTTACTTATTCATACGATGTGAATATTTAAAATGCTCTCATATGCATATCCAATCAAAGACCACATAATCCCAAATGAATATATATATATATATATATATATATATATATATATATATATATATGTATGTATGTATGTATGTATGTATAGGGTAGCGATCTAGTGAGAAACATTCTACGGTGAGAGCATGAGAGGCATTTTATTAACTATAAAATTGTAGCTTATTTTCAATATCCAACCTTATGGATGGGAAGAACATCATTACATTTACCGTCACACAAAAAATCATCACAATCGGATATCTTTTACATGTCCATATATACAATATACACATTTTACATCCACCGGTCAGCCTAAAACTCAATATTTAGCATTGAAAAGTATTTGCTTGTTGTGCTTGCAATACAAGTCCTATGATGATGAAATTTTGTGGGAAGGTAACTAATAGGTTTTTTTTTAATCCGTATGGTTAGATTATGAAATTTTGATCATTTTGCAAAGTTATTCAAATGCCTCTCATGCTCTCACCAAGATATGTTTCTCATTGGATCATTGTCTGATATATATATATATATATATATATATATATATATATATATATATATATATATATATATATATATATATATATATGTGTGTGTGTGTGTGTGTGTGTGTGTGTACGTGTGTGTGTAATTTACAGTGTCGCCCTAGAAATGGTTTTGATAGTGGATGTGTAGCGTGGTTATGGCCAATACCTAAATATGTGTGTGGTTGGATGGTTTGGTTTTTGTTCCTAGTTATCTCAATCTTTTTACTGAGGCTCTACCTCCTTCTTCCCAATGTAAAGTTAGTGTTTTCCTACCTTTTCTCCCCTCGAATGTAACCCAAGGTTTCCCTTATTCAATGTAATAAAGTAGCAATAGGATAGTTTCTTTTCTTGCAACGATGAGGAAGACGATCATCATCGAAGGAAATGACCAGTTTGTGAGATGATTTGATCGTCTGGAGGACCATGGAGGACAGAACGATGGAGCCAAACGACCACCTAGAGGGTCCATTTGATTGTTTGGAAGGATTCTAAACATCGGTTGGACATGAGGCCGTTCGTGATGACCAACCATCCAGACAAGAGGAGAGACAACCAGTTCCAGGGTTGAATCGATCTACCCAGATTGGCAACCACAGATCTACATCAACCACAGGTTCATACATGTGATGTGATGATTGACCTAGGTGGTAGTAATTCCTTGTGGCTCCAAGGAATTATAAGTAGACATGGTCATAACCATCATTTTTTGTTTATATTGCATGTTTACGTTGCGGGATATAGTGTGTATATGATACTTACTATATATGTGGTGATTGGATACAATATATGTATATATATGATATACATAAAACCTTTCAATCAAATATATTAAGTATAAGATGCTTTCCAATAGCAATACACATGAAAAGCTTGATCGATCAAGTGTAGATTTTCACAAAGCATGGTGTGTCGTCTATTTCATAGAAATGTGATGGGAAATATGTAGATTTGCACAAAGCATGGTACATATTTATCGTATTGGCTATTGGTTCAGGCTTAACTGGTGACTCGGAGAGCCCAACCCCATAGGCATGCAGATAATCATGGCAAGGTGTAGCAGATATCATCTATTCAAGAATTGCATGTGATGCAATAGGCATGATGGCCTACCTAAATAATCAGTTGTGGGTGATCGACAACAGTCGACTCATGATTTGATGAAATATTGATCTTGGATAATTAGAAAATTATTTGCTGCAATTTTCCAAATTGATACTTGAGGGTTATCAATTTGAACAAAATAATGAGAATGATAATTAATTAAAGACCTAATTATTATTGGCCAAACTTTAATCAAATCACATCAAATCAAAATTGAGTTTTTAACATAATTGCAAATTCTTTTGTAGAATCAAATGGCAACAAACAACAATCATTTTTCTCTGTGATCGATCCTTAAGAATGAAAAAATTTCTGGGAACAACTTCTACGACTAGTTTAGGACATTAAGAATTGTTCTCACATAGGATGACAAGGTCTATGTTTTGGAAATGCCAAAACTAGAGGAACCACCTCAAAATGCACCAAAGTCTGGCAAGGATTGTGATGTCCCTGTATTTTCTAAAACTTAATCTAATGTGTGACATCCAAATTGAAACCTCACCTCAGTGAGAATCCCAATTTAAACACCCCACACTAGGCTAAGAAGAAGAAAATCAGAGGAAGTCAGAAGGAAATAATAGTAGCACATGCACATGAACAATAAACAAACTACAACACATGTACACCATTCAACATATAATTACATAATGAATTGTTACAACATTTGATATTACACATTGAACAATAAACTTTACATATATATGTACTACATCTATACAACAGGATCTTAAGACAACAAGTCCACATGTACATCAACTTGCCACACAACTCTCAACTATCCTGGATCTTCAAGATCACATGTCCACAACCTAAACAAAAAAATACATGTGGTACACGTCATCACAAAATTCAAGAATACTATACTAAGTAAACCTACGTGTCTTTTCATATACCTCTCATTACTAAGCTTGGCAATAAGGTAAAGCTAATACTTGGCAGCTATAAACAAATATATGATAAAAGTATAGTTGAACAAAGATATATTTATTAACAAAGGAGAACACATGTTTTAAGCATATTTCCATCATATATCTCATACATCTTCCACCAAAGGGATAGATGCCTTTAGGCCTTATGATCTCCTGCCAAAGAGTTAAATCATATATACAATGTGATCTTACTGATGTCATTTTCTAGATTATGGTTCATTATCTGAACATTAGGTTCCATAATGAGTGAAACATATTATGAGATAAGGATCAAGACCTATGAGATATTTCTTGAATGTTTCACTATGTAAGTTTAAGCACATACAATAGCAATGTGTTGAAATAGTTAAACATGGAAGGATTCAATGAGAGAGAATTCAGATTAGTCTCTCATGAACCCTATATTCTGATTCTTGTAAAGAATGGAAATATCATGAATAAGATTCCATGGACCAACCCAATAGTGGATCTATCATGTAAGCTATTAGCACACCCATCCCATATAATCTTGTATGTATTGGACATGAAAAGATGATATAAACTTCATAAGGGTTATTGGAAAGTCATTGAAGATATGCATTAGTACTTGAGAAGTGACTGAAGATAGATTGATAATCAATAAGGATAGAAATAAAAGGAAGAGTTGTGTGTAAAGAGTTACATCGATGCAAGCCTACATAAATGACAAAGAGATCACAATAAAATATGTTGATTTAAAAAAAAGGATATTCTTAGTTGGAAAAGTTCCAAAACTTATAGCCATTAATTCTATTTCTACAATAGAAGCCAAGTATACTTGTGTTATGAACACAGAGTGATACTATATGGATCTAAAGGTTCATATGTTGAACTTATTGATGTCACAAACATTGATGACTCAATAGAAATACTGTGACAACAATGGATCTAATTGTTAGGCAAGGAATATCAAGATATCATATTACGGTAGTTTAGTATCATATGAGAAATCGTACAGTGAAGAGATTAAGAACATGCAATATACTGACTATAAGTAAAGTGTTGCTAACCCGCTAAATCAGCAGTAGCACAATAGAGGCATGTTGGACATGTTTAGGTCACTAAGGATGATATTTGTTGGTGATTGGCTCTAAGTGCAAGTGGGAGTTTGTTGGTAAAGTATATCCATGGATCCAATCATATGATGATTGACATGGCATATACCTTAAAGGATTTGATTAATATTCATGAAGGAAAGCTTCCAATTCATTCTGTTTCATTCAGTTATGAGATAATGAGGAAACACTATGAATATCTAGAGAATAATATTACTCAATGACGTATGTCTTCATGTATTAGCCTTGTAGAAATGATATCATATAAATGTTAAGAGTACATTTACATATTCTCATTATGTCCCTAGTCGGTTGTTACTGTGGAAGGTAGATAGACACCAGTAACACATAAGACTAGAGTGTGAGTTGTTTGATGACTGAGTCTCACTAAGTCATGATATGGCAATATCAAACCAAGCACATAGATACATATTAGAGAACAATTTATAAGACAGACCCACCTTGAGAGTGACACATGGTTATGGTGGTCACAGTCATCTCTCATAGTGAAGGTGGTGATTGTGATACATAGACCTGAAATCACTACACTCATCACATGTCGTTGGGTACGCTTTGACATCATCAAATGCAGTCTTGAAACATGGGTTGTTATAACGGTGATGATTGGGTGACTTGACACATGAGGATAGACAATGAGTGATACATATGGGATTTGTCCCTCCTACTGGAGTATGATATCCTGGCCACTTGATAAGCGAGAATGAAAAATACATGCACATGTACATGTGAATCAATATATGATATTGAGGTCAAATTATCTCAGATAGACTACTCTTAGTTCAAGGAACATGGATTGAATGTTGAGAGGATGAACTTCCATGCTTCGATTTCATCATGGATATTAGTGACAAAGGAATTATACAATCACTATAACACCTTACACAGAGTGTAGGTTGAAGTTGTTCTCCAACTTTCCAATCACTTGGATAGTATTGATGTGTGACTAGGCACCACTCTCTGCTTGTGATGTCATAAGCTAGTTATGGACATTCATTGCCGATGTGATATGGGACCTATAGGGTCACACACATAGGAACTCATATAGAAGAGGAGTTTGATCTTGAACGATAATTGGATTGATTACTAAAGCATTTAGGTATTCAATTCATGCAATAAAACAAAGGATTGGTTGAGATTGTCTACCAAACGACCATCTCACTGAGTGAGATGGTCATTTGGGTAGCCATATGGGTGTCTCAAGTTTTGAGACAGTTGTTTCGGTGGTTAGGCTAATCATAGTTCGAATTGGCTAAGTTTCGTCCTTGAACCCACCACCAGTTCAATGTGATTGAACCGACCAGCTCATCTCGACTCACCAGATGGGCGTCTGAGAGAGACGGGCATCTTTCCTGGGTGAAACATCTCGTTTGGGCCAAACAAAGGTTCAGGATGTTTCCCAAATAGTTTCAATTGTACTTTACTTGGGGTATAAGGAAATTAATATGTGATATTAATTAGAATCGAAATTGCCAAATTCGTGTATGATTGGGAAACAACCATGGACAGTGTTGAGACGACCATCTCGCACACTAGGTGACGTTTGGGTGTGTCAAACGACCATTTGGAATCTTGCAAGTTGTGAAATTTCAAGTTCTTCTGGTCCCTTCCACTCCCTCGTAATCCCGTACAGACTGGGAACCCTGACCCTAACCTCGCCTATAAAAGGAGGGGTACTGGGGGCTTCCCAAGACACAATACAAACAACTGAGAATTGGTTACTCTTATAACTATTGTCCTCTCTGGTTTTGGTAATCGAGAGATCCCAGACAAGTCCTACCCGACAAGGAGGGATAGCAACGGGTGAGAATAATTGTGAAGTTGTCGTTGTGGGAGAGTGGGTTGGTGACTAGTACACCAACGGGAGGGACAAATCTTTCCAGTCTGTTCTTATTGAATGACAAGAGTTCTAGTTGATTTGTGCGGACTACTCTAGAGGCATGAGTCATTTGGCTACTTCTAGGAGGACAACTACAACCTACAGTCAGTGGCGAGACCACAAGAGCACTGTAGAAGTTGTTCATGGAAGACCAAGAGCTGCACAGCCACCGTCCAAGGGCAACTAGTTCACAGTTGTAAAGAAGTGAGTTTTATCACTGGACTTGCTCCAGGACCAGGTATAACTCACTAAAACCATTCTTCCTATTTCATAGTAGTCGATCTTACTGTTATGAGAATATATATAGATAAAAAATTTATTTCCCCTGCTATACTCTATGCCCGTATTTCCCAACACCGGTGTATCCTACAATTGGCAATCTAATGCCAAAATTGGCTCCCATTTCCATTGATGTTGTTGCCTTTTTTATTTGACATCGTTGGCACCACTGAGGACGTGATCTGGGTGATGGTCATCTAGAGTCTCCATCGTGGTGGCAACCTATTCGACGTGGACCTCGTGGCCATCACCTTCCTCCCTTGGTTGTTGTCATTGTTGCGTGGCCACTGCTGCGACAAAGTCAGTTGTTGCTGCTGGAGTTCTGAGTCAACACTGCTAAAAATGATCGCACATGAGCTTTTCCAGTCTGTGACATATGGCGGGGAAGAAGAACCCTAAGACACTGGTGTCGTTGGGGAGAGAAACATCGAGGTCGTCAGTTGGGGGTGGTAGCATTCGGACTATGCCAGAGCAGGATATGTGATGGTTAGCCATGGTTGTGGTGTTGGCCAGATATTAAAGGGTCGGAGTGGAGGTGGAGAAAGAAGAAGAGATAGTTGCATGGTGGTGCTAGTGCTCCTTCTGCAGATGGAAGATAATGAAGCAACCTTCTTCACTTTTTCTTCCTTTCCTCCTTTTCAATACGCCAGTGTTGTTGGCGTTTAGGTATAAGCACTAGCCAATTTGGCAAAAACAAAAAAGTGCTCAATTTCCTAGCGTTTTCAGACGCAAGATCAGTAAAACGCCTATTTATGTGGTGCTTTCCGATAAAAGTGTGCTATATTGGGAAATAAGTTAGACAAGGTACTACTTAAGTAATTTTTTTATAAAAGTTTGCTATTTAGTTTTTTCCCTCACCTATTGATGTGTATCCTTACCTTATGAAAGTGTTCCTTTAACACACCAGAATGGTGAAATCCATTGAGGTTGTTGTGGACTTTTGACCTGGAGGCAGAGGCAAAGACTTGTCCAGTCTACATCCACTGCCATGTACATGTGGTGTCTCCCGACCCCAACTACATGGCTAAGTACGAGCACATCATCGATATTATGAAGGTGTTGCCTCACGGCTAGCCTTATAGTGACCAGACACTACCATTGGGAATAGGGCTGAGCATCGGTCCAGAACTGGACCGGACCGCAGACCGAATTTTAATAAATATATGGATCGCAGACCTGATCGTTTCGAGGTAGGACCGGACCGGGACCGGACCATTTTGTGCTAGGACCGGACCGGACCAGACCGGACTGTTTGGACCGTAATCAGCCTTTTATACATGTTTTACAACTTATTTAATTGTACAAAGTTGATATTATTAGTCACTTCTAATAATTATATAACTTTAGTATCAAACAGTTATACTAGTAGTGCTTATATATGTACTTTATTTGTAGTTATTATAAAATACACTTTCAAATATACATGAATTTTATATAAAAGTCAGTCTGCTGTCCGGACCGGACCGGACCGGATCAGTTTTGGACCGGACCGGACCGACGACTGAATTCATCGAAATTCCCAGACTGCGGACCGGACCGAACTCAAAATAGACCGGACCGGACCGGACCAAATTGAGCAGTCTAGTCTGATTTTGTAGTCTGGACCATTATTTGCTCACCCCTAATTGGGAATGCACACGCCGATCCTCTATCTTGTTGGCCAAAAATGACCAAGCATAAACAGAGACCTGTCACCTCCTCCTAGGGATGAGCATTGGGTTGGGCCAGCCCGATCCGACCCGTGACCCAGTCCGCATAACCCGATCCAGACCCGAACCCGATTTATAATATGGGTAGGCCGGGCCTAAAATTTAAACCCATATTTTATTTGGTCCGGGTATGGGCGGAGGTAAACCCAGGCCCGAAAACCTGAATGCCCAGATTAGATTTTATGTACATTATATACGTATACATATATCTTTGTCCAGAAAGAAAAACATACATATTTCTTGATGTAATATGTAGTATGTACCTAACTAATGACAACATGGATACTATGTAATCAATCAACATAATTAGTGAATTCACACTAGCAAGATAACCATCATTGACATGAATAGACGCACTTGATTTCTTTGTTTTGATCTCATTGTGTCCACATGTAAGAGACATGATCTTTTGCTTAGTGCATAGTAGATTATGCTCATCTTTTTACTCATATGCCCACATGCAGGAGACAAATGATCTTTTTCCCTTCCAAAACTCATTTCATTGTATATACATATAGGATGAGGAAGCAAAATGGCACAACATTATGGAATCCATTGATTTTTTAAGTCTCATACATTCACATGTATGAGAAAATGATTTGTTACTCTTTCAATATCATTTTCATTATTGTATGGGATCACACAACTAAGGTATACATATTTTGTCTACATATCACAAAGTGTATATACATTCTTTTTTGAAGGTTTATCACAAAATACATATCATACTAATTCAGTTTTCATGTTAGCAAGTTAGATCTAGTAAAATTTGGTATGCTCATTCGATGTTATATGGGAAAACCTAAATCCGGCCCAAAACCCAGCATTCTTACATGGGTCGGATATGGGCTGACATTTTTCAATTTTATCCAGGCCCGAATCCGACCTGTGGCCTACTTTAAAATGTGGGTTTGGATTTGGGACAGGCAAAACCCAGTATAACCTGGCCTGATACTCATCCCTACCTCCTCTAGTGCCAATGATGTTATTGGTCTCTCTCCATCCATTGTCGATCCATCTTCATGCGGTGGCGTTCCACTTTTGCGAACTAAACAAGCAGGGGTGCAACTGCAACTGTAGTATGTATAATGGAAGTGGGTGTGCAACTGTATCACGACATTCAATGTGCATACCCTTTCAGGTAGGGCTATCAAATTTTGTCTGAACCCGAGAATCTTATTCCGTTCAACCCGAAAAAAATAGTTTTGGTTTAGATTTTATTAATCCAGGTCGGTTCCGAGTTGAAGTACTGATGTCCAAATTGGAACTAAGTCAGTTTTTGGTGGTGATTTGTTCAAGCCGGATTGAAACTGGGTTGACAAATTTAGAAAAAACAATTTCTTATCAAGTACAAATTATTACATATCATGCGTTAATAATAAAATTATATGACTAAAATTGATTTTGAGTTTCACATATGAAATCGGGCCCGATTCCGGACATTCCACCTTATAAAAAATTTGATTCTGGATCGGTTTCGGGTTGAGCTAATATATATCAACTAGTTGTTGTCCGACCCGGAACCGACCCGAAATCGGTTTATTGACATCCCTACTTTCAGGCTCCTTACCACATGGCATGTGCAACGACAACCTGCTCATATTTGTATGGGACGAGGAGACTGGGTAGCAATCGATTAACCCGTACTATATTGGTGGCTTGTTGTTTGTTTTCTGCCCATGGCTCCCAAGTTGTGTTGTTGCGGGCCGCAGGAACCTCTGGGTAGGGGTCAGTTCCATAAGTGATTGTAGATCTACACCAAGTTACCTAGACAAGGGATGGTACTGATAGATATATTGTTGTATAAGTCATGTATATAGCATGGGTTAAGCCCAATGTAGTGCAGCTAGTACATGGGAGAAATGTAGTTTTGTGTCTAGTGCAAATCTGGAAGAAGTTTTATCCCACACTACTCACTCCTAGAACCTTTGTATTTCTTATATGTAGGATCACATGTGACACTAGTGTCCAAGGGTCCTAGAGGAGGGTATGCTCACCTCCTTGGTGAGTATGGTGACCAAAACACACACGCACGTACGCCACGCCACGCCTCATCAGGTTGGGTTGTGACTTGTGGATTGTGGAGAATGTCTTCTATCTTTCATCTTCTTTTTAAACTAGGATACAACTACGTAACTAACTAATTATTAATTAAATTAATTGTTTCTTTCCAAAAATGGATTTATAAATCCTAATTAGAAAGTATTTTTCATGCAATTTTTTTCACAATGTGTACAAGAGTGATTGAGTGATTGGATCTTAATGGGAATTGGATTTTGGTGTGTGTATGGCTATAAATATACCTCCGGTCATTAGGGTTAAACATGTCTCAAACAACATCATCCGTCTAATGGTTATTTTGTTCGTGTTTAGTAAACCCTAAAGGAGAGCTTCCAACCGTCGCTTCTGAGTTGCTACGTGGAGTTCTTCTTCTACGAGTAGAAAGTTCTTCCTTCTCCTCCTTAGAGACATGATTTGTCAGGCTGTGGTTCGTAGGAACTACACGGGTAGTGCAACTGAATGTCGTCAAGCACGAAACAGACGAAAACCTTCTTCATGTTGGTGACTGGGTTGACTAAAAGAGCAACACCTATTCTTCAGGATTGTGGGCTGCTGATTTTTTTTAAGTAACATGTTCGATTTCCCAACAAACAATTTGGTGTCCAAGGGTCCTAGAGCAGGGTATGCTCACCTCCTTGATGAGTATGGTGACCACAACACATATACACGCATGCGCACATGTGTTCCATACCACACCTCATCAGGTCGGGCTCGTGGCTTGTGGATTGTGGAGAATGTCTTCTATCTTCCATCTTCTTTTTGAACCAGGATACAACTACATAATTAATTAATTATTAATTAAATTAATTGTTTCTTTCCAAAATGGATTTATAAATCCTAATTGGAAAGTATTTTTCATGTAAATTTTTTCGCAACATGTACAAGAGCGATCGAGTGATTGGATCTTAATGGGAATTGGATTTTGGTGCGTGTATGGCTATAAATAAGCCTCTGGTCGTTAGGGTTAAACATGTCTCAAACAAACATCAATCTTCTGATGGTTATTTTGTTTGTGTTTTGCAAACCCTAAAGGAGAGCTTCTAGTCGTCACTTCTGAGTTGCTACATGGAGTTCTTCTCCTACGAGTAGAAAGTTCTTTCTTCTCCTCCTTAGAGACATGATTTGTCAGGTGGTGGTTCCTGCGATCACTGAACTGCACTGGTAGTGCAACCAAACATCGTCAAGCATGAAAGAGATGAAAACCTTATTTAGGTTTGTGACTGGGTTGACTAAAAGAACAATGCCTATTCTTCAGGATTGTGGGCCGCTGATTTTTTTTTAAGTAACACGTTCAATTTTCCAACAAACAATCTGGTATGTATTCGTAAATTTATTTTTATTTTCTCTTGTACTATTTATTCTTCTGCTTCTTATTTGGATCTGGTGTAAACCTGTTAATCTATTGCACCTGTTGTTGTTGCATATAATGGCGTATACTTAAAATTTACAATAGTATTTGAGAAATCATTATATGAAATTAATTAACAAAGGTCGGTCATGTTGCATATGTTGCCTAAATTAGATATTAATAAACCATTTGTTTTGACGATGACAAACATTTCATTCTTGTGGATCTAACATACTACTTGAGTATTTCATGGTTCAAGGAAATAAGGAATTTAATATTTGAAGATCAACACAAATGGAAGACCAATGTGCTTAAATGTTTAATATTTCCATGATTGTACTCAATGTAAAAACTTATACAAGTATATAATGTACAAGTACCTAGATACCATGTAAATCAAGTGTTAGATCTTCCTCATCCACTCACTACCCTTAGATAGGTTTTCCCCTAGAGTTAGAGTCACCATCACCCATGATACACACACTTAGAAGGTGATTCAATAGAAATAGAGACACTCTCGATCGAGAAACACCTTGGTCGAAATTGTGAGCATTGTTAAACAACTTACACAAGTGTGCTCTAAATTAGCATTCGGTCAAAACTAACCTCGATAGAGTAAACAACAGTCTAAAGCTTGCGACTGTTAGACTGTGTGGTTGGTAGTTGGGAGTTGGAAATAGATGTTGCAATACTTTTGCTCCAACCCCTCTTAGGTCAAAGAAAAAGTTCGACCGAGACACATCTTGATTGACAAGTTACTCGACTGAGATAGTTTCTGGATTGCTCTTTTCAGCTCAAAATAATTAGTCATTGCAAGTCAATTAATGGATACCTAACGGCTAGTTAAGTACTAAACACACTCTAGAAACCCTCTAGAACGTCCCTAAGTACTTGGAAACCATTCCTATAAATAGGAGAGGCCTTAGGACACCTAAAGCACACAACTACACTTGAGAATACATTCTAGTGAGCAACAAAGAAAAGCTACTCTTGCCATCTTGTTTCTTCAAGCTCAAATTTTGTGTCCTATAGACATAATCTCTTAGCCACCTTATAACAACATCCATCTTTAGTGGTTTGAGAGGTCTAATGCTTGATATAGGATCGAGGTGATGTACTAAATTGATGAAGCATTTTCTTTCTTCCAATCTTTTCATTCTATATTGAATATTATTCTCCTTGACTACTCCTAGAGATTGTTCAAAGGAGATTGCTTGAAGCTACTTCTTAGTGGAGAAGGCTGCTTTGAGGTGTGCTTGAGATTACTTCAAGGAAGACTTCTTCAAGGGAGGTTGGAGATACTTCTAAAGGAAGGCTATCTCAAGGTGGTGGAGCTACTTCAAGGAGGTGAAGGCTGCTCCAAGGACTTGAAGTTACTTCAAGAAGGCTGCTTCAAGGAGGTTGAGGCTACTTCAAGGTGAAGGCTACTTCAAGGGTGTGGAAGGTGATTGTATTTTGTGTAACATCCTTGTGAGGTAATAAAATAAATCACTTTCAAAATCCCAATTGGAAATAATTGGATAGTGGAATGACTACCTTTGGCTTCAAAGGTAGGAACCACTCTACAACCTTGTGTCTTCCTTGTTTCCCCCTCCTTCTTTGGTTGAGTGCTTTAATTATTTAATTAATTTTAAAGTTCCAAAAAGCTCTATTCACCCCCCTCTAGATCTTTCAATTGGTGTTAGAGCGGTTCTTCAAGAAGCCATAATAGATCTTGAAGAATGGGGTACAACTTGTTGAGCAACCTCAACCTTGAAGGAACACACGTAACTCGGCCACCTCCTTTTGATGGAAGCAACTACACCTACTGGAAAAGAAGAATGCAATTCTACTTACAAGGACTTAGCTTGGAATTGTGGAGGATGGTGTCCAATCCCTATGTGCTCTATACAATCGAATATGCAACATGGGATCCCAACACAGTAAAACAAGTTCAATTGAATGGCAAAGCAGTAAGAATATTATATTGTTCTATTTCAATAAGTGAGTTCAATAGAATATCTTCATGTGATACAGCTTATGATATATGGCATAAACTATCTATAACACATGAAGGTACTACCCAAGTTAGAAACACTAAGATTAATATGTTTAAACAAAAATTTGAACAATTTTGGATGCAATCAAATGAATATATTGGTGAGATGTATGCAAGATTTTCTTCCATTGTTAAAAGCTTAAGTGCATTGGGCAAATATATAAGTGAAGAAGATCAGGTGTCTAAAATTCTTAGATCTTTGCCTCCAAAATATAAGCCAAAGGTGACAACCATTTAAGAAGCTAATGATCTCCCCACATTGAGGATGGAGTAGCTCATTGGCAATCTAGAAACTCATGAAGTCACCCTTGAAGAAGAAGAAAGATTGGTAGCCGAACACAAGAAGGAGAAAATGAAGAACATTGCCCTTAAGGTGACAACTAAAGAGAGTAATGAAATAAGTGAAGAAGACAGCGAAGAGGAGGCACTCATTATAAATGGTAAGCAATATAGATGATTTAAAACTAATGAAAATTCTCTTGTTTCTTCCTCTTCTTCTCTTAGGTGCTTTGTATGTGGAAATAAGGGACATTTAAAAAACGAGTGCCCCAAAATTAAGAAAGGAAAGAAATCTTCTCTCAAGAAGAAAGAAAAATCCTACAAAATAGCTTGGGATGACTCAAGTGATGATAGCAAGAGTGAGGAGGAAGTGGAATGTCTCATGACCAAAGAAGACATGAAAAGATGTTTTATTGCAACAACAAATGAAGAAGAAAATGAGGTAAGCCTTCTTGCTTTGCCTAAAGAAGTGTTAGTCACTAGTATTGAAAAATTACATGATAAATATGTTGATTATAAAAAGAAATTAAAAGGGCTTACAAAAACCAATGAAGATTTGTATGCTAAATTGAATGATCTTACCTTTGAAAAAGGAAGTCTTATGTCTGAAAAAGCCACTTTGAAATCATCTATTAATGATTACAATATTAAGTTGCTTACTGTAGAAACAAACTATAATTTTCTTTGTCAAGAAAAGGTTGAACTACTTGATAAATTGAATGATCTTCAAACTCAGCCTATCTTATGTACTCATTTGGATTGTGATGCTATTGTCAAAGAAAGATATAATTTGTCATCTAATCTAGACCAAGCATAATCAAATATTAAAAGAAAATGGATGAAATTGCTAAGTTGTAAAAGGAAATTAGTAGCTTGAAAAACAATGGTATTCTTGGTAAAATCCTAAAGGATTCTTCTGGTCAAATTGGAAGGAGAAGTTTAGGTTATTTGCCCAAAGATAAATTCTATCAAAAACCTAGAACTAAAAGGACACAAGTAACCAAGACTAAAGTCACGTACGTGCCTAAAGACGATCTAGCTAAGAAGAGAAATGAAATTGATTCCATTTTCTATAATTATTATTTACGCCTTAGAAATTATTCATTTTCTTGTCCATACAAGAAAAATAAAGTTGACTTGGTTTGGGTTCCCAAACCCCCAACTTAAAAATATTGGTCATAATAGTTGAGATTTGACCTAAGCTTCACTTTGAAATTTATAATGTTTTATCTCAACTGAATTAAGCTTGAACTTATATATCCTTGATTACTTGATTGTGAATTATGACATGATATGTTTACATTAGAAATATTAAAATTGCTGAAAATGCACAGAACTTATCTCGGTCGAAAAAATTCTCGACCGAGACATCTTTCGGTCAAAGACAAGTTCAATCGTAGGCAGTTCTGTCGAAATTGGTTTTACTGGAAAATCTTTTCGGTCAACAAATAGTTTAACTGAGAACTTCTACGGTCAACGATATGTTTATTAAGAATATAATTATCAGCTTGCAATAGAATTCAGTGACCCAAATTTGTAATGTACTATTCATAGTAGATTGTTCTGAATATTTGATTAATTCTAACCAAAATGACCACTATATGGGGACCAAAATTTATACTTTGCAGGTTGGATGGTCTATAGAGATTGACCCAACAAGCATACAACTGGAAATAAGATCTCCACACACATGGAGAAAAGGGTAAAACTGATTGATCACATTTGGAGAAAGGTAACTTTGGTACAATTTTCTTTGTGTTGTGTATAATTACATCATAAGAGATATGAAAATGAATATGACTCATAAGAAAATATCATAAGGAAAAATGATTGTAAACCTATGGATACTAGTTATTGTTTATGGCATAAAAATATTGTTCATACAAGAAAAATTCTTAGAATACAGTCATTACTTAAATCTTTGATAAATATAAAACTTTTTTATTCTATGGCAATCAAAAATAAGATTTTTTTCAAAACTAAAATGTTTCTCACATAAATGAGGCTCTATAACAAAAGATGGTAAAAGACAAACTTGATCTTAAATCACAAAAAGGCTTTATCTTGGAATATTCAACATATAACAAAGCATCCAGGATTTACAAGTCTACATATAAGTGAATTGAAGAACAAATAATAATTATATACAACAAGACTTAATCATATTCTAAAAGGAGTTGATTATTGAGCAATGTATTTATAAGCTTAAACAATGCATAAGTTCGGTTTCCGGACCTAAAGACAAACACTCATTGAACTAAATGGGTATGAAGAAATAAAATAAATAAAGCTAGGATATAATGAGAGGAAAAGACTTTGATACAACTTATGCATTAATGGGTAAGACTTGAGTTCATAAGGATATCAAACCCTTTGAGAGGATGTAAAAATAAAAAGATAATTAAAGAAGAAATTTATGTTGCTTAAACACATGACCTGAAACAAGATTGAATATGCATACAAAAAGAAGTTAACTGGTCACTTATGGTTCATTCTGGATAAAGATGCATAAATTGGAAATCTCCATAAATGTCTCTCGGCCGAAAAAGAGTCCGACCGAGGGGTGCCCCATTCGAAGTCATGGTCGATAAAAAATAAGCATGACAAAAATGCTTATTTGTAAATCAATCATTCACTTGCACCCAACATTGGTATATTAATATGTAATGTTAAATATTCATAATAAGAGAAATTTTAAGATAATACTAGAAACAAGATTCCTTATAAAATCAATTCATTGACTTACTTTATCAATTGATTTTAAAACTGGCTATGATTTGAAATACCTTAGTATTTTTAAGCTCATTTTTGTTATGAGATTAAGGGGGAGCTCACAAAATTCTTGAATATAATGTATAACTTGCTCTTAATTGGATTCTCAATATCAATATGGGCTTAACATCCCTTGTAATTGGTTAGAGATACATTTATTGATCTCACTATGAGTCTAAAGGAATCTCATATCATTTCAAATGGTTTAGAAATTAATATAGAAAAACATTTATTGATCCCATCATGAGCCTAAAGGTATCTCATATCATTTCTGGGCTTAACATCCCTTGTAAGTGATTGAGAAATCAATAGTGGTTTTTAAATTGTGGCTAAATTTAACATTTTTTTAAGAAAACAATTAAGGGGGAGTATCCCATTCAGGGGGAGTAATAATGAGTATATGGTTATCTTTTTGAAAAGACAAAGGGGGAGAAATGATATAAATCAAAATAAATGAGTTTCATGTTCTCTTGGCTTGACATAAATTGATATTATATTCCTTAAGAGATGGATAGGGGAGAAATAATATAAATCAAAATAAATAAGTTTCATGTTCTCTTGGCTTGACATATATTGATTCTATATTCCTTAAGAGATGGATACTATGTTCCATACCTATTTAGGAATAATTAGAACACACTTCATGAAAACAAGAGAATCTTTTCATCTAAGGTAAATCTCAAGTATGAAACTCATCTTATTTAAATTATTTTTATTATATTTTAGAAATGTTTGTCAACTTCAAAAAGGGGGAGATTGTTTTCTAAATTGGACATTAATAAAACCTTTGTTTTGATGATGACAAATATTTCATTCTTATGGATCTAACGTGCTACTTGAGTATTTCAACATTTAAGGAAATAAGGAATTAAATAATTGAAGATCAACACAAATGGAAGATCAATGCGCTTAAATGTTTAATATTTTCATGATTGTACTCAATGTAAAATCTTATACAAGTATATAATGTACAAGTACCTAGATATCATGTAAATCAAGCATTAGATCTTCCTCATCCACTCACAACCCTTAGATAGGTTTTCCCCCAGAGTTAGAGTCACCATCACCCATGATACACACACTTAGAAGGTGATTCAATAGAAACATGGACACTCTCTTCGACAAACTTCTTGACCAAGACACACTCGGTTGAAGATTTTTTCGATCGAGAAATACCTCGGTCAAAATTGTGAGCACTGTTCAACAACTTGCACAATTGTGCTCTAAATTAGCATTCGGTCAAAAATAACCTCGACAGAGTAAGCAACGGTCTAAAGCTTGCAACTGTTAGACTGAGCGGTTGGTAGTTGGGAGTTGGAAATAGATGTTGCAATACTTTTGCTCCAACCCCTCTTAGGTCAGAGAAAAAGTTCAACCGAGACACATTTCGATCGACAAGTTACTCGACCGAGATAGTTTCTGGATTATTCTTTTCAGCTCAAAATAATTAGCCATTGCAAGTCAATTAATGGATGCCTAACAGCTAGTTAAGCACTAAACACACTCTAGAAACCCTCTAGAACGTCCCTAAGTACTTGCAAACCATTCCTATAATTAGGAGAGGCCTTAAGACACCTAAAGCACACAACTACACTTGAGAATACATTCTAGTGAGCAACAAAGCAATGTTACTCTTGCCATCTTATTTCTTCAAGCTCAAATTTCGTGTCCTATAGCCATAGCCTCTTAGCCACATTATAACAATGTCCATCTTTAGTGGTTTGAGAGGTCTAACGCTTGATATAGGATCAAGGCACTGTACTAAATTGGTGAAGCATTTTCTTTCTTCCAATCTTTTTCTTCTATATTATATAGTGTTCTCCTTGACTACTCTTAGGTTTGGAGGTTGTTGAAAGGAGGTTTCTTGGAGCTACTTCTTGGTGGAGAAGGTTGCTTCGAGGTGTGCTTGATATTACTTCAAGGAAGGCTACTTCAAGGGAGCTTGGAGCTACTTTTAAAGGAAGGCTATCTCAAGGTGGTGGAGCTACTTCAAGGAGGTGAAGGCTACTCCAAGGACTTGTTTGTTTCAAGAAGGCTACTTCAAGGAGGTTGAGGCCACTTCAAGGTGAAGGCTACTTCAAGGGTGTGGAAGGTGATTGTATTTTGTGTAACATACTTGCAAGGTAATAAAATAAATCACTTTCAAAATCCCAATTGGAAATAATTTGGTAGTGGACTGACTATCTTTGGCTTCAAATGTAGGAACCACTCTACATCCTTGTGTCTTCCTTATTTCCCCCTCCTTATTTGTTGAGTGCTTTAATTGTTTAACTAATTTTAAATTTCCAAAAATCTCTATTCACCCCCTCTAGATCTTTCAGTTTCTGGGGATAAAATTGATACTAGCAGTATGCCTGCAAAATTACTGGTACTAACTTTGCCCAGTGCAAATTTGTCTCAATACTAGCAGAATCATATTTGATCAATACATAGAAGAGGATGAACCTAAATATGATTACACTAACCCTAATAATGCAAATGTAATTACTAACTAGAAGATGTGTGATAAGACATTTTGAGGGTTGATTCTATTTGGTTTAAATGACAAACTGTATGATTCTTACTCGAAGTCGCATGTTACTACTTCTAAAGTTTTGTTGGAAGTGTTAGTTAAAAATTTTAGTAATAAAAACCAAGGTGCTGAAAAGTACTATGTGTCTAAATTTCTAAAATTTCATATGGTTGAGGGTAAGTCTATTTCTGATCAAACACATGACTTTCATCTCATGTGTCATGAACTCTCAGATGCAAAGATGGAATCTCTTAAGAAGTTCATTGTTATGTTTATCATAGAAAAGTTCGCTAAGTCCTGGGAATCATTTGGCATGACTCTTAAGAATCGCAAATGATACTTGGCAATGAATGATATAATGAGGGATATTAACATAGAAGAAGAACACTTAAAAGAGAAGATTGTCAAGGTGCCTATTGATACAAACCCTAGAGTCAATTTTACTACTACTAAAACTAAAAATAAGAAAACAAAGAATATGCATAAACTTAAGGTCAAGATCCACAAGAAACCGAAGAACAAACCTTGTTGGACTTGTGGATAGGTTGGCCAGTGGAATAAGGATTTTCCTTTAAAGAAGGCAAGAAAGCTTCTGCATCTGCAACTGAGGAGGGTGTAGTGTTACACCCCGATCTCACAATTACCACTAATCATGAGATTAGGGCATAAATTGAGGATTTAACGTAATACAAAGATCACCCTTAACTTTTTCTTCTTTTTCAAACTCTTTGTTTCTCACATTGAACCACATAAATTAACTTTACAAGAGAAATCTAAACATTGATTTCTCTAATCTGATTTCAACAGTAACAATGCATATATGAACATTTATTATTGTTTCTCATACTTCCATGTATATACGACATGATAATCAAACGCAATCTCTCTTATTAAGGAAATAAAGATACAAAACATTGCTTACAACACTCTCACATCTATACTAGGACCTAGATTGACAGGGACTGACTGAACTTAACTAATGTCATACTTAACTCATGTGGTAGATCTACTCTGATGCTTTGACCTTCTTCAAGTCCACGTGGTTTCCCTAAAAATTGTGAGTAGAGAGGTGGGCCTACTCACTCAGTGAATGAGTACTTGAAAGAAACAATCTAAAGCATTGATATAATTAAGCAACTGATATCAATTATAACAACGGAAAGCTTTAAAGAGACTGATTATTGGCAAATCATAAATATGGAAGGATACTATAGATATCAACAAGAGTAAATCAATATATGAGCATGCTTGATTAATTTCAAAGAGAACTAATAATTCAAAAACATACAACGAATGATTGCTGGGAAACTGTACTCGAATCTTTCTTAGCCTTTCTTACATATAAGAAACTCTATTAAACTTATATTATCATATTTTATCTTATGCCCTGATCATATGTAGTGTAGTCTACATATGAAGACTTGTAGTGAACTACAATCTCACCGTACAAGACTTAGCTTAAAACCCGGGAAGCTAAGCCTAGAATTGAATCTCTGCTTGACTCAAACTGTCACGTCTGACTAAGGCGGCTAAACAACTGGCCTTTAATTGGACCTCTCCTTCTAGGTTGAGTATACAGGTGGAGGGTTTGAGATGCTCTGTGGGCCTCATCTTGGTACGCTTTGTGGGTACCTCTGGGTTACCACCGGGATCTCTGGTTCATGTTGGGTAACCTATCTTCTCTTAGGAGACTTCCTTAAGGGATTCGTCTCCCCACACACTCTGTGGGTGCGATCTGAACCTTGTATACTGGTTGCTGCCAGGGTGGATCGTTTCCTCCCTATAGTGCAGACATCCATAGGGAATCTATGGTGTTCAGGGCACCTATGTCTATTATTTTATTATTCTTGGAAAGCTCTTACTATATTGTATCTCTCTCTTACTTATACTTGACTCTAGTATCTCTATGGTACCGAGTCTATTTATTTGAAGTTTATAAATACGACATGAATGTCATCTTAACTTGGCAGAGGAGTATATTCAAAGCATTGTTATATACTGAGAAATCAACATATTATACATGCAAGCAAACTGAAATACTTAAATAAACAGAATACATGTCCACTTGGCACTTATATACTAGAATCATGCAATTGAACTTCTTAATATACTAATAAGAGTTAATTACTTGACATATGAATAATCGTCATTAGCACTTGTAAACTATTTGTTTCATAGACCATCTGATAACATTTACCACAACTGAAATGTTAAGCATCACCACATCTCATACTGAGAACATTGATATCACAATACTTGATTCATTGAACACCCTATCCTTAGGGTTCCATTTACCTCATTCACTTATCACATTAGCCTTATAGTAGCAACATGCTTATTCTTCAAGCAGCAAATCGCTCATTCTTCAGTAGTAGTACTCGAACAACGTCTCCACTGACCTCTTGGTACAACACCATAGACAACAGTTGACAGTGTCCTCCTAGCGGCAGACAACGACCTCCAGCCTCTAAAGTAGTCTATGTGGACCACCGGGAACTCCACGTTGTGCCACCAAAGCATACGAGAAGGAGTTGTCTCGCTCGAATGTCAACCTGCTAGAGTTGATACGCTCTCCCACAATTGTCTCTCCCTTGCTATCCCTCCCTTTATCGAGTAAGATTTACTTGAGCTCTTTATTGGTTACTACAACTAGAGTAGACAACAATTGTTAGAGCAACTGTTGTATTTTGAGAAACTCACAGTACCACTCTATATATAGGAGAGGCTAAGATTAGGGTTTCCAGTCTGTGCGGGAGTTGAAACAGATGATTTTTCTACAACCTGCATACCGCGAACCGGTCGATTCGTGCAGTGAACCGATTAGTTCATATAGTTTTTTATTCTGAATCACACTGGTATTCAATGTACGATTACTACACAACATGACATCAACACCAATCATTGATCCAATCGAATTGACCATCGAACCGGGCAATCCAGATGATGAACCGATCGGTTCACATCACCAACTGGTCGGTTCGCACCCTGGTTCATCCATTGATCAGTCAATATTGATTCCAATTGACGTGCCACTCCAACCGATCAGTTCATACCTTGATCCATTGCGGTTGGACAAATATATATATTTTTTATAATTTTTTTGTATAGTTGATTTTGATGCATTATGGTTGGAGAAATAAATAAATTTTTTTGGACACATCCCATCTTGCATGTACATAGGACAAAAACCGCTTAGATTTCACACAAAATTAGGGCTGTCAATGGGTAAGGATAAACCCATTTACCCTTTACCCATACCCTATAGGGGAATGGTAAGGGTAAAGGATTTTCCCTTTACCCGCCTACCCGCTACCCTCTAACCCGCTACCTTAGTGGGTAAGGGTAAGGGTAAGCAATTACCCATACCCTCTAACCCGCTACCCACCAATATTTATGTATAATATATTGAATGTATGATCATATGTTGTTTGAATCTATGTAATATTTAATTTTATTGGGTCATCATTTTAAATAATACATGATATTCTTTTCTACTTCTTATATAGTTAACTTGGTGGTGTATGCAATACAGTTTTGGAGGTGCAAGACACATGTATATATGTAGTCTATGTTCCATAAAATTATTTGTGGTGTAAGGCAAACATGTATATAATAACAAGATTTAATCTTTAATGTATCATTTAATACATATGTGAGGTAGTGTTATCTATTTTATTTGTGCTTTATTTTTTTTGGATGCTACAATATTTTAGAGGGTATAAGATATGCATGTTTCTAAGAATAACTCTCTATGACATATTGTCCTTTAATATCATTTTAATGTAGAAGTCTTAATCTACTAGGAATAATTTATTTTTTCACACACCAATATTAGGGTATTACCATTTGTACATGCATTCAATACAACAATTGTAGCATATTACTTAGAAACATTTTGGATATTTAAAATCCATTATGGAACATCTTGATATTTCACTCAAATAAATGAATGTACTAGCTAGACCATTATTGTTAATATTACCACAAATTTGAAGATGACATATAAATTCCCCACTTAACCCTTACCCTCCCCATTTACCCTGTGGGTAAGAGGGTAAGGGTAAGGGGAGGGTAAGGATATTGGTGGAGTGGGGAATTACCCATACTCTTACCCGCCAGACTTGGTGGGTAAGGGTAAGGATAAGACCTTACCCTCCCCATTGACAAACCCTACACAAAATAACACAACTCAATCAAATGAATATTGCCAACCCACAATAATCAAAGGATTAGCAGAGTAAATCATTTATATGCATTTCATTTCCCATCTTAAACTCTACATATGACAATTCATTAACCCCCAACATTTTTTTGTTTTGTTTTGGAAACTCATTAACCCCCCAACTAAATGAACCTTATACTCATCTTTTTCTTCTTCTCAATGGTGATTTTTAGCCTTATCGAAAAACATCATGGTTTTACGTCAAATGTCGATGAACAACAGACAAAAACGCTTGTGTAAACTCACAAAGCCGGTTTTGAATTCATTGGGATTATCTGGAACTCACCAAAAAGTACTCTCGTGTTTTATTTCTTTCTTATTTTTTTGCCGGAGCTTCTGTTTGTAGCGGCCGGATTAAATTTATTAATGGAAGGAGGCTGGGGTCGGGAGTGAAATTCGAAATTTATTAGTCGAGCAACAGTAGTAGGAGCAAAAAGTGGTGTACACCCAAAACAGGTTGCTGAAAACAGCAGAAACGGTCGGGGGGTGAAATTTTTGAAATTTGAAATCGTCAGTTGGACGAACGGGCCCCGCGTATTGCGTGCCTGGCGAGGCGCAGTCCGAGTGGCACGGAACCGTTTTCACCAGCATTAACGCAGTGGCATTGCCGTATATTTGTTGGACATGCTTGCCCTTTTACGAATGCAAAATTGAAAAGGGCCGCCAAAACGAGCGATGGAAGCCCTACATCCGCTAACCAGCTAACCGCAGTGTGTTTATGATTAGCTCGTCGTTCGGCGGTCCACTCCCGGGCCATCGGGTCAGGACGCCTCGCTTCGCTGGCATCGGCAAGTGGGGTTTCCGGTGTCAGTAACGGCAGTTGGGGAGGAATCGGACCGGCCGGCCGGCCCAACTTAACCATGGTTAGGAATTAACTCGGATCCATCCATCCACATTTGCCCTTGACACCGCCACCCAACCTGCCAATCCCTCGCTCCATCTCTCTCCCCCCTTCTATAAAGCAACTACCTCGGCGACACCGGCGGAGGACCACAGAGGCATTTCGGCAATAGGCGTCTTAACACACGCCGCCGTAGCAATCCTCTTCGACCTGTTCTTCTTCCCCCTTTCTCCGTTCTTCCTTCCGTCACCGCGAAGATGAGGGAGTGCATCTCGATCCACATCGGGCAGGCCGGTATCCAGGTCGGAAACGCGTGCTGGGAGCTTTACTGCCTCGAGCATGGCATCCAGGTACGGGTTCTTCTTCTTCCCGTTTGTTAGATCCGGCGTCACCCGTATATTTCTTATCAATGGTTCCATCTCTTCTTTCGAAGCCTACTCCACCATATCGTATTCTAGGTGGTTTATTTTGGTATTGGCATTGCTGCTTCTTCGTGTTAGTTTTGTGTTCCTTGCGCAGTAAATGACCGGGATCTGGATCGATGATTGTCACTGTTTTATTTCACACATCTTTTATTGTTTCTTTAGTATCCACATCTTTCCAGATCCAATGTATGTATCAAATCCGATCCATCATTTGTGAGAGATGTGTACTTAGTTTTGTTTCTTCAGCGCATTATTTCATCATTTGTTCTGC
The DNA here is from genome assembly GCA_963693085.1 of Alisma plantago-aquatica. Lineage (NCBI taxonomy): Eukaryota > Viridiplantae > Streptophyta > Magnoliopsida > Alismatales > Alismataceae > Alisma > Alisma plantago-aquatica. The sequence continues at coordinate 233,227,178 of OY856409.1, read as the reverse complement.
TGTACCGTTCTCAGGGTCCTCAGGGCCCGAGCATTCGTCTGCTGTCTTTCGCATCTGTAGAGATTGTTGTTGCAATGTCGCTATTATCATGATTAAAACATCAGATCTCGTGTATTCTCGTCAGATCAGCATCATAGTTTGGTTTTTATTGTTAGATTGCCATTGGATCTGGTAATATTTATATATCTTCTATTATATTCGGATCTTTTATATTCCTACCGCTCTTCTGGACCGCTCAACCACCGGCTTCGAGCTAGATCTGTTTGAATGTCTTCTGTCATGTTTGTTTTGTGTGTCCAACCCCACACTCTTACTCCTTTCTCTGTCGGTCTCATGACTCTGGTCCCGTCCATGTGCAGCCTGATGGCCAGATGCCCGGAGACAAGACCGTCGGCGGAGGAGACGACGCCTTCAATACATTCTTCAGCGAGACCGGCGCAGGGAAGCACGTCCCGCGTGCCGTCTTCGTGGATCTGGAGCCCACCGTCATCGACGAGGTCCGCACGGGAACCTACCGCCAGCTTTTCCACCCTGAGCAGCTGATCAGCGGCAAAGAGGACGCCGCGAACAACTTCGCTCGTGGACACTACACCATCGGCAAGGAGATCGTCGACCTCTGCCTCGACCGTATCCGCAAGCTCGCCGACAACTGCACGGGACTCCAAGGCTTCCTTGTCTTCAACGCCGTCGGTGGAGGTACGGGTTCCGGTCTCGGATCCCTGCTCCTGGAGCGTCTCTCCGTCGACTACGGAAAGAAATCCAAGCTTGGGTTTACCGTCTACCCGTCACCTCAGGTGTCCACCTCCGTCGTGGAGCCTTACAACAGTGTGCTGTCCACTCACTCCCTCCTGGAGCACACCGATGTTGCCGTCTTGCTCGATAACGAGGCCATCTATGACATCTGCAGGAGGTCGCTCGACATTGAACGCCCCACATACACCAACCTCAACAGACTCGTTTCCCAGGTCATCTCCTCCCTCACCGCCTCACTCAGGTTCGACGGAGCCCTTAACGTCGACGTCACCGAGTTCCAGACCAACTTGGTGCCATACCCCAGGATCCACTTCATGCTCTCATCCTACGCACCAGTCATCTCCGCCGAGAAGGCCTACCACGAGCAGCTCTCCGTTGCCGAGATCACCAACTCGGCCTTTGAGCCTTCCTCCATGATGGCCAAGTGCGACCCCCGCCACGGCAAGTACATGGCCTGTTGCCTCATGTACCGTGGTGACGTTGTCCCCAAGGACGTCAATGCTGCCGTCGCAACCATCAAGACCAAGCGCACCATCCAGTTCGTCGACTGGTGTCCTACTGGGTTCAAGTGTGGTATCAACTACCAGCCGCCCACTGTGGTTCCAGGAGGTGACCTCGCCAAGGTGCAGAGGGCAGTGTGCATGATCTCCAACTCCACCAGTGTTGCCGAAGTCTTCTCTAGGATTGACCACAAGTTTGACCTCATGTACGCCAAGCGCGCCTTTGTGCACTGGTACGTTGGTGAGGGTATGGAGGAAGGTGAGTTCTCTGAGGCCCGTGAGGACCTGGCTGCGCTCGAGAAGGACTACGAGGAAGTCGGTGCCGAGTCTGCTGAGGGTGACGAGGGTGATGAGGGCGACGAGTACTGAGCTTCAGTCTCTAGTCCTTTTTAGTATGGAATGAAACGTGTCTTGCAACTTTTTATTTTGGTTTGGCAATTGACCCTGATCTTTTGGGTCTCAGTTTGTTTCTGTTATCATCTGTCGGACTTCCTGTTTGAATCTATGGTAGTTCTTGAGTACTAATCTCTATCCGAATGTACTATGTGCTACTGATTTGTTCGATTGTTTCTTCTGGCTCTTTTATGGCAGATTCAATTTGTCAGTGACTTTGTGTTTGATTTCAGTGACTTAGTGAATTTTTTTTCTCCAAGAAATGTGTATTTTATCTAAGCCGTGAACCGGCACGGCTTAGATTCCAACTTCACTCACCAGAATTTTATCTAAGAAATGTTAATGTTCTAATTCATTTTGGAAAATTGGATCAAATCGGAATTGCTCGCTCCCCTGAATTTCTTGTATCTCTTCTAGCTCCAATCTACTTGGAAAATTCGTAGCAATGGGAATCTTATATAATTTTCATCCGTCTTAATCATTTCCATTACTCTTTGGACTAATTTGTTAGGTTGTACAGTGGGACTGCGAACCGCACTAACCCTTCCTTAGCAGTCTAGTTTTAAGATATTGAATGGTTTTGAATCCTACCCGATATGTTGAAGCTTTTGTGACTGATAATTGGCCTTGTCATTTCGTGCATGTATGTAGCTGGCTCTGCTGCTGATGCTCAGATGCCACTGCTGGTAGGGGGTATACAGAATGGAAGCACCTTTGTTTTATGTTTTTGAAAGCACCTTGTCTTTGTCATAGTTAAGGAGAGTTGCGTCACAAAAAATACACTGGCTAGTTAGTCAAACTTTTTTGTTAATGGTCCTTTCTACTAATTGTGGTTTTTGGGGGTATACAGAATGGAAGCACCTTTGTTTTTTGTTTTCTGAAAGCACATTGTCTTTGTCACAGTTAAGGAGAGTTGCGTTACAAAAAATACACATAGGCTAGTGAGTCAAACTTTTTGTTAATGGACCTTTCTACTAATTGTGGTTTTCGGCCTACTAGGGAACCATATAAATATAGGTTCCAAATCACAAATACCATACACTAAGGGCGTAGTCAGTCAATTTTTTTTCTTCTATTAATTGACATTGTCCTTTGTACTAATTTCGATTTCTGATTTAACCCTAGTGGAAACAAGATTGGGAACTTGAGTCGTCATTGTGTTTATGCGTGAAAGCGCATAATATGTGCAAACTGAAAAACCAATTGAACGAGGAAGCTTTACAATTTGAGCCTTGGAAGGCAATTGGATTACATGTGTAGGAAGAAGCAAGAAACCAATGCATGCTTGACATTTTAAATTGCCAACCTGCGCAGAGACCAAACAGGACTCAATAAAACAAGGCATAAACATGATAGTTAAGATGTGATACATGTATGAACATAAGAAAATGTCACGAAGGGTAGAACCAACTATTATATGGTTAATCATTGAACTCAGATGCTCTCATCACATCACGCGGAGAAGGCATGCTGGTGAAAGAATTTGCTCCGTGATGGAACATCTTTACCTTGCTTGGAAGTCATGGAGAAGATAGAAGAGTGTGCTGCCCTTTGTTTCCCACCAAGGACGAGAGAGTGATTATATTGCTTGTTGTGGAGATGATAGAAGAGTACAATTTCCATTATGTAGCTATTCTATGAAGAATAGTGATTATATCACTTCAGCTTTGAGAGATGAGATTAAATCCTCATTTACTTATTAATCTTCGTTACACAGTTTATAATCATTTTTTTTCTTGCTCCTGACATTACTGTTACCAGAAATGTAATTGTTTATGATTTTCTACTTAGTGCATCAACCACTATATTAGTCTTTCCCGGATGATAATCAATTGTACAATCGTAGTCCTTGATTAACTCCATCAAACAACGTTGTCTCATATTCAACTCGCGTTGTGAAAAGATGTACTTTAAAATCTTATGGTATGTGAAAATCTGGAATGTCTCTCTATAGAGATAATGTCTCCAGATCTTCAACGCATGAACCACTGCAGCTAATTCTAGACCATGTGTCGGATAATTTTCCTCGTGTTTCTTAAGTTTCCGAGAAGCAAAAGAAATCACTTTTTTATCCTGCATCAACACACATCCTAGACCGTTCTTAAAGCGTCACATAATACAATATACCCCTTTTCGTGCTCAGGTACCACTAACACAGGCGCACTTGTTAACCTTTCTTTCAACAACTGGAAAAAACGTTGACACTTGTCATTCCAGACGAAAGGAACCTCCTTCCTGGTTAACCTAGTTAGGGGTAATGCTACAGAACTGAAGTTCTTAATGAACCACCTATAGTAGCATGCAAGTCCTAGAAAACTGTGTATCTCCATTGATGTCTTTGGTTGTTCCCACTCCAAGACAGATTCTACCTTTTTAGGATCAACACGGATACCTGAGGCAGATATTACGTGTCCTAGGAAAGACACTTCTGATAACCATAATTCACACTTGCTAAACTTGGCGTATAGCTTGTGCTCTCTCAGTAAAGTCAAGGCCCGACGAAGGTGTTGCTCATGCTATTGCGCATCTTTACTATAAATCAGGATGTCATCTATAAAGACTACTATGAATTGATCAAGGAATGGCCAGAAGATTCTGTTCATGAGTTCCATAAATGCAGCTGGTGCATTAATTAATCCAAACGAGATAACTACAAACTCATAATGACCATACCTTGTCCTAAAGGCTGACTTAGGTAGGTCGCTCTCCTTGATGCGTAACTGATGGTATCCTGACCTCAGATCTATCTTAGAGAATATAGTTGCACCACACAACTGGTCAAACATGTCATCTATCCTTGGCAGAGGATATTTGTTCTTTATGGTAACCTTGTTGAGCTGTCTATAGTCTCTGCATAATCTCATAGACTCATCCTTCTTTTTCACAAAGAGAACCAGAGCACCACAAGGTGAAGTACTAGGTCGAATAAAACCCTTTTCAAGCAACTCCTGTAACTGTTTCTTAAGTTTTACCATCTCAGCAGGTGCCATTCTATAAGGTGTTTGAGCTATAGGTTGTGTGCCCAGGATTAGATTAATCTCGAAATCAATCTCTCGGGGTGGAGGAACACCTGGAAGTTCCTCGGGAAACACATCCTCAAATTCCCTAACAACCGGAACTTCAGAAAGACTAGGACTCTCTGCTCTGGTATCTAACACATTTGCCAAGAACGCTTCACATCCTTGTCGCATCAATTTCTCAGCTATCATTGCTGACACTAGACAGGTTAGAAGAATCTTTCTATCCCCCTGAAAGATCCATGTATCACCATTTTCTGTGAAAATAACTTGCTTAGAACCACAATCTAGGACAACCTTATACTTTTCTAGGGTGTCCATACTAAGAATTATGTCGAACCCATGCATCTCAAGTGGTATAAGATCCACCTGAATGCTATGTTCTGAAAAAGAAAGAACATAGGGAGAACATACCTCCCGCAACACTGCAGATCCAACTAATGGAGTTTCTAATAACAAGTTATCTGCTCTACGACTGATAGTCATATTACAGTCACGAATCACTTCTCGAGTGATAAAAGAATGCGTAGTACCTGGATCAATCAAAATAGATACAAAGCAGGATGAAGACATATCAAAATGAAATAATTCCATCTGACCTGTCATGACTTGTGAGTTGACCACTGCTTCCGGATGATTCATGGCATAGAATCTTGCCATTGTTGGTTGTCGACCACTTGCCCTGTTGTTGGGTGCAGATGAACCAGCTTGGGATGCCTGTCCACGTCCTCGTGTGCCACTGCTAAACTATCACCTCTGAGAGCCTTGTTGACTCTAACTCGGTGGTTGGGTTACACTCACGTCTCTATCTAGGCAATCTTTCATTAGATGTCCCATCTTCCCACATTTATAACAGCCTCTGTTCTCCCACTGTGGCCTAGATGGTCCTGTTACTGACATTGATGCTGAGCTATGGGCTCCTTCTGGTGGTAAACTACAGTCTCTACCCTTGTTGGATGTCCACTGCATCTGAGTATTGAACCTCGGTGGTGTTGTTCGTGCAGAAAACCTTAGTTTCTTAAAACTTTCGGACCTCTGTCCTTGGAACTGTGTATACACTTTCTTACTGTTGGCTTGAAATTTCTTAGTCACAGACCTTTCTATCTGCCTAACTGACTCCATAAAGGTGGCAAACCTCTCTCTATTCTCTAGAGCAGATGCAGGTGTGGTCAAATCAGCGTTCAAACCCTTCTCAAAATGTCGAATCCTCTCCTCATCTGTAGCAGCCATGTGTGGACAAAACCGTAGAAGCTCCATAAACTTAGCTTCATACTCACTAATATTCATTGGTCCTTGTCTTATCCGCTCAAACTGAGAGATTTTCTTGTCCAGGTAAGTCTTGGGAAAATATCTATTAACAAACTCTCATCAAAACTCTCTCCATTCAACCTCAACACCTAGCCTTTTGCCCTTTTCTATAGCCCACCAATGACCATCACTCCCTTTTAATAGATACACTGCATGCCTAACCTTCTCAACTTCTGGGATATTAATAATTCTGAAGGCCTTCTCCAGCTCAGTCAGCCACAAGTCTACGTCTGCTGGGTCAGCTGCACCAAGATAATCAGTGGCTCCTACCTGTCAAAGCCGTTCAAAAGTCTTACCAGCTCCATGTCTCTCATCGGGGACTGGTGCCCTAGGTGTAGGTGGTGGCATCCTATCGGTCATATGTGTCATTGTTGCCATGAACTGCTCAAAGAGGGCATGGAAAGCTGGGTTTTCTATCGAAGCTTGGTCAAGCTGGAGATTCTCAGGTACTAGTTCCTCTCTAGCCTGATCCCTTGCACCTCCTCCTGGTGCAGCAACACTACTTTCAGCAGTATGTTCTTCGTGTGATCCAACCATCTTTAAGTTCTTCTCCTCCTCCTATAAGAGCAGAAGTCACTATAAGATAAACTGGATGATACTAGAATAGACTCTACTACTTAATCCTATGTCTCTATAGAGTCAGCGAACCTTAGGCTCTGATACCAAAACTTTGTGATGATCCGACGACAAATCAGACCGTCACTGTGTAATTAATTTCGGAACTAACCATAATCAGCTGAATAACAAAAATCACTAAAAATTTAAACCATTTACAAAGAGATCCATTTCCAGGAAACTTCTTAAAATGAGAACCAAAGTACTGTGTACATCATTGTTCACATTATGCATACCATGTACCATCTCTTCTCAAGGAATATATACAACAATTGCTTTGCCAAACTATACATAAGCAACATAAAACCTCAAGGCATTCAAGCCAAAATCTCAGATCAATCATAAAAACACTAAATACCGACTCCAAGGACCTGAGAGTACATAGATGACACATAGGACTCATATCTATAAGAAACGACCAACAATATCTCAACCTGAGATGTTACTTTTGTCCCTGATACTGTTGTCCTTCCCTTGCTGTATGGTCCCTACCTCCTCGTCTGCGTCCACCTAAAAATGTTGGTGACCAACGATGTGAGACCCATGTCCCAACGAGAGATATAACTCTCCGCCAACAATATTATCATTACAGATAAATAGTAATAAACTGAGCAGAGAATTCTTTTATATTATAAGCAAGATAAATCACTATTTAAGCATAATAGAGCAATAAATCATCTATTTAATAAGGAATACGAAGAACATGTATAACATTTATTCATTTTAGGATACATTAATCAATGTAACATCAACCAATGATTTTCATATTTCATCCTTAAGTAAATACGCTACATGGATGATTACATTTTACAATCATACTTATGCCCTGAGGAGATGAGGTATACCTCTCATACTCCAACCGACCACGGCGACGTAAAGCATCAGTTCCATACCTAGGTCAATTGAAGAGCCGGATTCCATGACCTCATCCGTCTCAGTCAATGCGAGACCACATGCAGGACATCTCGTATCACTGCTAAATAGTTTTCTAGGGTATACTGGAAACTTCACTATAGAGCTACATCGACGACTACACTCTCTTTGCAATCGAGAGATTTTATGTTTATCTCACATCGATCTGACATTAATCATCTTCGGGAGATTTGTGATACATCCATCCCGACACATATAATGAAGGAATGAGAGATCTCGTATTTATCTCACGTCAATCCCACATTAGGGCGTAAGGATATTCGCGCCCATCACCCCCACATATTCAAAAATATTCTCTCTAGGAGATCCCGTGGGAAAACCTGTTTCACCATTACCAGCTACTGACGATGATGGATCTATGGCCAGGGATCTACATGATAAGATTTCACTTGCTTAATTAAGTACATTACCATATTCTTTTAGCACCAGTCAAGTTTTCAAACATGAATTATTATGACAAATGCTACAAAGAAATGTGTAATACTTCTATCAAGTACTTTTTCAAAACTTTATAAAACATTGAGATCTCAATCCCTTAACAAAATCATCATCATGATTATTGAGTCTGGGTATTCAAACCCTGGATCATCACTGAACACTATTACCACTTATCAGGTAACTATTACCTCCAGGTCATCTGACTAAGGTATACATGATACATGTTACAAAAACATCTCACATGGCTCACAAGACCCATTAACATCTTTTCACCTCTCACTAAGCAATAAATAGTATAATGGCTCACAAGGCCCATTAAGCATTTTTATCAAATAACATCATAACTCATACCTGGCAATGCTCATCATCTCATGATACCTGCATGGTTAGTATACTTAATAACAACCATGTCAATTACATATCAACACCATGCAATACAAGGGTAACACCACTATTCCCTCATTAGGGTTAGGGTTTCCCATTCTTTATCAATTAGGGTTTCTCACACCATGACCCAGAATTAGGGTTAGAGTTTCCCATTCTTTATCAATTAGGGTTTCTCATACCATTACCCGAAATTAGGGTTAAGGTTTCCCATTCTTTATCAATTAGGGTTTCTCATACCATTACCTGAAATTAGGGTTAGGGTTTCCCATTCTTTATCAATTAGGGTTTCATGATCACATTATCAAAGATCAAACCCTAATTGATACTCTACACTTATTAAAAGTATCAATGTATGCACATTACATGTTTATTACACAAGTATGAGTTTCTCTCTCATCCTATCTAGGATGTTGATTACTCCATACTTTATTAAATTGACTCATCCTTTCACTAAAGTACATGCACCTATGCTTATCATAGTGTATTGAGTTTATTACTTTCATAAGCATCAAATGACAATCACTCTAAGTGTATTATTCACCTAAGTACTTTAGAGGTACTTCCATTGTAATCAACCTTGAGGTACTTTACAAACACTCATAGGGTTGTTTAATCTTACATGGTTTTGAGACTATTTGGTCTCTAAACGGTTTGAGACCGTTTGAACCTTAAACGGTTTGAGACCACTTGATCCCTAAACTGTTTGAGATCCTTTAATCCTCAAACGGTCTTGAGACCCCTTCAACCTTCAAATGGTCTTGAGACCCTTCGATCCTCAAATGGTTTGGAAACTCTAAACGGTTTGAAACCGATTGGATTAGATTAGGTTGAAACAGTTTGATCACTAAATGGTTTGAAACCGTTTGACCTAGATTATGTTGAAACTGTTTGATCACTAAACGGATTGAAACCATTTGACCTAGATTATGTTGAAACCGTTTGATCACTAAACGGTTTGAAACCGTTTGGATACTAAAGTTGAAATTGTTTGGTCATTAAATGGTTTGAAACCATTTGGATACTAAAGTTGAAACCGTTTGAACTTTAAGCGGTTTGAAACCGTTTGGCTACAAAAGTTGAAATTATTTGAAATTTAAACAGTTTGAAACCGTTTGGCCACAAAAGTTGAAACCGTTTGAACTTTAAATGGTTTGAAACCATTTGGATACTAAAGTTGAAACCGTTTGGTCATTAAACGGTTTGAAACCATTTGGATACTAAAGTTGAAACCGTTTGATATTGTTGATCTAGAGGGGTGTGCTAAGATGATGTCATCATCATCAAGCTTCAGACCTCCGTTTCTACTGTCCATACAACTAATGGATTTATTCATTCATCAATTGCTCAAGAAAAATTTGAGAAGAAGGAAAGATCAACATATATTGCAAGATTGAAATCAAATAATAATAATATCAATGGGTTCAAGTTATATAACCCACCTTCAAAGAAACTTCAAAGCTCCAAGATTTTCATATTTAATGGTGAAGATAGCTTCTCCAATTATCCAAGGCACGTTCTCAACCCTTTTGATGTAAAAGATTGCCAAAGTTGAGCATTGGATGGAAGAGAGAAGAAAAGAAGAGTTATAACTCGATTTTAGCCTTCAACCCAAGGTTGAAGATGACTATGGATCTTACCTCAAGCTTGGGGAATGCTCTTCTCCTTCTCCTTTGCTTCCTTGGTCATCGGCCTAAGTGGGGAGTGAATGCGTGTTGCGAAAATAGCCTTTCAAGTAATGAATAATTGAGTGTATATAATTGAATTCTTAGAAGAGAGAAAGTAGGAGGGAAGTTATCAACTTTCCTTGCCACATGCCCCCCTCCACTTCCTTGTATCTGAAGATATCCTTCTTATATTCAAATTCCTTTGAATTATCCTTGAATTATAGTTGACCACTTAAGCTCTTTAATAAATATAATACTATTATCCATTAGCACATTTATTTTAGTGGGCATTACTTTTCAATTAAAAGTGTAGGTAGATATTTTCACCTACTTGGGAATATCGGTGCCTCTCAAGGTATTTTGGCTTCCATTCCATTATAGGATTTCACCCATAGCTTTTTAATTGATGGGCACTTTATTTAATTTATATATTTTTGCTACAAAATAACTTAGGGTTTCAATTATGCTTATTTCTTGATTATTTTATTATCAGGAGTATCATTTCTGAAATATGGTTCACACAAGACGCCCCTTTCTATTTATTTTCTCTAAATGACACCAAGAGACAGTAGGGACACTCTTGAGGTGGTATTTTACATATTCAACCCTAGGTTTGGGGTAAATTGCAAATTACACCAAAACTAGTATTCTATGTACACGTATTATTCAAACAGGCTCCTTCTTGGAACTTAGGCTTCCACAACCCCTCCCTTAGCATCATTCTCATTCTTATGATGCTAGAGTACTTTAGGAACATTTATCATGTAACATTTTGCAAATTAACTCCTTATATTGGGTAAATTGCATTTTAATCCCAAACTATCATATAACGCACAAACCGTTTGCAAATAAGCTCAAACTTGAAATTTAAACTCTATAAGAGTCTTAATTACTTCTCAAAAGATTAAAACAAGTTTATGATAAACTTACTTAAGCAAAACTTCTAGGGTTAAGCCATAACCCAAGTCAGGGATGTTACAAATGTTTTCAATGATAATCTGCTTTTAACAACTGAATGGTACTTGTATCCTTAAAGTTGGCCGCACCAATTTTATGAATTTAGCATGACACTCACTCTAGGCATGGACAACTATTTAAACTATAGGATTCATCATAGGGCACAGAAGTGTGTCCCAATTTAGTTCATAAATCTGCTCATTTAGAAGAAATGGCACATACCTCAACATATATGCCCTATACATATACAATGTGAAATATGTTCTTGTTGCTTTTATAGCAATTTTTTAATTAGATAACATTTTATTAAGGTGTGGCACAAGCATACACCAGTCTTTTTTCTCTATTAGTCTTCAGTCATTAATTAGTAAATAACTTTAAAGTTGATCCATTTAATTTGGATTAGTTTATGTGTAGACTTCTTAATCTAGATCTTACTACTACTTGTAGTTAACACAGTAAGAAAAGGGCTGCTGATAGGGGTGGGGGATCCTCCTATTATATTTTTAGAAATCATTTAGCTGGATATGAAATGTTTTAAACTAGGCATGTTTGTAATGCTTGTACTTTTTTAGAGGACAACAAGGGTAATAAGTAATTTAGCCTTTGTCTAATGACAGTTTGATCCATTTGTTCAATCAAGGATTTGTAGATGTTTTCTATTTATGAAAGAAAATGTATGCCTTAACTGATAAATAGAGGTATTAAGGATATTGTTTGTCTTTTCCTTTCTTTTATGTTTTATTTCTTAGATAGCAATTGTCTCACATACTAAAATTGAAATTATTCGTCAAAATGTAAGGATTGGAAGGAACAAGGATGCACCCCAAGCACGACCACTTCAAGCATCTAACTTGTACTTCGTTAAAAAAGTAATTGTTATCTTTCTCATGGATTCAAATCAGTGTATGTCTAAAACCTAACGCATAATCACATTATCTGTATGTGCTATTTATATCTATCTTGGCATGTTATAAAATTTCTTATTATAGTACTGATTTTGAAAAGTTTGTCAGTTGTGAGGTGGTCAGATCTTTGTCTACTTGATATTATGAAATGGAACTCTATGCCACTGATGCCAACAAATAAAGAAACAATTGCACATGATAATAAAGTTGATCTTGCTTTGATGAAGAATATGAAGAGATCTAACAATGTCATATTCCTTGAAGAGTTTGTTACTTGTATTAGTTGTACACATACCGTTGACTATTATTCTGTCATGTTGTAATTTTTTAGGGTCGATGAACCCAATGGTATTATGATTTGTAATCATAGTCAATGTAGTATTACATTTCCTTTGAGTATATGTCATTGGTACAAGAAAATTGGGTGCTTGGGGATGCATACTAATGCTAAAATGAAACTTGATTTTTCACATGAAGGAATAAGGTTGGATCCCATGGTTGTACACTCACGTAGTATCCCATCATAGGACAAGGACCACCAATTAAGACTATAATATAGTCATCCTCTCTCAATATCTGAACAAAGTAATAGTTATATCAAGATTTATCATCTGAAGGTCACCAATAAGATTCCACACTATTTTGATGTGGTTCTTTAGAGTCAAGAAACCCACTTCAATGAGATCCTTGATAACAAAAATGTAGCAACAAGGCTTCATTAGGGAACAATCTTTCTGATAATAAACAGAGAAGGAAGGAGTTCCATCTATTTCACTTATTTTTAACTCCTCTTTAGATAGGTTGACTTCCATATCTTCAAATCCCAAAATTGAGTTGGAAGAGTTTGCATCCAAAATAGCAGGAAACATCCATATAAAAGATTAAGCATCTGGGTTCTTTGGATTGATTGGGTGTGTTATTAGTAGTTTGGGAATTGATTGATATACATGGGAAATCTTCGCCCCCCCGAGTAAGTATTACCATGTCCATGTTTGTCTTGTATAATAGTTCTTGTTCATAGGTTGTACTTTTATGATGAGTGTTGTAGTTTAGGTCAACACCGATTCTTCTTATCACCTTCTCTTGTTTCATCATTCCTTGTCGTATCCCTCCTCCTTCTGTTACTTACATTATCATTTTTGTTTGCATCAGGGTCGTCCTTTTAGGATTTTGGGGGTTGACAATTCTCCTTGTCTATTATGTAGTGGATTGTCACCATTTAGTGGACGGTAATGATGTCCACCGCCACCTCCTCACCCTCCTTCACAACGTCCAAACCCTAACAACGACTCACTGTTATCAATGAAAAATTATTAATGTGTCATATATTAATCTCTACTAAGAATGTTTGCGCCACCATCTCACATATGTAAACACATTTCTCAACTAGTACACTAGGATTCAAGTTTGATAAAAATGATTTGTCAAAAGAATGCTTTCTTTTACATGATAATGAGGTTTAATAATTTATAATCACAATCATTAATGTGATTTTTACATCTTTTGGTAACATGAGAATATGAATATTGAAAAAATTAAGAACTATTGATAATGTGATAATGTAACAAAAAAATGACACAAAAAAGTGATATAAGGTGAGTCACTTAAAGTGGTGGAATAATCGTGCATAATATTATACAAAAAACTAAACAATTGACGGTAATGATAACTTAACATTTATTAAAAGCACTCCATATGACACTCATTATTTGGTATTACAGTTGAATACATGATTGTAGATTATTACACTAAAAATATCAAACGATAAGATATGTGGAATACGGTCAGCATCATAATCACTTATTTAGTAGTATTAGATGTGATCTCATAGCTAATTCAATTTATACTTTGTCGTGTAAGTTATCAATCATATTGCTTGATAATAGGCACTTCACGAACAAGTGCACCCATTACGGAAAATCCAGCCTTCCATGATCCGAGGTCGTGACTAACCATGTGAAACTTCAGCTTAGAAGGTGTGCCGGTTGCTTTGAATTCTCCAATCTTAAGCAGGGACCATGTCTTTTTGGGCAAGTTACCCATTCCTACTTCCCTCTCTATGTCGTGGATACCCTTGGCTTATAGCTTTAGATGAGTAGTATATCCCTGGGAGTCATCTTGTACTTCAACAACATACATAACATCATATATTTTGCCTTGAGTGAATCTCATCATATCGATTTCTCCCCATATGTCGAAGCGAAATGGCTGTTGCAGGAATGCAACTTCGGTTTCGATGCTATATCCACATATATGCATGCATAAATTAGTTACGATATTTGTCATATAAGAAACAAAACAAACAATTGCTCATTAGAATACTTACTTGTCACGGAATTCCCAATCCCAATAAGTAGTGTCTTCATGTCTGGTGATTGAAAGCTTGTTTGCTTGCAAGAAAAAAACCTCATAGTTCCAACTTATCTTAATATCATAATTGAAAAGAAGAATTCAGTTAAAATTCGTCGCCATTTCATTAAGAAATCTACTCAATTGAGGAGTACAAAACTGGACGATGCTATGTCCTAAGCTGACCACCTACCGAGAAGGTATGATTAGTGATAAAAGCTAATAGGATATGGCGTAGTGTTTTATAAGTGATTTGGCACAAACTACTGTAAAAAGCTGTTGATTTGGCACAAACTACTGTAAAAAGCTGTTTCACAAATTGTCGCATGTCCATCCACCTTACCTTTGCTACATCAGATTGCTTGATGATTCCTTCGTAAAACTTGGGTAGGGGCTCCATGTGTCTCTCTTACGTTTCAATGACTTAAGTTGTATGAAACTGAGTTGGGTGCATTCTGCTTCAAACATGCTCACCCTTTTATACACCATTCTCTGCGTTTAACTACATGAACCGATGGGGAGAATTTTAATTAACTCGTGCAGCATTGCCGAGTTCATTGGGTGCATTAAATATGAGTGAGCATATTTTAAAAGGAGACCAACTTATACTCGGATATGGATCGCGTTTGTCTTTCTACGAGAGCAGTATAACAGCGTCACATGAAATGGCTTATTTGAAATTAAACTAGAGGTAATCGACTCGTCATGGATTATTAGAGTATAGCAAGCCTTCAATTGGTTTGTCTCACAAGTCGAACAGTAAATTTGGTTACGAGGTTGGCATATTATTTTACAAAGAGTAACCTGTTAAACGCAGTCAGTCTCATTTTATTATCATTGACTTAGAATATAAGAATCCATAAACATAGTCATAAATACAATTCCGAGTGGTCGTGTTTTCTAACACTTGTAGTCAGTCTCATTTTATTATCATTGACCGGCCACCGCGCACGGTCTCCCCACTTCCTCCTCCTTGCACATCCTAAGTCTCCCCCCTATGCATATGCGTTGGAAGTTCCGATTTGGGCAATCTACATCTTGATGTCGGGTTTTGAGGAGTGAGCTTGAGTTCTAGTTTCATGAGCAACACTCCTCTCTCGTTTAAGTTGAGAGGTGAGCTTGAGCAATACCCTCCTCTCACCATGGACTTGAAGGGTGAGCTTGGTGATAGTTGTGAACCTTGCTAGGGTTGTTCCTAGAGTTGCCCGTTTGGTGATAGGTGATGTGTAAGACCCCTCTCTCTTAGTTGTTGAGAGGTGATCCATCCTCTTGATCCTTTAGGGTTCGGTGCCCTTGTGCTTGAGGTTGATGATGAGTTTGGGGAGGTGCTGCCCGACAACCTTTTTGACCTAGACCCTAGGACAACATGTTGTGATGGTGATGGACGATACCCTGTGACAGGCATCACACCACCACGATGTGACGGCCGATAGGCCATGGGTTGGTTGGCTGAACGATAGGTCCCTTATCGGCTATGTGAGCTACACCCCTTCTTGTCCCTGACCTTGTGACGGGCGTTGCATCTGAGCACGACACTGCGTTTCCTGATACCTGGTTGCTCGGCTGAGTGCACGATATGGTGCGCGTCACACAGCACGACACCCCGTTGCACGATATGCTTCCTTGTGCCGACGCAGCGTTGCACGACACCACTGTGCACAACACTAGTGAGTGCACGACACGCCTGACGCAGCGTTGCATGTTGCACTTTTGTGCTGGCCGTTATGGGATGGACGATAGATGAGGGCATCCTGCCCGATATCACTTGTGGTGAGGGTTTTGGTGTATTTAGTGAGGGTCCTGCCCCTTATAGAAATCAATATGTTGATCTTGCATTACGTTTGGTTTTGATAGTAACCCTGGAAGTGCACGATATAGTAGACCACATCTATGCTAAGTCTTGTGCATGTATCACGTTTAGTCATGATGGTGGCCTTTGATATACTTAATAGTAATTGTTATGGTAAAGCTTGCTTATGTAACGTACATGTCTCTACCCATGTATGTAATCATCTTGATTATCTGTATAAAGCTGAGATAATGATAAGTATGTAGAATGCCTTGCTTAATGATGTAACCTATGCTAATGATCACTAGTTGAGGCATGATTGATAAATCATATAATTATCAATGCCACCCTATGTTGATTGCATGGTCTTTCTGTTAAGCCTATAATTATTGTGTACACTAACCATGCAGGTCTCATACAGATGCATAGCCAGGTAAAGGGCTATGAGGTATATATATATATATGTTGAGTAACTCTACTGTGATGGTTACTCTTGATATTGAGATAATCTGTATGACGTATTTGACTAAAGTACAGGGGATTGCTATCTCATGTTGATGATGTAAGCCTTGAGAGGCCGTAGCACTATGTGATAAGGGATTGAGATCCCATGGCATGTGAGGATCCTTGAGATGGATCTGGGTGATTGGCAAGAGGCCAAGTGATAACATGTAATGTTGGATCCTTATGATGGATCAGGATAATGTTGATTACAATAAAAGCATAATGTTGAGTTTTATGTTGTTATTTCTTGTTATAGTTTGCATGTTATACAACTTGGTTGAATCTTGCAATCCATATAAAAGATACTAATTAATCACAGTGGAATATATCATGTAGTTGCCCTGGCCATAGAACCATCATCGTCAGGAGTTGGTGATGGTGAAACGAGTTCTCCTACGGGTTAACCCGGAGCGCATATTATTGAATATGCGAGGTTTCTCCTAGCCTCAAATAGAGAGGGAATAGAGTGCAGCTGCAGTTGCAGACTCAGAATATGTGATGAGCATGGTGAACAGTCCCATGACTCAGGATGTGTGATATGGAGCATGAATGCGTTCATGGCTTAGAGCACGGTGAACAGGCCCGTGGCTCAGATACTAGCACCATGACCTGTACCGAGGCGGGTAGAGGAAGGGTAGCCTATGGAGCTGACCATGTGGTTGAGGCCACTTAAGCACGAGACTACAATCCTACTTTGGTTCTCGTGCACTAACCATGAGGGGAAAGGTCGTGGAGTCCGGATCTTCCATTGACCTTGTATGGCACCGACTTTGGGTTTCGCAACCGAAGGTTGGATTTGAGCGGTACGGCTCACTTCCTCAGGGCATAATAATACGTAATCCAAATGTATAGTATTTACTACTTAAAGCAAAATATGGAACATTGGTTGAGGCCTTGTTTGTGTAGTTAATCTTGTTATAACTTGCAGTTACTTATATGTTCCTCATGTTATGTGGTAATACCTTATAAATCTTATCTTGATAATCATGTTCCATAGAGAAATAGTAAGATATATGCCTTCCGTACATTTGGTAAGCTTGACGGTATGCATAGCTTTACTTTACATAACTGCTCTTGTTATACCTCTTATCAGTTATCTGCTGTTGTTGCTTTATCTTTCTGAGGTTCTGTAGTTTTAGTGGGGAGTTATGTTTCTCGCTGGGACTATGTGTCTCACCCCGTTAGTTTACACCCTTTTTAGGTGGTCGAGCTAGGCGTGGTGGTGGTCGTGGAGTTGCGGCCGAGCAGCAAGAAGAGCAGTAGAAGGCAAGCGATGGACATGCTGTTATTTTGGATGTTTAGTAGTAGAGTCCTAGAATCATCCCTGTACTCTCAGGTCCTTGGAGGTGTTTTGACGTTGTTTCATGATGTATAATCATTAACGTTTTGTATATCCTGCTGCTGTCTGGATGTGGGCCTTTATGTATGTATAAACATGTGATGAACTCATGTAATGACAGGACAACTGATCCTTTAAGCTGTGGACACGTATCCAGATTTTGTAAATGTTTATATAACATGTTCCTTTGCAGGATGTGGACTTAAATGTAATAGTTTCTTAGTTTATCCACTTTCCGCAATCAGTTTTAATTAACCCATGTTTTTCATAATCTGTGGTTATGGTGATTTCCGCACATTTTCGCCTAACACCTCGTTGTCTGTGTAATAGCGGTATGTGTTGCCACAAGTTTTTGGTATCAGAGCTCTAGGTTCATTGAGTCTACAGGGATTAGGGCTAGGCTGAGTTTGTTCTTGTGAGTTTTCCAGATTTTCTCACGATCGTCTTCTGCCCTCAGCGGAAGAAAAGCCAATATGTCTGGGAACCATGAAGAATATGCTCCTAAGCATAGCGATGCTGCATCAGTTGATGGAGCTTTAGGGCAGGCACATGAAGATCGGGTGCCTGAGGTCCCCCAACCTAACCCAACCATTCTTGAACATCCTGCCTACCAACAACTTATGGGGCAGATGATGGCTATGATGAATCTCATGGTTGAGGGATTGCCAGTGCCTCCTCCGCGAGCATAGGCTCCCCATGGTGAAACCTCGGGTATTGGGAAGACCTTCGAGCGGCTTCACCGAGTCAGAGCTTTGGATTATGCTGGAATAGCTGATCCAACGGATGCAGATCTGTGGCTGACAAGTCTTGAGAAGGCTTTCTGGATCCTCGACATCCCCGAAGCAGACAAAGTAAAGCACGATGTCTACCTTCTGAAAGGTAGTGCTGGTCACTGGTGGACCATCGAGGAAGAGAAGCGACCTGGTGAGGTGATCGGTTGGGAAGTTTTCCGGCGCAAGTTCGTCACCAGATACTTTCCGAAGACGTATCTGGATGAGAAGATCAGTCAGTTTGAGAGATTGCGACAAGGAACGATGAACATCACCGAGTATGAAGCCAAGTTCATGGACCTACTAAGGTTTTGTCCTCATATGGCAGTGACAGATGAAGAGAGGATCAGACGCTTTGAGAAAGGTCTGAGTGCTGAGCTGACAACACCTGTTTCTGCGTTGGAGAATAGAGAGCGGTTTGCTACGTTTGTGGAATCTATCTGGAGGATTGAAAGGTCAGTAAGGGAGAAAAGAGAATCCATGTCTCACAAAAGGCATGCTCAGTTCTAGGGACAAAGGTTTGGTGGCTTCAAGAAGACCATGTTTTCATCACCTTCAGTTATGAGAGGTTCCAGTGTATCGTCGCAGTGGTCTCTAAGTAAGGGAAGAGGATATGTTTCTTCGCCATCTAGGGCACATAGTACAGCATAAGTGGAAGTGATAGGGCCATCTAGGCCACAGTTTGAGGTTAGGACATGATATACCTGCGGTTAGATGGGGCATGTCAAGTCGAATTGCCCAAACAAAGATGATGAAGTGACACAACAGCCGAGGCAGAATCTTCAAGGGATAGTTAGACAGCAAGCCAGTGGTAGCAGAGGGTGAGGACGTGGTCAAACGTTGCAAGCAGGATCGTCTGCTCAAGGAAGCAGAGGGCGTGGAAAGCAAGCAACGACTCGAATCTATGCTATGAGTCAGCCGGAGGCGATAGTCAACCCGCGAGTGGTGACATGTCAGATGGAGTTATTTCATTATGATATGTCTTCTTCTTACTTTATATCTGTTCTGGTTGACCCGAGTGCTACACACTCTTTTATCGCCTATAGTATGCTTGAAAACTGTCATTTACATGTTAGTTGTAAGAATGATAGTTTGTTGTTATAAACCCCTCTTGCTAGTTCCTCGATACTTTGAGAAGAGTTTCCATCTTGTGTCTTGACTTGTTCGGGACAAAACATTCGAGTGGATCTTATACCACTTGATATGCATGGTTTTGATGTTATCCTTGGGATGGATACCTTAGAGAAGTATAAGGTTGTTTTAGACTGTGGTTCCAAGGAAGCTGTGTTTGACGTTGATGGAGAGAAGTGGATCTTTCAGGGAGATAGGAAGATTCTTTCGACAAGCTTAGTATCAACTATGGTGGCAGAGAAGTTGCTACGATAAGGATGTGAGGCATTCTTAGCTCACGTGGTGGATACTGTTGTGGCTACCAAGGCGAAGGGCCCTAGCCTCGAGGAGGTGTCAGTTGTCTGAGAGTTTGCCGATGTGTTTCCTGATGAGTTTCCTGGTGTTCCTCCACCCCGATAGATTGATTTCGAGATCAATCTGGTACCAGGAACGCAGCCAGTTGCACAGACACCGTATAGGATGGCTCCAGTAGAGATGGAAGAACTTAAGAAGCACTTGCAAGAGTTGCTGGAGAAAGGTTTCATCCGACCAAGCATTTCGCCTTGGGGTGCTCCAGTGTTGTTCGTCAAGAAGGATGGATCGATGCAGTTGTGTATAGATTACCGACAGTTGAATAAGGTTACGATCAAGAACAAGTACCCATTGCCGAGGATAGATGACATGTTCGATCAGTTGCGTGGTGCTACAATGTTTTCAAAGATCGACCTACGGTCCAGATATCATCAGTTAAGGATAAAGGCGGATGACATACCAAAATCAGCTTTCAGGACGAGGTATGGTCACTTCGAGTTTGTGGTTATGCCATTCGGGCTAACCAATGCACCTGCTGCTTTCATGGATTTGATGAACAAAGTGTTCCATCCATTTCTAGATCAATTTGTTGTAGTCTTTATAGATGACATCTTGATCTATATCTGGGACAAGCAAGAGCATGCACAACATCTTCGACGAGTGTTGACTCTTCTTTGCCAACACCAGCTGTATGCCAAGTTCAGTAAGTGTGAGTTCTGGTTGGAAGAAGTAACCTTTTTGGGTCATGTGATATCCGTAGAAGGAGTCATAGTGGACCCGAAGAAGGTGGAGTCCGTTGCAGATTGGGAGCAACCGAAGATGCCGACAAAAGTTCATAGTTTTTTGGGTTTAGTAGGATACTACCGAAGGTTTATCAAGGACTTCAGTGCGATTGCAATGCCGATAATGAAGTTGACTAGAAAAGATGTACCTTTTCCTGGGATGATCGTTGCCAGCAAGCTTTCCAGAGTTTGAAGGAGAAGTTGACCAGTGCTCCAGTGTTAATCCTGCCAGAGCCTGGGAAGGGCTATGTTGTCTTCTGTGATGCTTCCAAGAAAGGTTTAGGTTGTGTGCTGATGCAGGAAGATCATGTGGTTTCTTTTGCTTCACGACAGCTTAAGAAACACGAGGAGAACTATCCGACTCATGACTTTGAGTTGGCAGTAGTGGTTCATGCGTTAAAGATTTGGAGACACTATCTTTATGGGAAAGTATGTCAGGTCTTTACGGATCATAAGAATCTGAAGTACATCTTTTCGCAGCATGAGTTGAACATGCGACAATGTCGATGGATGGAGTTAATTAATGATTACGACTGCACTATCGAGTATCATCCTGCTAAGGTGAATGTGGTAGCTGATGCGCTTAGCCGAAAGTCTTCTTCTCTTTCTTCAAAGAAGGCACAGTTGAGTTCCCTGGTATGCCATAGACGAGATATGTTTGTCTCTTTGCGACATATGAATGTGCATATGGAAGTTTCCTTGTTAGCTGGACTTTTAGCACAGATGCAAGTCAAGCCTACGCTGAGGCAGCAGATCAAAGATGCACAACAAATAGATGATGCACTACAGTTGATCAGATCAGAGTTCGGCACCAAAAAGCGTGATGGGTTCCATGAGTCCGAGGATGGGCTAGTTTGCTATCGTGACAGGACGATGGTTCCAGATGCTAATGATCTAAGGAAGTTAGTGCTTGAGGAAGCACACATGTCGATGTATGCTATGCATCTGGGTGTCACCAAGATGTATCATAGTCTGAAGGACTTGTATTGGTGGACTGGCTTGAAGAAAGATGTAGCTGAGTTTGTGGCGAGATGTGCGGTTTGTCAGCAAGTCAAGGCTGAACATCAGAAGCCGGTAGGTACGTTGCAACCCCTACCAATACCTCAGTGGAAATGGGATCATATAACCATGGATTTCATAGTTGGTCTACCCAGGACAACTAGGAATCATGATTCCATTTGGGTTAGGGGTGAGCAAATAATGGTCCAGACCACAAAACCGGACCATACTGCTCAATTCGGTCCGGTCTGGTCCGGTCCATTTTGTGTTCGGTCTGGTCCGCGGTCCGGGAATTTCGCTGAGTTCGGTCTTCGGTCCGGTCCGGTCCAGACCGCAGATTGACTTTTATATAAAATTCATGTATATTTGAAGGTGTATTCTATAATAATTACAAATAAAATACATATATAATCACTACTAGTATAAATGTTTGATACTAAAGTTATATAATTGTTAGAAGTGACTAAGATTATCAACTTTGTATAATTAAATAAGTTGTAAAACATGTAAAAAGACTGATTACGGTACAAACGGTCCGATCTGGTCCGGTCCGGTCCTAGCACAAAACGGTATGGTCCCGGTCCGGTCCTACCTTGAAACGGTCCAGTCTGCGGTCCATATATTTGTTCAAATTCGGTCCGCGGTTCGGTCCGGTTCTGGACCGATGCTCAGCCCGAATTTGGGTGATAGTGGACAGATAGACGAAATCTTCCCATTTCCTACCAGTAAAGACAACGTATATAGCTTAGAAGCTTGCTCAAGTATATGTGGATGAGATAGTACGTTTGCATGGTGTGCCAGCGACAATAGTTTCTAACAGAGGTCCTCAGTTCACGAGTCGTTTTTGGGAACAGTTGCACAAAGCGTTGGGAACGCAGTTGAGGTTCAGTACCGCCTTCCACCCACAGACTGATGGACAATGTGAGAGAACTATTCAGACTTTAGAAGATCTCCTTCGAGCTTGTGTTTTGCAGTTCCTAGGCAGTTGGGATGTGCATCTCAGTTTGATAGAGTTTTCCTACAACAACAGTTATCAGTGGAGCATTGACATGGCTCCTTATGAGGCTTTGTATGGAAGGAAGTGCAAATCTCCTTTATGTTGGTATGAGTCTGGTGAGTATCAGCTTTTGGGTCCTGAGTTAGTACAACAGACAACAGAAAAGATCAAAATGATACAACAACAGTTAAAAGCGGCACAGGACAGGCAAAAGTCTTACGTAGACAATCGTCTATGACCTTTAGAGTTCTAGGTAGGAGACAAAGTGTATCTTAAAGTCTCGCCATGGAAAGGTGTGCTGAGGTTTGGCCGGAAGGGTAAGCTAGCACCCAGATATATGGGGCCTTACCCAGTCATAGCACGTGTTGGCAAGGTAGCTTACAAGTTAGAGTTGCCGCTAGAGTTGCACAGGTTAAATCCGGTGTTCCATGTCAGTATGATGAAGAAAAGTCATCCTGATTCGGGAACAGTAATACAACCAACTGAGGTTGAGCTTGATGAAGATGCAACCTACGAGGAAGGTCCTGTGGCGAACCTTGACAGAAGGGTTAAGAAGCTGAAGAAGAAGGACCTGGTTCTTGTGAAGGTTCTTTGGCATCATCGTGGCGTTGAGGAAGCCATGTGGGAGCTTGAGGAAGAGATGAGGAGGAAGTATCCCTCACTTTTCTCTTCATATTTTGGGGATGAAATCCCTTTGTAGGGTGTTAGCTTGTAAGGACCCTGACCTCCGTTTAGGGTTTACCCTGTTTGTTTTGCTTAACCCTGATGCTTTGTTGCTTGTTAATCACCTTTAGTGGTGATTAGGGTTTGGTTGTGCCTTGTTGAGAGTTAGAGGTGCTACTTGCAAATAACCCAAGTCTAGGGTTTTTGGACAAGTTTGTCACCTTGTGAGGTGTTCCTCTCTCTCCTTGCTTCCTCTAGAGTAGAAGAGGAAGGTTTTGGGCTCGTTGCTTGAGTTCCTTTGGGCTTGGTTGAGTTTGTTGGGCCTTGTGGTGCCTTTGCTTTTGTTTCTTTTGGACCTTGTGTCGGGCAGGGGGGCTGTGTCGCCCAGGGGATGTGTCAGCCATGTTGGAGGTGTGTCGCCCAAGTGTGTCGCCCATGACCTTTGACCAAGCTTTGACCTCGTTTGTGTCACCACTAGTGGACAATTGGTGCTTGATGCTTGCATGTAGCAATGGCCTTGGACATGTGTGTAGGGCATGCTAGAGTGGTGGTTTTTGCACATGGACAAGTGTCCCTAGGTGGGTGACACCTTGCTTGGCTCTACCTTGGTTTCTCCTCCTTTCCCTTCTATATATGTGGTTCCTTTCCCTTGCTAAGGATCCCTTTAGTTCCTTAGTTTCTGCTCTACCTTGGTGCACGACACACTCCCTTTCTTGCAAGCTTGGTGGCCGATACCCTTGGAGTCTCCTTCTTCTTTGGTGGTGCTTGGAGCTTGGAGCTTGCTTAAGGTGGGTTACATAACTCCTAACCCTAACTACACTACCATCTTTCTATGTTCTTATATGTTGCTAGCTTAGTTTCTTGTTAGTTTCTTCTTGTTGGCCGAACCATGTGTTCTAGGGTTTCTTGGTGAGCAATACTCCTTTCTCTCCTAGGTTTTGAGGAGTGAGCTTGAGTTCTAGTTTCATGAGAAACACTCCTCTCTCATTTAAGTTGAGAGGTGAGCTTGTGTTCAAGTAGCTTGAGCAATACCCTCCTCTCACCATGGACTTGAAGGGTGAGCTTGGTGATAGTTGTGAACCTTTCTAGGGTTGTTCCTGGAGTTTCCCGTTTGGTGATAGGTGATGTGCAAGACCCCTCTCTCTTAGTTGTTTAGAGGTGAGCCATCCTCTTGATCCTTTAGGGTTCGGTTCCCTTGTGCTTGAGATTGATGATGAGTTTGGGGAGGTGCTACCCGACAGCCTTTTTGACCTAGACCCTTAGACAACATGTTGTGATGGTGATGGACGATACCCTGTGACGGGCGTCACACCACCACCATGCCTTGTGACGGCCAATAGGCCATGGGTTGGTTGGCTTAACAATAGGTCCCTTATCGTCTATGTGAGCTACACCCCTTCTTGTCCCTGACATTGTGACGGGCGTTGCAGCTGAGCACGACACTGCGTTGCCCGATACCTGGTTGCCCAACTGAGTGCACGATATGGTGCGCGTCACACCAACACGACACCCCGTTGCACGATATGCTTCCTTGTGCCAACGCAGCTTTGCGCGACACTGCTGTGCACAACACTGGTGAGTGCACGACACACCTGACGCAACGTTGCATGTTGCACTTTTGTGCTGGCCGTTATGGGATGGACGATAGATGATGGCATCCTGCCCGATATCACTTGTGGTGAGGGTTTTGGTGTCTTTAGTGAGGGTCCTGTCCCTTATAGAAATCAATATGCTGATCTTGCATTATGTTTGGTTTTGATAGTAACCCTGGAAGTGCACGATATAGTAGACCACATCTATGCTAAGTCTTGTACATGTATCACATTTAGTCATGATGGTGGCCTTTGATATACTTAATGGTAATTGTTATGGTAAATCTTGCTTATGTAATGTACATGTCTCTACCCATGTATGTAATCATCTTGATTATCTGTATAAAGCTGAGATAATGATAAGTATGTAGAATGCCTTGCTTAATGATGTAACCTATGCTAATGATCACTAGTTGAGGCATGATTGATAAAGCATATAATTATCAATGCCACCCTATGTTGATAGCATGGTCTTTCTGTTAAGCCTATAATTATTGTGTACACTAACCATGCAGGTCTCATACAGATGCATATCTAGGTAATGGGCTATGAGGTATATATATGTTGAGTAACTCTACTGTGATGGTTACTCTTGATATTGAGATAATCTGTATGACGTATTTGACTAAAGTACAGGGGATTGCTATCCCATGTTGATGGTGTGATCCTTGAGAGGCCGTGGCACTATGTGATAAGGGATTGAGATCCCATGGCATGTGAGGATCCTTGAGATGGATCTGGGTGATTGGCAAGAGGCCAAGTGATAACATGTAATGTTGGATCCTTGTGATGGATCAGGATAATGTTGATTACAATAAAAGCATAATGTTGAGTTTTATGTTGTTATTTCTTGTTATAGTTTGCATGTTATACAACTTGGTTGAATCTTGCAATCCATATAAAAGATACTAATTAATCACGGTGGAATATATCATGTAGTTGCCCTGGCCATAGAACCATCATCGTCATGAGTTGGTGATGGTGAAACGAGTTCTCCTGTGGGTTAAACCGGAGCACATATTATGGAATATGTGAGGTTTCTCCTAGCCTCAAATAGAGAGGGAATCGAGTGCAGCTGCGGTTGAAGACTCGGAATATGTGATGAGCATGGTGAACATGCCCATGGCTCAGGATGTGTGATATGGAGCATGAATGCGTTCATGGCTCAGAGCACGATGAACATGCCCGTGGCTCAGATACTAGCACCGTGAACTGTATCGAGGCGGGCTAGAGGAAGGGTAGCCTATGGAGCTGACCCTGTGGCTGAGGCCACTTAAGCACGAGACTGCAGTCCTACTTTGGTTCTCGTGCACTGACCACGAGGGGAAAGGTCATGGAGTCCGACTCTTCCATTGACCTTGTATGGCACTGGCTTTGGGTTTCGCAACCGAAGGTTGGATTTGAGCGGTACAACTCACTTCCTCAGGGCATAATAATACGTAATCCAGCCATATAGTATTTACTTCTTAAAGCAAAATACGGAACATTGGTTGAGGCCTTGTTTGTGTAGTTAATCTTGTTATAACTTGTAGTTACTTATATGTTCCTCATGTTATGTGGTAATACCTTATAAATCTTATCTTGATAATCATGTTCCATAGAAAAATAGTAAGATATATGCCTTTCGTACATTTGGTAAGCTTGACGGTATGAATAGCTTTACTTTACATAACTGCTCTTGTTATACCTCTTATCAGTTATCTGCTGTTGTTGCTTTATCTTTCTGAGGTTCTGTAGTTTCGGTGGGGAGTTATGTTTCTCGCTGGGACTGTGTGTCTCACCCCGCTGATTTACACCCTTTTTAGGTGGTCGAGCTAGGCGTGGTGGTGGTCGCGGAGTTGCAGCCGAGCAGCAAGAAGAGCAGTAGAAGGCAAGCGATGGACATGCTTCTGTTTTGGATGTTTGGTAGTAGAGTCCTAGAATCATCTCTGTATTCTCAGGTCCTTGGAGGTGTTTTGACGTTGTTTCATGATGTATAATCATTGACGTTTTGTATATCCTGCTGCTATCTGGATGTGGGCCTTTATGTATGTATA
Source organism: Alisma plantago-aquatica (assembly GCA_963693085.1). Lineage (NCBI taxonomy): Eukaryota > Viridiplantae > Streptophyta > Magnoliopsida > Alismatales > Alismataceae > Alisma > Alisma plantago-aquatica. The sequence goes on along the minus strand of OY856409.1, from coordinate 233,200,063 downwards.
AATAGGTGATGAACTCATGTGATGACATGACAACTGATCCTTTAAGCTGTGGACACGTATCCAGATCTTGTAAATGTTTATATAACATGTTCCTTTACAGGATGTGGACTTAAATGTAATAGTTTCTCAGTTTATCCACTTTCTGCAATCGGTTTTAATTAACCTGTGTTTTTCATAATATGTGGTTATGGTAATTTCCGCACGTTTTCACGTAACACCTCGTTGTCTGTGTAATAGCAGGATGTGTTGCCACAATATATGTAAATGTATCACTCTTCAAAAATATTATTTGCAAGTTTATGTGATTGCAGATCAAATGGGCATGTTGACTTCAAAATGGAATTGTAATAATATTTCCAAATTGCGAGGGATGCACATCGGACTAGGACACCATTCCAACCCAAGTCTCTACATGTATATTTTGGCACAAACCCGTCAATATAACTTATATGAATTAGCTTGCCAAATAATTTGAGCCACTCTATAGATGTCATCTCTGAGCCAAGGTAACCGATCTCGAGAAACAAACTACCTAGATTTGCTTAATAATTATATATAAATATCATTTTATATAGATATGCATTTTATTACATATGACTATGATTTTATATAATTATATATTTAACTAAGACAAAGTTGACTACAAACATTGTAAATTATATTTTTCTTCAAATATATGTTTGTTGCAACTTATTCAGAAAATATGTATCTACATATACCTTCGAAAGAAATATCGGTTATGTATAATGTTCGGGATGTCCCGAATGCATTTGGAAATTGACATATTTATTGTTGTGTACATACCAATATCTTGAATTATTATTTGGGCCTACTAGGTTGTGACTCACTTAAAAATACGGGTTTAGGTCTGGACCTATCAAAAATAAGTATGTGGCCCAACTCCCATTCATACTTACAAAGGTAGACTAGTCTTAAAATGTAATGACATGGCACAATTTTTCCTCGTAAACATCAAGAAAATTGTGCTTATCTCAATCTTCTCTAGTTTTGTTTTGCCTTTCCATGACTACCATGTAGGTAGCTCATCTTAAAGTGAGATTAGATAACTTTGTATATTGTTCATTTACTTTCTAACAAGCACAAAGTTTAGTATATTTTCTAGTTACATGTCTTTGAAGTGGTTGACTTGTACAAATTTTTAATATAAAAATGTGTCCCATGTTGTTCTTAATGTAACTTCTATTTTGATTGTCGACACATTGATATTTTTAGTATATGTATATAGTATGTTTTGTACATTTGGTGGTATGGTGGGTAGAATAGCTTGTTTAACATTTATTCTAACCAAACTTTAAAGTTTGGTCTCATGGAAACAACTTTGTAGAATATATAGATGGATGTAATTACATTTGTTTTATAAAAGAACTAACCAATGTGTTGAATAATAATTCTCCTTAAAAGGTACCACAACAATTGGTCTAGAATCTACAAGAGTAGCGACTAGAAGATGATGGCAATATTATCTACGAGACGGGAATCTTACTTTGTAGTACCCCACATCACCTAACAGTCAATGGGATAACATGTGGTTTAAAAGAGTATGATTTTGTGTCCTATTGCTATCAAAGTATTCTTTGAAAGGAAATGCTGGCATAAATAGGGCTTATCATGTATGCATGCCATATGTTGGGTTAGTCATTAGGATGGGGTGATCCAGTGTTCCAAAATCCATATGCACAGTGTCGTCTGATGTAGCCCTATTTTAGGGCTCCAACTTGTGCCATTTTGTACTTAAATCACATCTAAACATGTTAAATTACAAGCTATTGCCCCAAATATGCTTATTATTGCCAAATGCGCTTATGGATGTTCTTTGCATCATTTTTAGGTACTTGGACCATGATAAGGGTGAATGAGAGAGAAGGAAGGAGTCCTAGGTTTCCTCCGCTCATGGAGGGGTCCAAATAAGGCCCCAAAGCTCCCTCAAACTACCTTCAATTGCAAAGGATCGACATCAAGCAAAGAAATCCATGAATGATGAAGTTTGATGTTAAATTGACTACCATAGACTCCAACACGACTGTGGGCATACTCCCATGGTCATGTCATTTATTGTGAAGAATCAATAGAGTCAAAAGGGATTTACACCCAACTGGCCACGACCGTGGTCATCAGCACGGCCGTGGCCACCAACACGATCGTGGCCAGCATAGCAGAAGACGGCCGTGGGCATACCCCCATGGTTGTGTCATTTACTGTGGAAAATCAACAGAATCAACAGGGAGTTACACTTAAAACCCATGGATGTGGCCATCTACCACGGTTGTGGCCTTTGAAGAACAACTCACCCGTGCTGCTACCCCACGACCAAGTCCTCCTCCTCCAAAACGATCGTGTTACTCAAACACAATCATGATGCTACTCACCCACCACGACCATGGCACTCCACCACGGCCGTGGCCACCTCCTATACTTGCATATCCACCACCTTTTCCATACCATTCCTGTGTCCTCTCGCCACGACCATCCCATACCACCCTCACCACGGCCGTGGTGACCAACCAACCCTAACTGATTTTACACTATTTTTCCTATCCTACCCCTACTTACCCTAGTGTTTTCCCACCACCTATATATACATAGGTGGTGGCTGGGGCACAAAGGTTAGACACCCTACAATTGCTCCTAGCCTCCATTACTCCTCCCCACCTACTCCTTGAGAATTTAGTGCATTTCCTTTGCATTTATGCTCTCCACCTACCATTTCCATCTCCATTTCACCTTGGAAACCTAGTTTTCTAGGTTTTCCTCCATAATCCCCCATATCTTCATGCTCATCTACACCCTTAGAGGAGAGATGACATCCCCAGTAGTAAGGAGGTGAAGAAGAAGGCTACTTCCCCAAGCTCTATGGAGTTTCTTCCCCTTTCTTTTGCCATTTCTTTGACTATGTGTGGCTAAGCCCCTAGTGGTGGGTTGTTTGGGGATAAAATGTGACTTTGATGCCATGTTGGGGGAATTTTGTCTTATAATGAACTCATTTTTATCTATGATTATTGCTCCATGCTTGTGTCTCTTATCCCATTGCCATTCTTGTGATTTATGCTTTTTGCTATGAATTGCTTGTTTGTTAGTGCTTGATGATACCATGTTTCTAGGAGAATTGCGATGCATGTGACAATCTTAGGCATGACTCCTAGGTCCCAACAGGGGATCCCTAGCTAGTCTCCTTTGTTTATAAATGCCTAACCCCTCTCCATCTACTTGGTATGAGACATAAGTTACTAGTATAAGTGGGATTGATGTGATTTCCTAGGGTTTTCTAAAGGCTAGAATGGCTTGTGGCATGAGGTGTTATACCCTCATCTTGACTCCCATCGCTACCCTCGGCCCTCAATTTCTCAATACCACTTATCCTAGAAACCTAGATTTGGCTAATCCTATTAGAATTACACCTAACCCTAGTTTCCACTAGTAGTATAGGGTATATTCTAATAGCATTTGCCTTATTGTTTGGTTTGGTAATCTAGATGAAAGATGAGAACCATGCTTGTCCAATAACCTCCCCCAACTAATATTAAAGTTACATCCCCAAACGGCCCACCTACCTTAATCATCTTGTTTAAAACTCAACTTGCTTTGTTTGCTTGCTTATGCTAGTATAGCTTAGTTGTTCTTGCTTAACATAGTCAATTGCTCAGTTTGGATAGTTAGGGTTAATTTAGATCTTTTCTTGCTTAGTGGTTAACTTAGTTTCTAAATTGCTTTGTGCTCTTCTAGTGTAGTGTAACTTACCATCACTCTTACTTAGTTAGTTGGTTAACCTAGATTGTTAAGCTTGCTTGTTTAAGGTAACTTAGGTTCAATTCTGCCTTTCTTTCTCGTTCACTTAGATTAATCACAAAACAAACCCTTTTTAAAACTCTTCAACCCTAGACTCCGCATTAGGAACATAGCCAACATTAACCTAGATCTAGTGCCCCCTCTATCCCTAAGGACCGATCCCTATTCTTTCCAATCACCTATACTACAATAGTACCCCATGCGCTTGCGGGTGACCTGTTTGGTTTTGTGATCAACTTGGTTAGGGCCAATACAAATTTCAAAAGTTCTCACATGTGTGCCCTCCCTTAGGGTTGCATCTAGCCACCTCCAGTTGGCTAGTGTGTAGCCTTGTTGGGAAACGGACCATTGCCATTGCTCCAACATGGTAATAATCTTTTTTACTTAGTTTACTCTCCTTTTATGTAGTTATTTCTATGTCTCATTTTTCATGGAAAACTAATTTACAATTATTTTTCTTATTTTAACTTATTAGTTGGTGTTTATTTGGGCTATAACTTTTCTTTCATTTTACTTATGAAATCAAAAATATTATGTGCATTGTTTTATGTTAATTATGTAATGGATTTCTCAGTGTGCTCCATTTGATTTTTTCAAATTAGTACATTTGTATTTATGTATGAAACAAAGGCATTTAAGTAATTTGTAATCTTACAATCCATAAAGGTGCCCATAGAGAAATGTCTTTTCTTGATGATAGTTTTCGAATTGAGGGGTAATATAAGTTAGGTGGATTTAGGGAAAATATCTAATAATTTCATATTGCCAGCATGTTCCTTAATATTAACAAGATAGTTATGTGAAAATAATATACAATTATATTTTAGAATAACATTCACTTCATTCTATAGAACATGTTAGAGGAATATTCTTAAGTCTCCACTATGATTTTATAGAAAGGATAGTTAATGCATTTATATGGAAGTCATATTGGCCATTTCAAGCAAGATATATTATTACTTATCATTAAATTTCTTTTTCATGTAGGATTGTTTCATGTGTATACCTTTGGCATCTTATTTTTGTGCATATTGTACAAGAAAAAGTAAAAAGCAAAAGAATTCACAAGATGTGATATAACAACAAAAATAGCTCTCTGTAGATAAACATGACTCTATGGTGATGTTTGACACTTTGATTTATCAGAAGGTATGGTTTTTTTATCACACTTAGCTTGGCCATTTGGTTGTATAGTTTATGAATTGGATTAGAAAATCAAAGATTTCAAAAACAAAATGTATCTTTGGTTATTAATATGTCAATATGCGTATGATGCATATCTTTCTATCTAGAAAATAATATTTTTTATTATGAAATTAATGATTTGATTTCTCTTTAGTATCCGTTGTTAGAGAAAAATTACCAGACTTAAATCATCTTCATCAAATTGAATATCACCTTGGATAGTTCACTTGCACATATCCTTCGACAAAGTTATGCTCGTTATGGTTGTACTCCTGGTCCACTTGTACATATCTATTGAAACCCGAATGAGAACTCTGGCCTAATGACTTGGTGGCTTAATTCATCGCATCATATTTCAATTTGGGGATACTATTTCTATTATCTATTATGCATTAGAAGATCCGCAAAGTTACGATTGTTCTTGTTGTCCATTCATTACTGACACACATGCAAATTGAATCATGTCCCAAAGATATATAATGTTATGAATATTTCCCAACTTGCAGCTCAATTTCCTATTGTTTAAGATTCTGTTTGGTCCTCTTTAAAATGAATAAAATATTTGGGAACTTAAATTCCATCACAATTTTTTAATGACAGGTTTTAATGACTTTCTCACCTTGAACTTAATGGACTTCCTTAAGTATAAATTGTCTATGCTTTTTATATTTCTTGGATTCGCCATGATGATTGGCTAGAAACTTGCCTTCCATCTCTGGCAGCAAATGTGTGGATTGGTCATATCATCTCGAGAAATCGGTTTGTATCAAGTTGCTTCCTCGACCTCTTCCAAGTTGTTTTCCTATTGTATTGTGGTACAAATCTTTTGCTCAAATTGCCAAGTTAATTTTACTTATACATGTGGTCAATAAGCAGTTTGTTTAGATGGAAATTTGAAACTTGATTTTTATAAAATGTAAATGAGTGTATTTGTTGCTACTTATCTGCTAGTATGTATTAATAAGAAACAAAGATGAAAACCTACCACTACATCGAGTTTAACACTCTACTATATGTGATTTATTATTACACTTCCAATTTATAATACATACACTTTATATATTACTCATGATATATTGACATTAATTTAGGTTACATTCTAATTCATCTCAGATGTAATTCTATTAATATGATGGGACAACTCAAAAATCATAGCAATGAGACTGGAATGCTTTCTGGGAGTAAATATTTTGTTGGGCTGGTAATTGTATAGGAGAAAGCCTCTCTTCATTGTCCTAGAAATAAACCTGTAGGGAAACTAAAGAATTAGGAAGGTGTGGTTAAACAAGCCAAGAAATAAAACCACAAAAAAATAACAAATGGGATGACAATAAATAACAAGCGGGACGGTGATTCAAAAATATTAAAATGCATACAAAAAGATGCATGGTAGCATATAAGATTTTGATAAAAATATGTACTTATGATAGACTACAATTTGGACACAATTCACCACACAGAATCCTAAAGCAATCCATCATATGTATTATGGTGGTTTACATGATTTAATTTGATTCAAATATGATAACATATAATCATTATGTGGCATATTATATAGTTTGGTTTGATTCATCAGTTTGGATGTTACCTAGCTGCTCCTACTCAACTTAGCACTAGTGGATGGTATTTGTTGAGTAGGAATCTTTTATAGATCACCCAATATTTGGGAAATGTAAAAATCCAGATCCCTTTGTGCCTGTCATGGTATAGAACAAAGAACATCAATATCAATTCACATAACTACTTTTCTAGGCTAGATAAACGTTCAGACATTGCAACCCTGGTTTGATCTATTAATTTTTTTAAATTATTGATTGTTAGTCTTTCTTGAACCACCTCCATAACAAAAAAATGAAGTGTGGGGGATCGAGACAAAAAGGAACAGGGTGTAATAGACACTACTTAAATTATCAAACACGTGACAAGCCAGAAAGCAAGGATAAGGGACGACATTCCAACTCTATGGTTTTAATGTCTAATATTATTAAGCATTGACTTCACAACTGGTGGTCGTGGATTTGGTGGTTGTGGGGAAGAAGCGCATGTAGGGTTGGTTCCAAGTAGGTATGTGGAACTAATGCACGAGGATATGGGAGGAAGGAAGAGAAGGGTGGTAATGGGATGCTAATAATATGAGTGTCAGTCATTAATATGTGCTGATGTTTAAGGTGTGTTGGGGTGGTAATTAGTATTGGTGTGTGACAAGGCAACATATAGAGCAGTCATACCATAGAAGACTGAGTAGTCTTACTCCCTTGTCCCCTATCTTGATTACCCACTACTTCTTCGGTGGCATGGGAGTAGTCAATTCTTTAGTTCCATGGATGATACTGATCCATGTAGGAGAAGGAATGGGGTATGTAGATTTTGTATATAGACATAATTAGGAGAGACGAGAGTGATCCTTCCAATCTAGTCGTTAGCCACTAATTTTTGAGAAATTCAAAGTCAGAGAAGCTATAAACGACATAGCTGATAAGTCAAGGGAGGTAAGCGGAAAAATCATTCAATTTCACCAAGTGGGTATCACAAAAACTACAAAATTTGGGAGAAAGTTGTGGGGTTGGGTGTAGTGGTTGTGGTTTTGAGAGGGGATAGTGGAGAGATTGAGAGACTTTGCTTCAGGGTTTGAGAGGGTGAGAGGGTTGTGGGGTCAGTGGAATTAGACAATAGTAAGTGAGTGTGGGTTTGCACTTGTCTCCATATCGAGCATGAGGTATCTTCTTGACCTCATATTGGGCACAAGGTATATGTATGTGTCTCCAATGATACTTATGAGGTATCAACCCATCACCATGTCGGGCTACAAGTACATTCAATCACCCTATTGGGCTAGTCACCATCTAGGGTTAGCCATGATGAGTTAGGGTTACCATATTGTTTAGGGTTGTGTATCGTGCAACCCTGTCATGCAACCATGTCATACAAGGTCATGTAGGCCTCATGATACTAAGTATCAATGATGTATAATATGATCATATCACGCAATATCACTTGTTACTCTTCACTTATATCAGGTTACCCAATTTAGGGTTTCTTGTCAACTTACAAGTATACAATTGACCTTGTATCGTGCATGGAGTCTATAATAGACTTCCTATCGTGCAAGAGGTGTATACTACACCCCCATATCATGCAACAATGTATTCATTCATATCCATATTGTTCAAGTGAAGTAGGTGTATCATCATATCAGGTTAAAGGTGCTTACTTGTGTGCTTGCACCCGATATCACTTTTATGTGGTGATATCATCATCTTCAAGCTCTAGACCTTTGTTATAACTATTATAGTTCATGTCAACAGGTCTAATAAACTAATAGAACTCATAATCTCATCAACTATTTCAGGAAATTTCAGAATTAAAAGTATTTCACTAATCATAGCAATTTAGGTGAAGAATAATAACATGGTTGAGTTCAAGTTATATAACCCGCCTTAAGAACCACTTCAAAGCTTCAAGGTCCAAAGATCCATGTTCCTAAGGTTGAATATGACTTTATCAAAGGTCCAAGGCTCGTTCACAACTCCTTCATATACAAGGAATCACCATGGATAAGCAATTGGTGAAGAAGAAAAGAAAGGTAGATCATAACCCTAATTCCATGCTTCAATTCAAGCTTGAAGACAACTATATCTTACCTTAGGGTTAAGTTTTGAGTTCCTTATCTCCTTGGACGAAACCCTACCACTCTTGGGCGATATGGACTTCCTCTTGGCTGACCCAACTTTGCTTGTGGCCGATACCCCCTCACTTGTGGCCAAAATCACTTCAATTGGCTGATATCAACTTGCTATGGGCAATATCAACATGGTATGGCGAATATACTTTCTATGGACGATATCCAAGGCCTATGCACGATACCCTTGTGCTCTTGCGCGACATTACACCCCTCTTGCACGATATGATACTCACTTTCACGATATGGCACTCACTTGGTAGTCAAAACACTTCACTCTATGGCCGATATCACCCTATATAGCCAATATCACATACTTGGGCGATATGGTCTTGCCATGGGCGATACCCCAAGGCCCATGCACGATAAAACAGCATCCCTTCACGATATGGGAGATCTATGCACGATACCTTAGGGTAGGAGGGTGGTAAGGGTCGCAAAATTGCACCAAGGGGTGAAACTAGGGGTATATATACTTGCTGATCATGAAGAAAGGCAAAAATGAGGTGTCAACATTTTGAGCTAGTAGGTGCCACGTGTCACGCATGGGTGCCACATGTCCATGCATGCATCAACATTTATCTTGAAATTGCATAAAGGTTGAGGATCATATAAATATGCAAATTCGTCCATTGCTTATCCATTTGGATAAGTCATCTAGGTTTAATCATTATTTTATGTCAAGCCGATACACTTTTTCTAAGGAAACTTGTTGGCCGTCATACCTCACCTCCTTGAGGTGCTTTGAACGATATGGACTTTTACAAGAGTCCAAAAAACGACATGGAACACCTCCTTGGGCTCCATGGCCGATAGGCACTCATATATAAGCTTTTCAACTTGATACAACTCAAATTAAGCTTCCAAATTCAACCCTTTTTCTTGGTCATTTCATCACCAAGATTACCATCATTCATAATGGAATCAAACATGGTATATAATTCATTCTCTCTCCTCTAAATGATACATATATGAAATAGGGACATTCTAGAGGTGGTAATTTGCATATCAACCCCACGTTTTGGGTAAATTACAATTTGTACCAAAATTGGTGCACAATGTACCAACATTGTTCAAACAAGTTCAAACTTGGAATTTAGGCTTTGCACAAGCCACCACTTAACATCATTCTCTCTCTTATGATTTTAAAACACATGTGTCACATTCAACATGTGACATTTTGCATTATAACCCCTCAACTTGGGTAAATTGCACTTTGGTCCAAAATGAAGGAACATTGCTCAAACAACATTCAATCAGGACCAAACTTGAAACATAAGTGTGTTATATGATGACGAAACTCCTTAGAGGATTATATTATAGTTCTAAGAAACTTTATTAGCCAAAACAAATAGGGTTACCTCATAACCCAGGTCAGGGTCGTTACAAGTTATAAACCCCTAACAAGGATTTCGTCCCTGAAATCCCAAGAAAAGGGAGGGACAAATTATTCATTAATCATGCCCTCAAGTCTCCACCTAACTTCTTAATGTTATGGAGATACCATAGATCAGTAGCTCACACAAAATTCCTTTCACTAATTCAATGTTATCAATGTTTATGTTTATGCAGAGCATAAACCCCTAACATATGATGTCCATATTATTGAAAGGAAGAAGCATAAAAGAGTATAATTCTATCATCACCCAAGAATATTTATCAAAAGGGAAACATATATATCTAACAGAGATAATTCAATCATCAATCTTTTATTCGTTTGGAAAAGTTCACTTAGCAAAACTCTATTTAGTTGGGAATGCTCACTTAGCTTTTCCTTTTTATTGGGAATGTTCACTTAGCTCTTCCCATTTAGGAATGTTCACATGACTCTTCCTATTTAATTGGGAATGTTCACACAACTCTTCCCATTTAGGAATGTTCACACAATTCTTCCCATTTAGGAATGTTCACACAACTCTTCCTATTTAATTGGGAATGTTCACACAACTCTTCCCATTTAGGAATGTTCACACAACTCTTCCTATTTAATTGGGAATGTTCACACAACTCTTCCTATTTAATTGGGAATGTTCACACAACTTTTACCATTTAGGAATGTTCACACAGCTCTTCCCATTTAGGAATGTTCACACAACTCTTCCTATTTAATTGGGAATGTTCACACAGCTCTTCCCATTCAGGAATGTGCACACAACTCTTCGTATTTAATTGGGAATGTTCACACAACTCTTCGCATTCAGGAATGTTCACACAGATCTTCCTATTTAATTGGGAATGTTTACATAGCTCTTCCCATTTAGGAATGTTCACACAACTCTTCCTATTTAATTGGGAATGTTCACACAACTATTCCCATTTAGGAATGTTCACACAACTCTTCCTATTTAATTGGGAATGTTCACATAGCTCTTCCCATTTAGGAAAGTTCACACAACTCTTCCTATTTAATTGGGAATGTTTACATAGCTCTTCCCATTTAGGAATGTTCACACAACTCTTCCTATTTAATTGGATTATACTCTCTAGATTGTTTCAGAATGACTACTTGATCAGAGTAATAAAAAAGACAACAATCTAAGAGTTTCATACTTGCCTTATCTTCAATAATCATATACCTGGACAGGGTATACAAGTATTGAGATTAGGTAGTATGTACTTTATTTACTATCATATTCCTCACTTGTCATATCATTATACACACATGATTTTTCATTTCTGAATTTTCTTCAGATATTGCTTCAATATCTCATCTTTTATTACACAGATAAAAGAGATTATAAAGCATTTTAAGGAGCACTGAGAAAAATGTAAGTTCTCTTCTTCCTTGTGTCCTTATAGGACTGGTTAAAGGAAGTTAAAAAATGACTACTTTCTTATTTTTAACATGTAGAATCAGGAAATGAAACATCAGAATGAATTCTATTTCATCTGACTATTACCCCTCACGGTCATCTACTGCTTTAGGTTGACTTAACACATTGAGTCTAGTTGTTTCATGTTGTTGCTTTTGCCTTTTTACGTTATTGGGCTATAACGTTTCATAAGCCTTGCTGAGTCTACCTCAGTTGTTGAGTCATTTCCTCCCTTATTTTCAAAGAAAAGAGTTTAGTATGCTCAACAAGTCCATATCCATAACATGTCTTGTCCTCGTACCATGGTCTTATCAGTCTTATTACTAATGTAGGGACTAAACCATGGGTTCTTATAGGTGGAAAGTTAGGACCTTTGCCCTTACATAATGACTACTGCCCTGGTGCACTAGGCATTTACTGCACTGGTGGTACTAAAAACTTTGGCTTTTTAGAACAACTAGGCAAATGTCTCTAAAATTATAGAGACCTTACCTTAAATCTTAGCTTATTGCCCCTCCTTGGGCACTACCATCACAGATGTACTATCTATCTAATCTTTTGGCAGAGTCTACTTTCTCGCCATATGTTAATCTTTCCCACATTTTCCATTGTTCCAACATAATTATGTCATTTAGGAATCTTTTCAAAGACCAAAGTTTTTGTATTAAGGACTAGTAACCTAGGTTGTAATGCTAGTATCCATTATTCTATATGCATCACTATTTTCCTAACCTGCCCTTCAAGAGCATAAACATAGGATTCTCTATCCTGATCAGGTCAAGATGGGAATTCTCAGGCACTTGTTCTTCTCTTGCCTCATCCCATGCACCCTCTCCTGGTACAACAATATTGCCCTTAGCAATGTGTTCCTCATGTTCCCCAGTCATTTATAAACTTTACCCTCTACTCTGCATAAGCAGAAGTCACTATAGGGTATACTGGAGGACACTAACATAAACTCAACACCTTAGTCCTATGACTCTATAGACTCAGCGAACCTTAAGATCTGATACCAAACTTTGTGAAGACAGTCGCCAAACTGACAAACAAATCATTACTAATTAAGCGGAATAAACATAAACAACAGATGAACAAAAATCACTAAAATTTAAAACCATTTTGCAAGGAGATCCTTGTACAGAAAACTTTACTGAAAGATCCAAAACCTTATATACATCATTATTCACACTGTACATATCCGATACATCTTATCTCTAGGACAACATATAACAGTTGCTCTATCAAAACACATACTAGAGAAACATAAAACCTCGAGGCATTCAAGCCAAAACCTCAGATCGTTCATGAAACCATAAAGAACCAACTCCAAGGACCTGAGAGTACATAGAAACATAGGACTTCTATCTACAAGACACAACAGATAGTACACTCAACCTGAGCTGTCACTGCTGCCTCAGCTGTTGTTCCTCCTATGTAAAAAGGTCTTCACCTCCTCGTGCACGTCCACCTAAAAATTTGGATCCCACGGGGGTGAGGCAATTGTAATTGTCCCAGCGAGAGATATAACTCTCCGCCGACCATGTTATTATCACAGTTAAATAGTATTAAACTGAGCAGAGGATAAGCAGTTTCGGATATTCTCATATTTTAAAACATTGCAACTATCTATGATAGATCAGTAAATCATCCATACTCTTTATAAGGAATATGAAGAACATGTATATCATTTACCCTTCATACTATCTCAAGCTTATCCTATGATGCTCATTATCATGGTATGTCATCCATGAATCATTCTCATTTCTATTTGTTGGCCTTAGCCAATTTGCTAACTAGATATTTAATTGTATCAGTCATGTGAGTATACATCATCATATTATATTCAGGCATTGGACTATGCCAATCCTGTGCAACTATTTCAGGCATTGGACTATGCCAATCCTGTGCAAACATCACTGAATACCACATCACTTTTACTAGGCATTATACCTTGGCCAAGCCATCATGCTTATTCACATCCTTTCTATAAACAAGTATCCCTCTCATATATTTCAAATACTATAACCCTTATTTGGCTATAATCATAAAGCATGTATGATCAAGATTTCATTATTATTATTGTATCCATTTATTATTATCATTATATTACTAAGTTTCCATTTCTTAGTTTATTTTGAACATTATCATTTCTTATATGAGACTTTTATAAACACATTGTTACCTCTCACTAGGCAACAACTATCCTCATGGCTCACAAGGCCCATTAAGTATCTTGTCACCTCTCACTAGGAAACAAATTATCACATGGCTCACAAGGCCATAACACATCTTGTCACCTCTCACTAGGCAACAACTTATTCTCATGACTCACAAAGCCATAACACATCTTGTCACCTCTCACTAGGCAACAACTTATTCACATGGCTCACAAGGCCCATAACACATATTGTCACCTCTCACTAGGCAACAAATTATCACATGTCTCACAAGGCCATAACACATCTTGTCACCTCTCACTAGGCAACAACTTATTCACATGGCTCAAAAGGCCCATAACACATATTGTCACCTCTCACTAGGCAAAAATTATCACATGGCTCACAAGGCCATAACGCATCTTGTCACCTCTCACTAAAAACAACTTATTCACATGGCTCACAAGGCCCATAACACATATTATCACCTCTCACTAGGCAAAAAATTATCACATGGCTCACAAGGCCATAACACATCTTGTTATACAAGTATTTAACATGCCTTTCAAGGCTTATGCAATAAGAGAATTACAACCATCCCATCATTGGGATCAGAGTTTCCCCTTTATGACTGATTAGGGTTTCATGTTTATCTTATTGATCCAAACCCTAATTCATTGCTCCACACATCTAGGAGCATACATTGCTATCATAAGTATCCAATTTATTCTCAACAATTATCATCAAATGATTACCAACACAAGGTACAAGTTTCTCTCTCATCCTCTCTAGGATATTGATTACATCACACTTTATTGTTTTGGCTTAACCCTTTCTTGAGGTATGTTAGCCTACGCTTATCAAAGTGCATTAGACTCATTACATTTCAATGTAACAATTAGCGTGACACACTTCATGTGTTACTCATCCATACATATTGGATTTAAGATGCATCAAGGCGTAGCAACCTTAAAGTATTGGATGCGATATTTACCATACCTTGGTGTATCACTTCCCTCACCACTTTTAACTTACTTAAGTTCATCAACTTATCTTGTATTAGGGTATTTCCCATCCTAATACTTAATCCACTATCCCATCATATTAATCTTGTAAAGTTTTGGCCATAAGTCATACACTTGAATCACCCAACTATTATCAATGATATAGACTCATCTTGGCTTAAGACACTGTTGATATAAGGTTGTCCATTATCAACCATTATAGGTGTTTCACCTATAAAGGTATTAGCCACACCATAACTTGATGTTATTCTTATCACTCCTAATAGTGTCTTTCCCACACCTTTACAAGGCTTCTCAGGTTAGAAGTGTGCATATGTTCATCATATCGGGTTGGAGGTGTATAAACACTCACCATATCGGGCTAGGATTTGCACTTGTCTCCATATCGAGCATGAGGTATCTTCTTGACCTCATATTGGGCACAAGGTATATGTATGTGTCGCCCATGATACTTATGAGGTATCAACCCATCACCATGTCGGGCTAGAAGTACATTCAATCTCCCTATCGGGCTAGTCACCATCTAGGGTTAGCCATGATGGGTTAGGGTTACCATATTGTTTAGGGTTGTGTATCGTGCAACCCTGTCGTGCAACCATGTCATACAAGGTCATGTAGGCCTCATGATACTAAGTATCAATGATGTATCATATGATCATATCATGCAATAGCACTTGTTACTCTTCACTTATATCAGGTTACCCAATTTAGGGTTTCTTGTCAACTTACAAGTATACAATTGACCTTGTACCGTGCATGGAGTCTATAATAGACTTCCTATCGTGCAAGAGGTGTATACTACACCCCCATATTGTGCAACAATGTATTCATTCATATCCATATCGTTCAAGTGAAGTAGGTGTATCATCATATCAGGTTAAAGGTGCTTACTTGTGTGCTTGCACCCGATATCACTTTTATAAGGTGATATCATCAGCTTCAAGCTCTAGACCTTTGTTGTAACTATTATAGTTCATGTCAACAGGTCTAAGCAACTAATAGATCTCATAATCTCATCAACTATTTCAGGACATTTCAGAATTAAAAGTATTTCACTAATTATAGCAATTTAGGTGAAGAATAATAACATGGTTGAGTTCAAGTTATATAACCCACCTTAATAACCACTTCAAAGCTTCAAGGCCCAAATCTCCATGTTCCTAAGGTTGAAGATAACTTTATCAAAGGTCCAAGGCTTGTTCACAACTCCTTCATATACAAGGAATCACCATGGATAAGAAATTGGTGAAGAAGAAAAGAAAGGTAGATCATAACCCTAATTCCATGCTTCAATTCAAGCTTGAAGACAACTATATCTTACCTTAGGGTTAAGTTTTGAGTTCCTTAGCTCCTTGGCCGACACCCTACCACTCTTGGGTGATATGGACTTCCTCTTAGCCGACACAACTTTTCTTGTGGCCGATACCCCCTCACTTGTGGCCAAAATCACTTCAATTGGCTGATATCAACTTGCTATGGGCAATATCAACATGGTATGGCCGATATACTTGCTATGGATGATATCCAAGGCCTATTCACGATACCCTTGTGATCTTGCATGACATGCCAACCCTCTTTCATGATATGATACTCACTTGCACGATATGGCACTCACTTGGTAGTCAAAACACTTCACTCTATGGCCGATATCACCCTATATAGCCAATATCACCTACTTGGGCGATATGGTCTTGCCATGGGCGATACCCCAAGGCCCATTGACATGAATTTTCCATGCGTAAAATGCAAGTGTACGCGTCAATGTAGTATAGGCCCTTGTAAGGCCCGAGTCGAACTCAGCAACACTGAACTCTCGATAGACTACTACTAACTGTTTACGATCAGCTAAACCAATTAAAATGGTTTGAGAGTTGTTGTAAAATTAAAAGGAAATAAAATAAAACAAAACAATCGATTAAAGGTTTAATTTAATCAATTCAAGTGGAGATCTTTAGGATTGCGGTTTCACTGCGGGTTATCATTGTATGAATTTTCATCTCATAATTCAGGTTCATCTCTCAATTCGGGTAGTGGCATGTAGTCAGAATTGCCCACTGTCGTGGTACAATTCACTACCTATGTCTAGGTCGGTTCCATCGTCGTAGTAACCTATACCCTAAACTAGGTGCATTAGAAACGACCTCTGGGTTTCCACCATTAATCTTACATCACCTTGTTCAAGGGATTTGTTAATGAATGTGATATCCGTCTCTTTTCAACCATTAATTCTTCTTTCAAAGTAATTAAGGGCATTAGATTATTATTACGGTGATCAAGCATAACAATATAATTGAGAAAACGAATTCATACCACGGATTTAAGAGATTAATGATGAATTACTATGATAAAATTGTCATTCAATGCTTCCCCAGGCTACTCTCAATCCTAAAGATAAAGGGGATTAGCCCCGCATATTCATCTCAGAGCAAAACATGGTAGAGGAAAGGGGAAACATGGAGAAAAACGTGAATGAACTAGAAAACCCCTGAACGGAGAAGATCCAAGCATTCCCTGGCGTAGAATGCACGATCTCCAGCCTTTCGGCGGTGGAAAACGTCTTCTTTGGCGTCCAGAATGGCTGGGGCATGCTTCTGGGATCCGTTCTTCTCTCCACACCTTCTCGAGACGTGTGCAGTGACTAATGACGTCATAGATTGCTCTTGACCGCTATAATTAGGTATATTCACTGAGTTAGGTTGCAAAAATATCGTAGCCGTCAGATTTAGATCGATCTGAAGCAAACTTGTATCTGACGGTGTCGATACCATCGACGCGAGTCGATGGTATCGACCCTGCACGGTATCGGCTGGTCTTCTTTTCTTTTCTTTGTCGCGACTGATGCTAACTCGATACCATCAACGAGGGTCGATGGTATCCACATCCTAAGGTGTCGGTTTTTGTCCTTTTCTATCGCTGTAGCTCCACTTGTCGATAGTATCGACTTCTGGGTCGATAGTATTGACTATCTTCTTGCCAGCAACCTGATGGTGTGTTGATACCATCGACTCTCCTGTCGATAGTATCGAATCTGTGATGCTCCTTGTGGCTGGCAACCTGTGGTCGTGTCGATGGTATCGACCACTGTCGATGGTATCAACAATAGTAGATATTCATTTTTCCTGAAATTGCAACACAAAACCACATAAGCCGAAATAAAACATATTATTGTAATAATTTACGCTCAAAACAATAGAATAAGGGAGATTTGACACTGAGAAAGATCATAGACTAAAGTAAATGAATTATGCAATATTAACCACCAAAATGACCAATAAATGCATAAAACACAAGTAAAACAAGCCTATAAATGCGACTCAAAATCATCGCATCAAACTCCCCTAAGCTTGAACATTGCTCGCCCTCGAGCAACTAAACTTTAGAATAGAATTGCGAGGGTCAACTAAAGAACAGATCATCACAACAAACATCACTATATGATCCCCACCGGACATTCACATTTTGGCCCTTACTAACCACGGAATGATAATTACCCTAAAGGTGACAGTAATCATCCATAAAAGATATCTACCTCAAAATCGATGAACACTATCATGTAAGGCAGTTAGCATAATAAAATTTGCCAGTTCAGACTCGGGGCATCTTGTGATCTCCTATTCTACGTTGCTCACCCTAACTACCACCTACATGGAAGCAACTCTCCTGGTATTCACAAGTGAGGAGAAAATCACGGTGGCCTACCAATTTGAGCAACGGGTGGATGGAATGGGTGGCTCATGGAAGAAATGGAAGCATTATACGGTTTCAACATGCACAAAGCAAAAATGACCTAAATGATGCATATGCAAGTGTAAATGCCCTAATGCCTACATTTGGGTGGAATGATGCATGCACTATCATTCCGTCTCAAGGTGAGATGGAATATCTAAGAGAAAAACATCATGTTCTTATTCTTCTTAATATGTAGTGAAAAGCATGTTCCTTTCTCCCTCTCATTCCTATTTACTTCTCAATTCTTTTTTTTTTTCATTTTCATATATTGTTTAAGACCCTTATATCCAATAATGACAATGAATTATTTGTCGGGATCACTTCTTGTTGCATAACTATATACTTGAAGCATTCAGAAGGTATGGAACAAGTTTATCACCTTTAATGTTTCAGAAGAAATAAGATGCATGATGTGATCTATATGCATACAAATGTAAATACAGCTACAAAATGATAGTCATGCATATAAATGACATGCACCTACAGAGAATGTGCATGTATAACTAATCTAATTTTTTTTATTTTCATACAAAATATGTGGAAATAGTTGCAATGCAAGTACTATCTACATGAGATGCACTCAAAGAAGTTAAAATCGTAATGTACTTCCAGTTCTTAAGGTAGAGTATGAAAATAATGGGGGTGGAAAAATCACAAGACTAATTGACTGAACCTTTGCAAATTATTATGCGTCCCTCCTTATTGACTTGTGTGGTAATTAAGAGGTTTCTCTCTTTTACTTCAAATTAAAGTCTCATTATCATTTGGTTAGTTTAGGCTCAAACAACCAATTCCGTCCACTTTTCATGAATCCTAGGCATGTACAGTTGTGATTTTCTGTTTTAAAGTTGACAAACCCAATCATTTTCTTAAGTTATGTGCTCAAAGTTGAACAACACAAGCTTGCAAACACTAAAATTTTTAAATTTTCCCTTTATTCCCATGTACAAGAAAATGAGATGACACATGACTTAAGACATCCATAATTACACTAGATAGAGTGTGGATCCTACAAACAAACTAAGAATTAAGAAAAACAACAAATGACAAAAGACAAAATAATAAAAACTAAAAACTGAGAAAATTAAAGGATAGAGCTGTTCCAACTCCCCCCAAGCTTGAATTCGACTATGGCCTCATAGTAAAAAAACAACCTTAAAAGGTGGAATAGTGATACCGATCATTCTTCTGGAGGAGGCCGGTACTGCGGGGCCGTGGGGTCCCAAGACGAGTACTGCCCCTGAAAGCTCGGATCATACTGGGGCATGGGTGGAGGTTGTGGATACCCCCCAAAATAATTATGGCTCCAATAATGATCATAGAAGGGCTGCTGCTGCATCTCCATTCTATGTAACCTGTCATGAATGTGCTGTTGGTTGTCGAGGAGGAGGCACTCATTTTCAAAAATGGCCCTCTGATTGTCAAGCAGCCGGTTCGTTGTATCCTGAATACCGGCGTAATGCGATGTATGCTGCTGCTGCTGCGTCTGATAAATATCCTGCAACATGGCATACATCCCCTGCATTGAGTATACATCCTCGCTTTGCTGCGAGGGATGCGGTGGCTGTGGTGGCAGAGGCTGGTAAGAAGATAATGCACCTGGATACATGCGGGGATGCTTCCTAGGTGCCACTCGTGTACGAAGAGGAGTGAAAGCCTCCTCTTCCTCTTTAGCCTCGTCGCCGTCGTTGTCGTCGTTGCCGTCGTCTTCATCCAAACTCTCGATAGAAATGACAGACCATCGAAAATGCTGAGCACCCTCGATGTGGAAAACAAGGTCGGGGAGTGAACATTCCTGATATGCTTGATTAACGTGGCAGTGTGCATACGCCAGGCCATCACGAAGCAGGATGAGGTTGGAGCGGTGCAGATGTTGCAAGTTGACCTTGCTCTTGTTGGAGAGAGGAGTCAGCTGGAAGAAATTCAACCCAAGATAGGAGGCCAGTAGTGTGATGAGCCCTCCAAAGTGAATTGGAGCCTTCCGCGTGCTCCTCTTGACATCCAACATGCGCTGCAAGAAAAACGCTCCCCAGTTACACTCTTCCCGCTTCAGTAACTTGTGCAGGAAAAACAAGTCTATCTCTTGAAACTTGCTGAGAGACAGATCACCACGAGCGAACAAAGTGGTACAAAGCATGCGATGAAGAATCCACATGAACGGATGCTCGAAGTCTGCCACCGCCGCATTGTGGTAGCTCACAGATTTGCCCGGAGGCACAGTCACTAGCTCGGCGAAGATAGCATCATAATCAGTCCGGTTGTCTGGCCTCTGGTACTGATCTCGCCCATGATTCCAGTTATAGATTTCATTGAACTGCCTGAGAGTGAGAGTGTAGTCATTGTTGTGCAGCAGGAAAGAAACACGGCCCTTGATCCATTCACGATCCGTGGCGATGATGTCGTTTGGCACAACACATATGTCCAACGACGCCATGAATTCTGCCACCAGCTCCTTGTACGTGGGCCATTCACTGAAGAATGGCTGGCCGTCAGCGTGGAATTCCATCTCATCGGACCTCCTACCCGTATGCCTTGCCTGCCCCTTGAGCACATAGGCCAGATTAGCCTCGAACCCCAGATTGTAGATTATCTCCCGGTCGACGAAGCGGGTTGGCTCAATCTTCCTTTTCATGATCTCCTCATAGACCTTCTGAACCTCTGTGGAAGGATGAACGATTCACGGACGCGGAATAGAAGTAGTTGGTGGAGGAACGAACTTTGGGATCTCCATTGGATTTTCCCGGGAAGAGGATGCGCCGGCAACATGCACCATTGTCTAGTAAGAAGAAGGATTAGAATATGGAGCTCGGAGAAGGTCGGAGAAGACAATATCCACTCGATGAAGGCTCGGTGAAGAACGTGCGCCGTGGATGCTCATAGCCGGGCTTCGATTGCTCACAAAGATGCACGGTACAATTGGAGAAGGATTGCTCTGAAGTTGTGACGTCATATGACGACAATCCGTCCCTTATGTAACTATGGCCGGTGCTGCTGTATGACCGTCGATACCATCGACGTGAGTCGATGGTATCGACTCCTGTAGCACAATCCGTCCGCCGCTGGTATCGAAAGTCATCGATGGCTTGATGTGGGGGTCTGGATCGATGACGTGTCGATACTATCGACATGTGTCGATGGTATCGACCCATCCCACGGATCGACTCTCTCGATGCAGCGATCGTCGTTGATTTCCTCTCACGGATCGGTGATGTGTCGTGTCGATACTATTGACGCAAGTCGATAGTATTGACTTCTGGTTAGGGCAACACCCTCGCGAGCCCTGACCACCGCTTTCTGCCTGTAACTTGGTTGATACCATCGAAAGGCCTGTCGATGGTATCGACTTCACTGAGACAATTTGCGTATGAATATCTATAGAGATCTCGATAGTATTGACATGCATGTCGATACTATCGACCTCGACTTTGCGATCAACCTGTTGGTGTGTCGATACCATCAACAAGGCCGTCGATAGTATCGACGCAAAGTGATTTTTGCAGCCGCCAACCTGTACCCATCTCGATGCCATCGACACAAGGGTCGATGGTATCGACTCTGCCTCAGTCCTGCTCATAAAGCAAACGATCACGATATATTTTTTACACTAAAAATGAAATCAAATCAAATCAAAGTACAAATGTGAAAGAAACTAACTAAGCTACCGATGGCTGGGTTGCCTCCCAACAAGTGCCCTTATTTAACGTCTTTGGTTAGACGACATGAAGCTCGTCATGCATCCGGAAGAGCAATGAGTTTGACGTCATTCATTTTCCTTGTGAAATCTTCACCGAAGTAAAATTTCAGTCGTTGTCCATTGACCAGGAATGTTGTCTCACCGTCATGCACCATGATTGCGCCATGTGGCCTGACCTCCTCTACGGTGAACGGTTCACTCCATCGGGATTTCAATTTCCCGGGATGCATCTTCAACCTGGAGTTGAACAAAAGTACACGATCTCCTTTCTTGAAGATTTACATCTGCATATGGCGATCATGAATCAACTTTGTTCGCTTCTTGTAGATCCGCGAGCTTTCATATGCATTCATCCGCAGCTCGTCAAGTTCATTGAGTTCAAGTAACCTTTTCTTTCCCACTTTATCATAGCTCAAATTTAGCTTTCGTAGTACCCAGTGCGCTTTATGCTCCAATTCCACCGGAAATTGGCAGGCCCGACCATAAGCCTACCTAAAAGGCGTAGTTCCTATAGGTGTCTTAAACACCGTCCTGTACACCCACAAAGCGTCCGGTAGCAGGGTGCTCCAATTCTTTCTCATGGAAGCCACAGTGCGCTCCAAGATCTTCTTAATCTCCCAATTGGAGACCTCCACTTGCCCTTGAGTTTGCGGGTGGTACGGGGTACCAATGTTGTGCTTTACCCTGTACTTTCTCAATAGTGCCACAAACTTGTGATTCCAGAAATGCGTACCACCATCACTAATGATCATTCTTGGTACACCAAACCTGCAGAAAATGCATTCTCTGACAAACCTGCACACTACATTAGCATCATTAGTCCTTGTGGGTATCGCCTCTACCCACTTTGACACATAATCAACAGCTAAAAGAATGTACAAGTTAGAATTTGAGGACACAAAGGGTCCCATAAAATCAATACCCCACAAGTCGAACACCTCAACCTCTTAAAATACATTGAGAGGCATCTCTTGTCTTTTTGAAATGTTACCTGCCCTTTGGCAAGAATCACATTGCCACACAAAATCATAAGCATCCCTGAACAAAGTAGGCTAGTACATGCCACTTTCAAGTACTTTGGCGGCAGTCCGAGAACTTGCACGGTGGCCACCCGTCGGTAGTGTATGGAAATAATGAAGAACACTTTCGTATTCCACCTCTGGTACACACCTGCGTAAGACACCATCCCTGCACTGCTTCAATAGAATAGGGTCATCCCAGAAATAATAACGCAAAGAATGGAAAAATTTCTTGTTCTCTTGGTATGTCCAATCATCCGAGATAATTTTGCAAGCGAGATAATTGACAATGTAAGAAAACCAAGGATCTTTCGATTTCATAGATAAAAGTTGTTCATCTGGAAATGTCTCGGTAATGGGTATATGTAAATCCTTCTCATCCACCCTTCCAACCTAGACAAATGGTCTGCGACCACATTTTCAATGCCCGCCTTATCTTTGATTTCAATATCAAATTCTTGTAAGAGTAAGATCCACCTAATCAATCTAGGCTTGGCATCCTTTTTATCCATCAAGTACTTAATGGCGGCATGGTCCGTCCATACCACGACTTTTGATCCAACAAGATATTGCAAAAAATTTTCAAAAGCAAAAACAACGGCGAGAAGTTCTTTTTCAGTTGTCGTGTAATTCAACTGTGCGTCATTTAAGGTTTTGGATGCATAGAAAATCACAACGGGTTTATTGTCCACATGTTGTCCCAAAACAGCCCCAACTGCGAAATCGGACGCGTCACACATTAATTCAAACGGCTTTGTCCAATCCGGTGTTTGCACAACCGAGGCTGAAATCAGTTTTTCTTTAAGCACGTTGAATGCATGTAAACACTTGTCATTAAAATAAAAAACATCATCCTTTTCCAACAACTCAGATAATGTTTTGGTGATTTTAGAGAAATCTTTTATAAAGCAGTGATAAAAACCAGCGTGACCTAGAAAACTCCGAACTCCTTTAACCGAATTCGGTGGGGGCAATTTGGAAATAACTTCGATCTTAACCGGGTCTACCTCCAACCCTTTTCTAGACACTTTATGTCCAAGCACAATCCCTTCACTTACCATCATGTGGAATTTCTCCCAATTGAGGACCAAATGTGTGTCCTCACAACGTTGCAAAACCTTGTCCAAATTATATAAACACTCGTCAAAGGATGCACCATAGATAGAGAAATCATCCATAAAAACCTCCAAACAACGTTCAACCATATCAGAAAAGATGGCAAGCATGCAACGCTGAAAGGTTGCCGGTGCATTACACAACCCAAATGGCATACATCGGTACGGAAATGTTCCATAAGGACAAGTGAAGGTGGACTTCTCTTGGTCCTTAGGATCAATGGAAATCTGATTGTACCCTGAATAACCATCAAGAAAACAAAAATGCGATCAGCCGGCTAAACACTCCAAAATATGATCAATGAAAGGAAGAGGGAAATGATCCTTAAGCGTAGCAGCATTCAATCGACGGTAGTCTATACATACATGCCACCCGGTTACCAAGCGGGTCGTGACAAGTTCATTTAACTAATTATGTGTAACAATAATTCCCCCCCTTTTAGGGACTACCTGTGTAGGACTCACCCACGTCTAGTCGGATATAGCATAGATGATACCTGCAGAAAGGAGCTTGATCACCTCCTTCTTGACGACCTCCATCATGCTAGGATTTAGTCGACGCTGTGGCTGAATCACTGGCTTGGCTCCCTCCTCGAGCCGAATCTTGTGCTGGCACAATGTAGGGGAGATCCCCTTGATGTCTGTGACCGACCACCCGAACGCACCTCGGTGGTTCTTCAACACAATCAGCAGTTGGTCTTCCTCCTCGGCACTCAGATATGCCAAAATAATCACAGACAGCTTCTCTTCCTCAGCTAGAAATGCGTACTTCAAGTTCGGTGGCAATGGCTTCAATTCCAAATCTGGCGGGCTGATTAAGGATGACTGAAGCGGTGGTGGGAGTTCGCCAAGGTCTTCATAGTACCTAGAATAAAAGCATGGAAGCACCTGCAACATCTTGGCACACTCCTGTAGTGACTTGCTTCTCATCCAATCATGTGTTATATTGACCAAGCAAGCTTCAAGTGGTAATTCTGGATATGCATTGAAGGCCGAACTCGCTATGGCCTTATCTTCAGTAGAGGGGGGAATGTCCTCCTCTTCATCATTAGGAAAACCCACAGCTTTGCTAAGGGACACAACCTTGGTCTGCTCCATGATGTCAACCGCCAATGTCCCTTTCTCCACCTTAGTCATTACATGAGCCATATCTAAAAATGGCTTCCCTAGACAAAGTGAGATATTGTGATCAAAATGCTTCGCCATGCGGCATTGCTCCTTAGCTTTAGATGACGTGGTGCTGGAAGGCATGACCATCTCGAACCGATCATCAGCGATACCCAAGGTCAAACGACCTCTCCCCATCTTAAGTATCATGTCATCTGTAGCTTGGAAGGGTCGTCCAAGTAGTAACTCATTGCCTTATTCATCTTGCATCTCCATTAAAACAAAGTCTGCTGGAAATACAAACCGATCTACTTTCACCAACATATCTTCGCAAATACCATAAGGCTTCACCACTGAATTGTCTGCCAGCTAAATTGTCATATTGCTTGGCCTTGATTCTTTTAATACCAATTTCTTGAATGTAGAGAGAGGCATCAAATTTATGCTTGCCCCAGAATCACACAGTGCTTCTCCGAATTTCACCTTACCAATGTAACATGAAATGTTGAAGCAGCCTGGATCCTGCCTCTTAGGTGGCAATGTGCCCATGATGAAGGCACTCACCTAATCCTTGAGAACTACAACCTCCGTGTCAGGGATTTTCCTCTTCTTAGTAATGATGTCTTTCAAAAACTTGCCATAAGAGGGAATTTTCTCTATTTCCTCTAATAATGGGATGTTGACAGAGAGCTTTCTGAAACTGTCCAAAAACTTCTTGAACTGGGCATCCACCTTCTTTGCTTTCACACTATTTGGATATGGGACTGGGACAGCCTATGCCCTTTAATGCGACGACACATATGGTGTCTTTTTCTGTGTCTCCTCCTCAACAACAATGGGATCTGTAGTGACATCCTCTGCTATTTCCTCAACCGGCTCTATGACTGAGATTGGCACCTCCTCAGTGGCCTCACCTTCGGTTTCTGATTGGGGTTTTCTTGGTTCATCGGCCCTGGGGTTTAAAAGCTTCTTGCCACTCCTTAGCAAGATTGCCTTCGCCTGTTGGTTTCCTCCTGGAACATTTATGTTACCCGGAAAACCTTGCTGCACTGGCTTCTTCAGATTGGCTATTTCAGCTGCCATTTACGCCATCGACGTCTCTATTGTCCTCATCTGAGCCCCATGGCTCTGCAATGTCTGTCCAAACTGATTCATAAATTCCCCCTGTTGCATGATCTACTGACCAAAAGTGTTCATAAGTTCTTGGTTCTGCTTTATCACTTGGTTGAGAAACTCCGTGCTCTTATCCTCTGGTACTAGCTGGGGTTTTGCATCAGGGTCCTGCAAAAAGTTATTCGGATCCTTCCATGAGAATTTCTTGTCCTTCCTCCATGAGTAATCATTGTTTCTGTACCCCTGCTACTGGCGCATGAATTTGACTTGAGCTTCGTCCTCGGATTCAATATCCTCTTTTGCAAGCAGTTTCTTTGCTAGAAGGTCCATCTTCTCATTGAGCTCTTTGATGGCCCTTGACTCCCCCGCAACTCGAACGTGCTCTACGACATCCCTGTCGCCTAATGATTTCTTGTTGGCCATGTTCTTCAGAAATTCCCAACACCTCATGTCTGTGTTTTTCAAAAAGTATCCTAAGCCTACGGAATCTAAGTTACTTCTATCATGCTCGGAGAGAGCAAAATAGAAGATTTTGACCTGTGTCTCCTTGTCAAGCCCGTGATGTAGCCACCTCCTAAGCATGATCTGAAACCTTTCCCATGTCTCAGAGTAGGTCTCTCCTACCTTCTGGGTGAAATTGTGGATTTTCCTGATCATGTCATTAGTCTTCTCGGGCGGGAAGAACCTTTCAAAGAATACCTCCACCATGTGGTTCCACAATTCCACATATTCATCGTCAAGATTGTGCAACCATTCTCGTGCATTTCCTGCCAGAGAACTCAGGAACAACTTTAGGTAGAGCGTCTCCTGTAGAAATCTATCAATTTTAATCATGTCACAATTCTCCACGAATTGGCTTATATGAGTGACTGGGTCTTCGCTCTTTAGCCCATGGAACACATTTGACTTGACCAAGTTGATTAATGCAGGATCAATCTTGTAATTTGGAATGTTTATCGCCTGCTTCTTTATTGGCCCCTTTGACGCAGATGAAGAAGAAGCCTTAATCTTCTCCCATATTGTTTGTTCCTCTGCCATTTTTTCTAGTTCGGATTCTGAATCTGTTTCTTCCAAGTGGTCTTGATTGTAATCCTCCTCGTCGTAAGGTCCCAGCTATGGAACATCTGGTACCTATTGCGTGTAGTCGGTGCTATGCATCTGCACCATGCACAGTACTTGCAAAATGAAAATTTCAGTTCAGTACCGTGCCAGACGATTACAAAAATTGGAAAGATAGACTATGAATTTTAGAAATAATTTCAAAATAATAAAAATAAAAAGGTGGCCTAGAATGGCCGCTTGCGACACTCGTAGTGCCGACAATTGCCATGTCGTCGACAATGACGCCAAAAACTTGACACAAATTTTCTGTGCGTAAAACGTAAGTGTACGCGTCAATGTAGTATAGGCCCTTGTAAGGCCTGAGTCGAACTCAGGAACACTGAAATATCGGTAGACTACTACTAACTGTTTGCGATCAGCTAAAATGATTAAAATGGTTTGAGAGTTGTTGTAAAATTAAAAGGAAATAAAATAAAACAAAACAATCGATTAAAGGTTTAATTTAATCAATTCAAGTGGAGATCTTTAGGATTGTGGTTTCACCACGGGTTATCATTGTATGAATTTTCATCTAATAATTCAGGTTCATCTCTCAATCTGGGTAGTGGCCTGTAGTCAGAATTGCCCACTATCATAGTACAATTCACTACCTATGTCTAGGTCGGTTCCACCGTTGTAGTAACTATACCCTAAATTAGGTGCATTAGAAACGACCTCTGGGTTTCCACCATTAATCTTACATCACCTTGTTCAAGGGATTTGTTAATTAATGTGATATTTGTCTCTTTTCAACCGTTAATTCTTATTTCAAAGTAATTAAGGGCATTAGATTATTATTATGGTGATCAAGCATAACAATATAATTGAGAAAACAAATTCATACCATGGATTTAAGAGAGTAATGATGAATTGCTATGATAAAATTGTCATACAATGCTTCCCCGGGCTACTCCCGGTCCTAAAGATAAAGGGGATTAGCCCTGCATGTTCATCTCAGAGCAAAACATGGTAGAGAAAAGGGGAAACATGGAGAAAAATGTGAATGAACTAGAAAACCCCTGAATGGAGAAGATCCAAGCATTCACTGGCGTAGAATGTGCGATCTCCGGCCTTTCGGCGGTGGAAAATGTCTTCTTTGGCATCCAGAACGGCTGGGGCGTGCATCTGGGATCTGTTCTTCTCTCCACACCTTCTCGGGACGCGTGCAGCGGCTAATGACGTGATAGATTGCTCTTGGCCACCGTCATTAGGTATATTCACCGAGTTAGGTTGCAAAAATATCGTAGCCGTCGAATTTAGATCGATCTGAAGAAAACTTGTATCTGACGGTATCGATACCATCGACGCGAGTCAATGGTATCGACCCTGCATGGTATCGTCTGGTCTTCTTTTCTTTTCTTTGTCGCGACTGATGCTAACTCAATACCATCGATGAGGGTCAATGGTATCGACATCCTAAGGCATCAGTTTTTGTCCTTTTCTGTCGCTGTAGCTCCACTTGTCGATAGTATCGACTGTCTTCTTGCCAAAAACCTGATGGTGTGTCGATTCCATCGACTCTCCTGTCGATAGTATCGACTCTGCGATGCTCTTTGCGGCTGGCAACTTGTGGTCGTGTCGATGGTATCGACAGCAGCAGATATTCGTTTTTCCTGAAATTGCAACACAAAACCACATAAGCCGAAATAAAACATATTATTGTATTCATTTATGCTCAAAACAATAGAATAAGGGATATTTGACACTGAGAATGATCATAGACTGAAGTAAATGAATTATGTAATATTAACCACCAAAATGACCAATAAATGCATAAAACACAAGTAAAACAAGCCTATAAATGCGACTCAAAATCATCGCATCACCCATGCACGATAACACGACATCCCTTCACGATATGGGAGCTCTATGCATGATACCTTAGGGTAGGAGGGTGGTAAGGGTCGCAAAATTGCACCAAGGGGTGAAACTAGGTGTATAAATACTTGTTGATCATGAAGAAAGGTAAAAATAAGGTGTCAACATTTTGAGCTAGTAGGTGCCACGTGTCATGCATGGGTGACACGTGTCCATGCATGCATCAACATTTATCTTGACATGAAAAAAGGATGACGATCATCTAAAGATACAAATTCGTCCATTTCTTATCCATTTGGATAAGTCATCTAGGTTTAATCACTATTTTATGTCAAGCCGATACACTTTTTCTAAGGAAACTTGTTGGCCATCATACCTCACCTCCTTGAGGTGCTTTGAATGATATGGACTTTTCCAAGAGTCCAAAAAATGATATGGAACACCTCCTTGGGATCCATGGCCGATAGGCACTTATATATAAGCTTTTCAACTTGATACAACTCAAGTTAAGCTTCCAAATTCAACCCTTTTTCTTGGTCATTTCATCACCAAGATTACCATCATTCATAATGGAATAAAACATGGTATATAATTCATTATCTCTCCTCTAAATGATACATAGAGGAAATAGGGACATTCTAGAGGTGGTAATTTGCATATCAACCCCACGTTTTTGGTAAATTACAATTTGTACCAAAATTGGTGCACAATGTACCAACATTGTTCAAACAAGTTCAAACTTGGAATTTAGGCTTTGCACAAGCCACCACTTAACATCATTCTCTCTATTATGATTGTAAAACACATGTGGTACATTCAACATGTGACATTTTGCATTAAAACCCCTCAACTTGGGTAAATTGCACTTTGGTCCAAAATGAAGGAACATTGCTCAAACATCATTCAATCAGGACCAAACTTGAAACATAAGTTTGTATATGATGAAGAAACTCCTTAGAGGATTATATTAGAGTTATAAGTAACTTTATTAGCCAAAACAAATAGGGTTACCTCATAACCCAGGTTAGGGTCGTTACAAGTTATAAACCCCTAACAAGGATTTCGTCCCCGAAATCCCAGGAAAAGGGAGGGACAAATTATTCATTAATCATGCCCTCAAGTCTCCACCTAAATTCTTAATGTTATGGAGATACCATAGATCTGTAGTTCACACAAAGTTCCTTTCACCCAATTCTTAATGTTATGGAGATACCATAGATCATAAACCCCTAACATATGATGTCCATATTATAGAAAGGAAGAAGCATAAAAGAGTATAATTCTATCATCACCCAAGAATATTTATCAAAAGGGAAACATAAATATCTAACAGAGATAATTCACTCATCAATCTTTTATTCGTTTGGAAAAGTACACTTAGCAAAACTCTATTTAGTTGGGAATGCTCACTTAGCTTTTCCTTTTTATTGGGAATGTTCACTTAGCTCTTCCCATTTAGGAATGTTCACATGGCTCTTCTTATTTAATTGGGAATGTTCACACAGCTCTTCCCATTTAGGAATGTTCACACAACTCTTCCTATTTAATTGGGAATGTTCACACAACTCTTCCCATTTAGGAATGTTCACACAACTCTTCCTATTTAATTGGGAATGTTCACACAGCTCTTCCCATTTAGGAATGTTCACATAGCTCTTCCTATTTAATTAGGAATGTTCACACAGCTCTTCCCATTTAGGAATGTTCACACAACTCTTCCTATTTAATTGGAAATGTTCACATAGCTTTTCCCATTTAGGAATGTTCACACAGCTCTTCCTATTTAATTGGGAATGTTCACACAACTCTTCCCATTTAGGAATGTTCACACAACGCTTCCTATTTAATTGGGAATGTTCACACAACTCTTCCCATTTAGGAATGTTCACACATCTCTTCCTATTTAATTAGGAATGTTCACACAACCCTTCCCATTTAGGAATGTTCACACATCTCTTCCTATTTAATTGGGAATGTTCAAACAGCTCTTCCCATTTAGGAATGTTCACACAACTCTTCCTATTTAATTGGGAATGTTCACACAGCTCTTCCCATTTAGGAATGTTCACACAGCTCTTCCTATTTAATTGGGAATGTTCACACAGCTCTTCCCATTTAGGAATGTTCACACAACTCTTCCTATTTAATTGGGAATGTTCACACAACTCTTCCCATTTAGGAATGTTCACACAACTCTTCCTATTTAATTGGATTATACTCTCTAGATTGTTTCAGAATGACTACTTGATCAGAGTAATAAAAAATACAACAATCTAAGAGTTTCATATTTGACTTATCTTCAATAATCATATACCTGGCCTGGGTATACAAGTATTGAGATTAGGTAGTATGTACTTTATTTACTATCATATTCCTCACTTCTCATATCATTATACACACATGATTTTTCATTTCTGAATTTTCTTCAGATATTGCTTCAATATCTCATCTTTTATTACACAGATAAGAGAGATTATAAAGCATTTTAAGGAGCACTGAGTAAAATGTAAGTTCTCTTCTTCCTTGTGTCCTTATAGGATTGGTTAAAGGAAGTTCAAAAACAACTACTTTCTTATTTTTAACATGTAGAATCAGGAAATAAAATATCAGAATGAATTCTATTTCATCTGACTATTACCCCTCACGGTCATCTACTGCTTTAGGTTAACTTAACACATTGAGTCTAGTTGTTTCATGTTGTTGCTTTTGCCTTTTTACGTTATTGGGCTATAACTTTTCATAAGCCTTGCCGAGTCTACCTCAGTTGTTGAGTCATTTCCTCCCTTCTTTTCAAGGAAAAGAGTTTAGTATGCTCAACAAGTCCATATCCATAACATGTCTTGTCCTCGTACCATGGTCTTATCATTCTTATTACTGATGTAGAGACTAAACCATGGGTTCTTACAGGTGGAAAGTTAGGACCTTTACCCTTACATAATGACTACTGCCCTGGTGCACTAGGCATTTATTGCACTGGTGGTACCAAAACTTTGGCTTTTCAGAACAACTAGGCAAATGTCTCTAAAATTATAGAGACCTTACCTTAAATCTCAGCTTATTGCCCCTCCTTGGGCACTACCATCACAGATGTACTATCTGTCTAATCTTTTGGCAGAGTCTACTTTCTCGCCAGATGTTAATATTTCCCACATTTTACACTGTTCCAACATAACTCTGCATTTAGGAATCTTTTCAAAGCCCAAAGTTTCTGTATTAAGGACTGGTAACCTAAGTTGTAATGCTAGTATCCAGTATTCTATATGCATCACTGTTGTCCTAACCTATCCTTCAAGAGCATAAACATAGGATTCTCTATCCTGATCAGGTCAAGATGGAAATTCTCAGGCACTTGTTCTTCTCTTGCCTGATCCCATGCACCCTCTCTTGGTGCAACAATATTGCCCTTAGCAATGTGTTCCTCATGTTCCCAGTCATTTACAAACTTTACCCTCTACTCTGCATAAGCAGAAGTCACTATAGGGTATACTGGAGGACACTAACACAAACTCAACACTATAGTCCTATGACTCTATAGACTCAGCGAACCTTAAGCTCTGATACCAAACTTTGTGATGACAGTCGCCAAACTGACAAACAAATCATTACTAATTAAGAGGAATAAACATAAACAACAGATTAACAAAAATCACTAAAATTTAAAACCATTTTGTAAGGAGATCCTTGTACAGAAAACTTTACTGAAAGATCTAAAACCTTATATACATCATTATTCACATTGTACATATCTGGTACATCTTATCAAAAGGACAACATATAACAGTTGCTCTATCAAAACACATACTGGAGCAACATAAAACCACGAGGCATTCAAGCCAAAACCTCAGATCGTTTATGAAACAATAACGAACCAACTCCAAGGACCTGAGAGTACAAAGACGACACATATGACTTCTATCTACAAGACACGGCAGACAATACACTCAACCTGAGCTGTCACTGCTGCCTCAACTGTTGTTCCTCCTCTGTAAAAAGGTCTTCACCTCCTCGTGCACATCCACCTAAAAATTTGGATCCCACGGGGGTGAGACAATTGTAATTGTCCCAGCGAGAGATATAACTCTCCGCCGATCATGTTATTATCACAGTTAAATAGTATTAAACTGAGCAGAGGATAAGCAGTTTAGGATATTCTCATATTTTAAAACATTGCAACTATCTATGATAGAGCAGTAAATCATCCATTCTCTTTATAAGGAATATGAAGAACACGTATATCATTTACCCTTCATACTATCTCAAGCTTATCCTATGATGCTCATTATCATGGTATGACATCCATGAATCATTCTCATTTCTATTTGTTGGCCTCAGCCAATCTACTAACTAGATATTTGATTGTATCAGTCATGTGAGTATACATCATCATATTATATTCAGGCATTGGACTATGCCAATCCTGTGCAACTATTTCACGCATTGGACTATGCCAATCCTGTACAAACATCATTGAATACCCCATCACTTTTACTAGGCATTATACCTTGGCCAAGCCATCATGCTTATTCACATCCTTTCTATAAACAAGTATCCCTCTCATATATTTCAAATACTATAGCCCTTAATTGGCTATAAGCATAAAGCATGTATGATCAAGATTTCATTTTTATTATTGTATCCATTTATTATTATCATTATATTACTAAGTTTCCATTTCTTAGTTTATTTTGAACATTATCATTTCTTACATGAGACTTTTATAAACACCTTGTTACCTCTCACTAGGCAACAACTATCCTCATGGCTCACAAGGCCCATTAAGTATCTTGTCACCTCTCACTAGGCAACAAATTATCACATGGTTCACAAGGCAAGGCCATAACACATCTTGTCACATCTCACTAGGCAACAACTTATTCTCATGACTCACAAAGCCATAGCACATCTTGTCACCTCTCACTAGGAAACAACTTATTCACATGGCTCACAAGGCCCATAACACATATTGTCACCTCTCACTAGGCAACAAATTATCACATGGCTCACAAGGCCATAACACATCTTGTCACCTCTCACTAGGCAGCAACTTATTCACATGGCTCACAAGGCCCATAACACATATTGTCACCTCTCACTAGGCAACAAATTAGCACATGGCTGACAAGGCCATAACACATCTTGTCACCTCTCACTAGGCAACAACTTATTCACATGGCTTACAAGGCCCATAAGACATATTGTCACCTCTCACTAGGCAACAAATTATCACATGGCTCACAAGGCCATAACACATCTTGTTATACACATATTTAACATGCCTTTCAAGGCTTATGCAATAAGAGAATTACAACCATCCCATCATTGGGATCAGGGTTTCCCCTTTATGACCGATTAGGGTTTCATGTTTATTTTATTGATCCAAACCCTAATTCGTTGCTCCACACATCTAGGAGCATACATTGCTATCATAAGTATCTAATTTATTCTCAAAATTTATCATTAAATGATTACCAACACAAGGTACGCGTTTCTCTCTCATCCTCTCTAGGATATTGATTACATCACACTTTATTGTTTTGGCTTAACCCTTCCTCAAGGTATGTTAGCCTACACTTATCAATGTGCATTAGACTCATTACATTTCAATGTAACAATTGGCGTGACACACTTCATGTGTTACTCATCCATACAGATTGGATTTAAGATGCATCAAGGTGTAGCAACCGTAAAGTATTGGATGTGATATTTACCATACATTGGTGTATCACTTCCCTCATCACTTTTAACTTACTTAAGTTCATCAACTTATCTTGTATTAGGGTATTTCCCATCCTAATAATTTATCCACTATCCCATCATATTAATCTTGTAAAGTATTGGCCATAAGTCATACACTTGAATCACCCAACTATTATCAATGATATAGACTCATCTCGGGTTAAGACACTGTTGATATAAGGTTGTCCATTGTGAAACACTATAGGTGTTTCACCTATAAAGGTATTATCCACACCATAACTTGGTGTTATTCTTATCACTCCTAAGTGTGTCTTGCCCTCACCTTTACAAGGCTTCTCAGGTTAGAAGTGTGCATATGTTCATCATATCGGGTTGGAGGTGTATAAACACTCACCATATCGGTCTAGGATTTGCACTTGTCTCCATATCGCGCATGAGGTATCTTATTGACCTCATATTGGGCACAAGGTATATGTATGTGTCACTCATGATACTTATGAGGTATCAACCCATCACCATGTCGGGCTAGAAGTACATTCAATCAGCCTATCGGGCTAGTCACCATCTAGGGTTAGCCATGATGGGTTAGGGTTACCATATTGTTTAGGGTTGTGTATCGTGCAACCCTATCGTGCAACCATGTCATAAAAGGTCATGTAGGCCTCATGATACTAAGTATCAATGATGTATCATATGATCATATCATGCAATAGCACTCGTTACTCTTCACTTATATCGGGTTACCCAATTTAGGGTTTCTTGTCAACTTACAAGTATACAATTGACCTTGTATCGTGAATGGAGTCTATAATAGACTTCCTATCGTGCAAGAGGTGTATAATACACCCCCATATCGTGCAAAAATGTATTCATTCATATCCATATCGTTCAAGTGAATTAGGTGTATCATCATATCAGGTTAAAGGTGCTTACTTGTGTGCTTGCACCCGATATCACTTTTATAAGGTGATATCATCATCTTCAAGCTCTAGACCTTTGTTATAACTATTATAGTTCATGTCAACAGGTCTAAGCAACTAATAAAACTCATAATCTCATCAAATATTTCAGGATATTTCGGAATTAAAAGTATTTCACTAATTATAGCAATTTAGGTGAAGAATAATAACATGGTTGAGTTCAAGTTATATAACCCGCCTTAAGAACCACTTCAAAGCTTCAAGGTCCAAAGCTCCATATTCCTAAGGTTGAAGATGACTTTATCAAAGGTCCAAGGCTCGTTCACAACTCCTTCATATACAAGGAATCACCATGGATAAGCAATTGGTGAAGAAGAAAAGAAAGGTAGATCATAACCCTAATTCCATGCTTCAATTCAAGCTTGAAGACAACTATATCTTACCTTAGGGTTAAGTTTTGAGTTCCTTAGCTCCTTGGCCGACACCCTACCACACTTGGGAAATATGGAATTCCTCTTGGCCGACACAAATTTTCTTTTGGCCGATACCCCCTCATTTGTGGCCAAAATCACTTCAATTGGCTGATATCAACATGCTATGGGAAATATCAACATGGTATGGCCGATATACTTGCTATGGACGATATCCAAGGCCTATGCACGATACCCTTGTGCTCTTGCACGACATGACACCCCTCTTGAAGGATATGATACTCACTTGCACGATATGGCACTCACTTGGTAGTCAAAACACTTCACTCTATGGCCGATATCACCCTATATAGCCAATATCACCTACTTGGGGCGATATGGCCATGCCATGGGCGATACCCCAAGGCCCATGCTCGATAGCACATCATCCTTCACGATATGGGAGTTATATGCACGGTACCTTATGGTAGGAGGATGGTAAGGGTCGCAAAATTGCACCAAGGGGTGAAACTAGGGGTATATATACTTGTTGATCATGAAGAAAGGCAAAAATGAGGTGTCAACATTTTGAGCTAGTAGGTGCCACGTGTCATTCATGGGTGACACGTGTCCATGCATGCATAAACATTTATCTTGACATGAAAAAAAGATGAGGATAATCTAAAGATGTAAATTCATCCATTGCTTATCCATTTGGATAAGTCATATAGGTTTAATCACTATTTTATGTCAAGCCGATACACTTTTTCTAAGGAAACTTGTTGGCCGTCATACCTCACCTCCTTGAGGTTCTTTGAACTATATGGACTTTGAGAAGAGTCCAAAAAACGATATGGAACACCTCCTTGGGCTCCATGGCCGATAGGCACTCATATATAAGCTTTTCCACTTCATACAACTCAAGTTAAGCTTCCAAATTCAACCCTTTTTCTTGGTCATTTCATCACCAAGATTACCATCATTCATAATGGAATAAAACATGATATATCATTCATTATCTCTCCTCTAAATGATACATAGAGGAAATAGGGACATTCTAGAGTTGGTAATTTGCATATCAACCCCACATTTTGGGTAAATTACAATTTGTACCAAAATTGGTGCACAATGTACCAACATTGTTCAAACAAGTTCAAACTTAGAATTTAGGATTTGCACAAGCCACCACTTAACATCATTCTCTCTCTTATGATTGTAAAACACATGTGGTACATTCAACATGTGACATTTTGCATTATAACCCCTCAACTTGGGTAAATTGCACTTTGGTCCAAAATGAAGGAACATTGCTCAAACAACATTCAATCAGGACCAAACTTGAAACATAAGTGTGTTATATGATGACCAAACTCCTTAGAGGATTATATTAGAGTTCTAATAAACTTTATTAGCCAAAAAAAATAGGGTTACCTCATAACCTAGGTCAGGGTCGTTACAAGTTATAAACCCCTAACAAGGATTTCGTCCCCGAAATCCCAGGAAAAGGGAGGGACAGATTATTCATTAATCATGCCCTCAAGTCTCCACCTAATTTCTTAATATTATGGAAATACCATAGATCTGTAGTTCACACAAAGTTCCTTTCACTAATTCAACCTTATCAATGTTTATGTTTATGCAGAGCATAAACCCTTAACATATGATGTCCATATTATTGAAAGGAAGAGGCATAAAAGAGTATACTTCTATCATCACCCAAAAATATTTATCAAAAGGGAAACATATATATCTAAAAGAGATAATTCACTCATCAATATTTTATTCATTTGGAAAAGTTCACTTAGCAAAACTCTATTTAGTTGGGAATTCTCACTTAGCTTTTCCTTTTTATTGGGATTGTTCACTTAGCTCTTCCCATTTAGGAATGTTCACACAACTCTTCCTATTTAATTGGGAATGTTCACACAGCTCTTCCATTTAGGAATGTTCACACAACTCTTCCTATTTAATTGAGAATGTTCACACAACTCTTCCCATTTTGGAATGTTCACACAACTCTTCCCATCTAGGAATGTTCACACAACTCTTCCTATTTAATTGGGAATGTTCACATAGCTCTTCCCATTTAGGAATGTTCACACAACTCTTCCTATTTAATTGGGAATGTTCACACAACTTTTCCCATTTAGGAATGTTCACACAACTCTTCCTATTTAATTGGGAATGTTCACACAGCTCTTCCCATTTAGGAATGTTCACACAACTCTTCCTATTTAATTGGGAATGTTCACATAACTCTTCCCATTTAGGAATGTTCACACAACTCTTCCTATTTAATTGGGAATGTTCACACAGCTCTTCCCATTTAGGAATGTTCACACAACTCTTCCTATTTAATTAACAATGTTCACACAACTCTTACCATTTAGGATTGTTCACATAGCTCTTCGTATTTAATTGGATTATACTCTCTAGATTGTTTTAGAATGACTACTTGATCAGAGTAATAAAAAAGACAACAATCTAAGAGTTTCATACTTGCCTTATCTTCAATAATCATATACCTAGCCATGGTATACAAGTATTGAGATTAGGTAGTATGTACTTTATTTACTATCATATTCCTCACTTCTCATATCATTATACACACATGATTTTTCATTTCTGAATTTTCTTCAGATATTGCTTCAATATCTCATCTTTTATTACACATATAAGAGAGATTATAAAGCATTTTAAGGAACACTGAGTAAAATGTAAGTTCTCTTCTTTCTTGTGTCCTTATAGGACTGGTTAAAGGAAGTTCAAAAACAACTACTTTCTTATTTTTAACATGTAGAATCAGGAAATAAAATATCAGAATGAATTCTATTTCATCTGACTATTACCCCTCACGGTCATCTATTGCTTTAGGTTGACTTAACACATAGAGTCAAGTTGTTTTATGTTGTTGCTTTTGCTTTTTACGTTATTGGGTTGTAACTTTTCATAAGCCTTGCCGAGTCTACCTCAGTTGTTGAGTCATTTCCTCCCTTCTTTTCAAAGAAAAGAGTTTAGTATGCTCAACAAGTCCATATCCATAACATGTCTTGTCCTCGTACCATGGTCTTATCAGTCTTATTACCGATGTAGAGACTAAACCATGGGTTCTTACTGGTGGAAAGTTAGGACCTTTGCCCTTACATAATGACTACTGCCCTGGTGCACTAGGCATTTATTGCACTGGTGGTACCAAAAACTTTGGCTTTTCAGAACAACTAGGAAAATGTCTCTATAATTATAGAGACTTTACCTTAAATCTCAGCTTATTGCCCCTCCTTGGGCACTACCATCACAGATGTACTATCTGTCTAATCTTATGGAAGAGTCTACTTTCTCGCCATATGTTAATCTTTCCCACATTTTCCACTGTTCCAACATAACTCTGTCATTTAGGAATCTTTTCAAAGCCCAAAGTTTATGTATTAAGGACTGGTAACCTAGGTTGTAATGCTAGTATCCAGTATTCTATATGCATCACTGTTGTCCTAACCTGCCCTTCAAGAGCATAAATAGAGGATTCTCTATCCTGATAAGGTCAAGATGGGAATTCTCAGGCACTTGTTCTTCTCTTGCCTGATCCCATGCACCCTCTCCTGGTGCAACAATATTGCCCTTAGCAATGTGTTCCTCGTGTTCCCCAGTCATTTATAAACTTTACCCTCTACTCTGCATAAGCAGAAGTCACTATAGGGTATATTGGAGGACACTAACACAAACTCAACACTTTAGTCCTATGACTCTGTAGACTTAGCGAACCTTAAGTTCTGATACCAAACTTTGTGACGACAGTCGCCAAACTGACAAACAAATCGTTACTAATTAAGAGGAATAAACATAAACAACGGATTAACAAAAATCACTACAATTTAAAACCATTTTGCAAGGAGATCCTTATACAAAAAACTTTACTGAAAGATCCAAAACCTTATATACATCATTATTCACATTGTACATATCCGGTACATCTTATCTCAAGGACAACATATAACAGTTGCTCTATCAAAACACATACTGGAGAAACATAAAACCTTGAGGATTTCAAGCTAAAACCTTAGATCGTTCATGAAACAATAACGAACCAACTCCAAGGACCTGAGAGTACAAAGACGAAACATAGGACTTCTCTCTACAAGACACAACAGACATTACACTCAACCTGAGCTGTCACTGCTGCCTCAACTATTGTTCCTCCTATGTAAAAAGGTCTTCACCTCCTCGTGCACATCCACCTAAAAATTTGGATCCCACGGGGGTGAGACAATTGTAATTGTCCGAGCGAGAGATATAACTCTCCGCCGACCATGCTATTATCACAGTTAAATAGTATTAAAGTGAGTAGAGGATAAGCAGTTTAGGATATTGTCATATTTTAAAACATTGCAACTATCTATGATAGAGTAGTAAATCATCCATTCTCTTTATAAGGAATATGAAGAACACGTATATCATTTACCCTTCATACTATCTCAAGCTTATCCTATGATGCTCATTATCATGGTATGTCATCCATGAATCATTCTCATTTCTATTTGTTGGCCTCATCCAATCTACTAACCATATACTTAATTGTATCAGTCATGTGAGTATACATCATCATATTATATTCAGGCATTGGACTATGCCAATCCTGTGCAACTATTTCAGGCATTGGACTATGCCAATCCTGTGCAAACATCACTGAATACCACATCACTTTTACTAGGCGTTATACCTTGGCCAAGCCATCATGCTTATTCACATCCTTTCTATAAATAAGTATCCCTGTCATATATTTCAAATACTATAGCCCTTATTTGGCTATAAGCATAAAGTATGTATGATCAAGATTTCATTATTATTATTGTATCCATTTATTATTATCATTATATTACTAAGTTTCCATTTCTTAGTTTCTTTTGAACATTATCATTTCTTACATGAGACTTTTATAAACACCTTGTTACCTCTCACTAGGCAACAACTATCCTCATGGCTCACAAGGCCCATTAAGTATCTTATCACCTCTCACTAGGCAACACATTATCACATGGCTCACAAGGCCATAACACATCTTGTCACCTCTCACTAGGCAACAACTTATTCACATGGCTTACAAGGACCATAACACATATTGTCACCTCTCACAATGCAACAAATTATAACATGGCTCACAAGGCCATAACACATCTTGTTATACATGTATTTAACATGCCTTTCAAGGCTTATGCAATAAGAGAATTACAACCATCCCATCATTGGGTTCAGGGTTTCCCCTTTATGACCGATTAGGGTTTCATGTTTATTTTATTGATCCAAACCCTAATTCATTGCTCCACACATCTAGGAGCATACATTGCTATCATAAGTATCCAATTTATTCTCAACATTTATCATCAAATGATTACCAACACAAGGTACGAGTTTCTCTCTCATCCTCTCTAGGATATTGATTACATCACACTTTATTGTTTTGGCTTAACCCTTTCTCAAGGTATGTTAGCCTACACTTATCAAAGTGCATTATACTCATTACATTTCAATGTAACAATTGGCGTGACACACTTCATGTGTTACTCATCCATACATATTGTGTTTAATATGCATCAAGGTGTAGCGACCTTAAAGTATTGGATGTGATATTTACCATACCTTGGTGTATCACTTCCCTCATCACTTTTAACTTACTTAAGTTCATCAACTTATCTTGTATTAGGGTATTTCCCATCCTAATACTTTATCCACTATCCCATCATATTAATCTTGTAAAGTATTGGCCATAAGTCATACACTTGAATCACCCAACTATTATCAATGATATAGACTCATCTCGGGTTAAGACACTGTTCATATAAGGTTGTCCATTATCAACCACTATAGGTGTTTCACCTATAAAGGTATTAGCCACACCATAACTTGGTGTTATTCTTATCACTCCTAAGAGTGTTTTGCCCTCACCTTTACAAGGCTTCTCAGGTTAGAAGTGTGCATATGTTCATCATATCGGGTTGGAGGTGTATAAACACTCACCATATCGGGCTAGGATTTGCACTTGTCTCCATATCGAGCATGAGGTATCTTCTTGAACTCATATTGGGTACAAGGTATATGTATGTGTAACCCATGATACTTATGAGGTATCAACCCATCACCATGTCGGGCTAGAAGTACATTCAATCACCCTATCAGGCTAGTCACCATCTAGGGTTAGCCATGATGGGTTAGGGTTACCATATTGTTTAGGGTTGTGTATCATGCGACCCTGTCGTGCAACCATGTCATACAAGGTCATTTAGGCCTCATGTATCAATGATGTATCATATGACCATATCATGCAATAGCACTTGTTACTCTTCACTTATATCGGGTTACCCAATTTAGGGTTTCTTGTCAACTTACAAGTATACAATTGACCTTGTATCGTGCATGGAGTCTATAATAGACTTCCTATCATGCAAGAGGTGTATACTACGCCCCCATATCGTGCAACAATTTATTCATTCATATCCATATCGTTCAAGTGAAGTAGGTGTATCATCATATCAGGTTAAAGGTGCTTACTTGTGTGCTTGCACCCGATATCACTTTTATTAGGTGATATCATCATCTTCAAGCTCTAGACCTTTGTTCTAACTATTATAGTTCATGTCAACAGGTCTAAGAAACTAATAGAACTCATAATCTCATCAACTATTTCAGGCAATTTCGGAATTAAAAGTATTTCACTAATTATAGCAATTTAGGTGAAGAATAATAACATGGTTGAGTTCAAGTTATATAACCCGCCTTAAGAACCACTTCAAAGCTTCAAGGTCCAAAGATCCATGTTCCTAAGGTTGAATATGACTTTATCAAAGGTCCAAGGCTCGTTCAAAACTCCTTCATATACAAGGAATCACCATGGATAAGCAATTGGTGAAGAAGAAAAGAAAGGTAGATCATAACCCTAATTCCATGCTTCAATTCAAGCTTGAAGACAACTATATCATACCTTAGGGTTAAGTTTTGAGTTATTTAGCTCCTTGGCCGGCACCCTAACACTCTTTGGCAATATGTACTTCCTATTGGACGACAAAACTTTGCTTGTGGCCGATACCCCCTCACTTGTGGCCAAAATCACTTCAATTGGCTGATATCAACTTGCTATGGGCAATATCAACATGGTATGGCCGATATACTTGCGATGGACGATATCCAAGGCCTATGCACGATACCCTTGTTCTCTTGCACGACATGCCACCCCTCTTGCAATATGATACTCACTTTCATGATATGACACTCACTTGGTAGTCAAAACACTTCACTCTATGGCCGATATCACCCTATATAGCCAATATCACCTACTTGGGCGATATGGTTTTGCCATGGGCGATACCCCAAGGACCATGCACGATACCACATCATGCCTTCACGATATGGGAGCTCTATGCACGATACCTTAGGGTAGGAGGGTGGTAATGGTCGCAAAATTACACCAAGGGGTGAAACTAGGGGTATATATACTTGCTGATCATGAAGAAAGGCAAAAATGAGGTGTCAACATTTTAAGCTAGTAGGTGCCACGTGTCATGCATGGGTGACACGTGTCCATGCATGCATAAAAAATTATCTTGACAAGAAAAAAGGTTGAGGATCATCTAAAGATGCAAATTTTTCCATTGCTTATCCATTTGGATAAGTCATCTAGGTTTAATCACTATTTTATGTCAAGCCGATACACTTTTTCTAAGGAAACTTGTTGGCCGTCATACCTCACCTCCTTGAGGTGCTTTGAACTATATGGACTTTTCCAAGAGTCCAAAAAAAGATATGGAACACCTTCTTGGGCTCCATGTCTGATAGGCACTCATATATAAGCTTTTCAACTTGATACAACTCAAGTTAAGCTTCCAAATTCAACCCTTTTTCTTGGTCATTTCATCACCAAGATTACCATCATTCATAATGGAATCAAACATGGTATATCATTCATTATATATCCTATATATGATACATATAGGAAATAGGGACATTCTAGAGGTGGTAATTTGCATATCAACCCCACGTTTTGGGTAAATTACAATTTGTACCAAAATTGGTGCACAATGTACCAACATTGTTCAAACAAGTTCAAACTTGGAATTTAGGCTTTGCAAAAGCCACCACTTAACATCATTCTATCTCTTATGATTGTAAAACACATGTGGTACATTCAAAATGTGACATTTTGCATTA
This sequence comes from Alisma plantago-aquatica, assembly GCA_963693085.1. Taxonomy (NCBI): domain Eukaryota; kingdom Viridiplantae; phylum Streptophyta; class Magnoliopsida; order Alismatales; family Alismataceae; genus Alisma; species Alisma plantago-aquatica. The sequence continues at coordinate 233,155,485 of OY856409.1, read as the reverse complement.
TAACCCCTCAACTTGGGTAAATTGCACTTTGGTCCAAAATGAAGGAACATTGCTCAAACAACATTGAATCAGGACCAAACTTGAAACATAAGTGTGTTATATGATGACGAAACTCCTTTGAGGATTATATTAGAGTTATAAGCAAATTTATTAGCCAAAACAAATAGGGTTACCTCATAACCCAGGTCAGGGTCGTTACAGGGCCATTCTAAGCAGTCTATGACTTCCAATTTCTCTAACAATGCATGCATCCCTACCATGTCAGCCATGTTGAAATTGTGAACAATCGGGTCAAATGATTCGCATGCAGTGGATGGTAGTAGTCACCAAGAGAAAAAGTTTTGGTTATTCGGGTTTCTATGGTGCCCCGATTATGGGAACCCAGTTATTGTGGATGGAAATGTAATTGGGTGGTCGTGGATGATATCAAAGTATGGTTTTCATGGGGAAGTGGATGGTTACCCCCCAAACCAGTTCATTACCACCCCTAGCTGAAGGTAATAAAGTTTCCATTACTATAAGGTTTTAAGTATGCCATTATAGAATTGGATTGATGAGTTTTAGTCTATGCTATTAAGGTTGAGAGCCACATGCATGGGTATGAAGATAGGTTCATCACATACATCATCAGCTTGTTTGGGCAGTTGGAGGCCCTCAAATGTAGTTCTTACAAATTGTGCAAGTAACATAGTTGCTTATTCTTTGGCTGCTACAACCTCTAGTCTCGTAGGACCTGTCTTTAGGTCATGAAAAATATTCATGTACTCACTATCATGGTATATTAATAAAAAATGAGTTTAAGTTTTGACTTAGTTGGATATACATACATACATTCATATATATATATATATATATATATATATATATATATATATATATATATATATATATATATATATATAAGAATTTAGGCTGACTCTCCGGGGCTCGGCGGTGCGCAACTTTCCGGAGGCGACTAGGGTTTGTACACGTGACTCTCCCGCTCGGGGGAGGTGGTCGGCTGCCGATGCGTAGCCACCCTCTCCCCCTGGGCGTTCATCGGGCGACTGTCCTCTTCACAGATCGTGCGGCACTAGGGCTGTGGCTGGTTGGGTCTCGTCTCCATCCCCTTCATCTTCCCCCTTTCTGGCCTAGATCGGGGCTTCAGGGTGGTGGGGCGGTGTTGTTCCTAGGAGGTGGCTTCATCTCTGGCAAAGCATGTCGCTTGGTGGAGGCAAGGAGGTGGCCGTCAAGAAGCCTTTGGTGTGGATCTACTGGGGGGCGGGCGTTTCTCACTTTGCTGCTTTTGCTCTATTTTTCAGTTTAGTCTGTGTCGGCTCCCTGCCTTTCGTTTTAGTCCTAGGTCTAGGAAGTTTCTTGCCTTCTTCTTGCTGTGTTCCTTCGACGTTTGTCTCTCCCTTCAGGGTTTGGGTGTCTCTCCTTTCGTGAGAGTGATGAGATCCTTGGTTGGTCTTGTTTTTGCCTCAGGTTCTTTGCTGCTCGAGCCGTGCTATGGATGGTAGAGACAAAAATCAGACAGAATCTCAGTCAGGTTCATGCTTAATGCCGCTGCCTTATACTCAAGTTGAAGGTATCTCTCACAATAGCTGCTTTGGTCAGCCACGAAGAAGAGAGTTCTATGCAGAAGCATTTCAATCTCATTCCAATATGAGTGGTAGTGGTGTTAGTTCTATGTTCTTGAATGATCTAGGTTTCTTCTGGTTGTTCTTCTCTACTTTTAGATGCCGTATGGCTTGAGTAATGAATGGATCTGTTTACAATCAATATATATATATACATACATACATACATATATATATATATATATATATATATATATATATGGTATATTAATAAAAAACGAGTTTAAGTTTTGACTTAGTTGAATATACATACATACATTCATATATATATATATATAATTATTATACATATATGTATATATATAGTTCTTATACATATATGTATCATATTTGACTTATCTTTTTTATGTTTTAGAGTATGTTAAAGCATTGGTAAATGATGGCACTGGTTGATTGATGCTACGATCCCCTAAAATACCGTTTATAGATTTAGTTATTCAACACCTTTATGTACCAAGGAAATATGGAGAAATATCCTTGATATCTTCTTATATCATATGTTATGGATAGAAAATCTAGTAAGTTTCTTGGTATAATGTTCTAGATCACTTTTTATATAGTAGACACAACTTTGTGCGTAGAGGAAGTTCAAGAAGTGATTTCTTAGACATAAAATCTTGATGATGAACTTTCATGATTATCTATTGATGAAGCTAGGATTTACACCAAAAGATTGCTCTTTCAATGGAAATCCTAATATGCACCAAAAACCCTAGAGAGTTGATGTTTTCTCTAGGTTTACCTAGAACTGGTGCTAGATAAAAGCTCCAACCTCACAAGAGTGTGGAAGCCTTATCATAGTACAGATTTAGGATCAAACCCAAAGGACAACATTAAGAATCTAAGTGTCTTTATCTCATTTTGTCTCAATCTAATTTAATCATCTATGACCAAAAGTTTGATTTGAGTTATATAACCTAATCATGCAAAAGTAAAGGCAAGTATGAAAACTAGTTAAGGTTTAAAAATCTAATATTAGAAAATGATGATGGATCACTGGGGTAATGCGGATGTTCACTGCCACTACACATGTATTGTACCTGTACCCAACATAGCAAGACCTGCAAGCAAGATACATGGATTTTATGCAATACCGATGTCTTGTGGGACAAAAGTGTTGCACACATCCTTCACGGATTGAGTAACTCTCATATGGTACATATCTACATGTCAATGAAGATATGTAGTCTCTGAAGAGAGTATCTTACTCAACCTCGTGAAACGTGCATCGAAAAACTAACAAGCGAGTGTAGATTACCAATTCGATTAGTATCCTTATAGACTGTCCCTCTTTCGAGGATATAGCTACAAGAAATGTGGAAGTGATGCAACGTCAGCCATTCCTCAACGAATGGTCAAATACTTTGCACCACTCCCTCCGCAGAGTGTGTTCCTCGACCCATCAAGGTTGCACTTATGTACGTCAACTGATTCCATTTCATAGTACGAAAGTACAATGGAGGTGAGTTTACTCCACTCCTTAGAAAGCATTCCTAGATACCGAAATGGATGTGCGGTGGATACGCACACCAGAGACCAACACTAAATTGGTATTCGAGTCCAAAGAGCGGTCATAGAGAAACCACAACGAAAGACAATAGATGCATACATGAATGTGGCTAACATTCAAGCATGCATGAAATGATTTAGTATTGAATTGGAAAGATAACATCTTTTAGTACAGGTTACAAAGCATGAGTAGCGGGGCTAGTCCCCGCACCCCAGTGGATGGAACTAATCTCTCCTCATAGAGGGAGCAACAAAGAAAGAGAAGAAAGAGAAAAAAGCATCGTCAGAGTAGAAGAGTAGATCTTTGACAGCCCGATGTAGATCGTTGCAGTCTCCGGAACTGCTCCATCGTGGTCGATGACGTCCGTCTCTCTGCCTCAATCCTCACATCTACCTCCAAGATTGCACGGGTAGAATGAGGTGGAACTTTTATGGAACAATGGTGGAGGTGAGCTTGACGAAGAGCTTGGTCGAGATGAGATAGTAGTAGAGAAGCCTTCCGACCTCTTCGGATCTCCTCTGGCGTGGATGGAATTGGATCAGGACTAGACCTGTGTACAGGTAGCCTATCGGCATCCCAGAACTAATGCCAAAATGAGGACCCTACCGGTCCTATTTATAGGCACTGGACTAGTCCTCACACTTTTGGTGTGGTTTCAGTCCGAACGGTCTTGGAGATATTTGTTTTCTCTTCAAACGATTTGCTAAGTAATGTTCCCAAACGGTTTACTAAAGATCTTCTTCAAACAATTTGGCTACAAGCCAACTTTATCAAACGGTCTGCGTTATGGAGGAGCAAACGGTCTTCACTGTCTGCTTTATCAAACAGTTTAGTTGTATCACATACAAATGGTTTTTATTTCCACTTTATCATTGGGTCTACGATTCCTTTTCCAAATTGTCTGCGAGGATCCAGTCCTCCATACAGTCTTGGATATGTTTGGCCATATCAAACGGTCTTGATGCTTACCCTTATCCAAATGGTTTGCTTCAGCTCTATCAGTCTTGCATCATTTCCTCCAAACAGTCTGGGACCGTGAGCTCCTCCAAACAGTCTGGGACCGTGAGCTTCCTCCAATCGGTCTGCCTTGATCTCAAACGGTCTTCACGATGGGCATCATTCTATCAGTCTGTAAGACCGATCGAGATCTTGCTCGAGTGCACTGTCAAATGGTTTGAGACCGTTTGCTCATCAACCGGCATCGGTCTCGCTATTCCATTGGTCACTAGACTATCTACCGTTGCAGGTCCTGGTCGATCAAATTTGGCGGTGAGGTAGATGTAGGCACTGTGGGTGATGGCAGGCTTTCCACAGGCTGAGATGTAGAACGATCCCACTGTGCTAGGGTTTGCAGGTGGAAGGTGAGGGAAGAAGATGATGGTCGACGCTAGGCGTTAGGCGGGGTAGCTATCGGCACTGCAACTGGGTCAAGGAAGAAGGCGAGCGTCAGTGTTGCTGCTGCTTGCGACATATATGCAAATTAGGGTTTACAAGATGTGTTTGGCGGGAGGAAGAAGGTGAAGGCGGGAAGCGGAGGAAGGTGCTTCTTGCAGGTGCTCGCAGATCAGTAGGTCAACGATGGATGTGGGGTCCTCACGATTTGCAGGTGGAAGCATCTCCATGTGGTCTTTGAGATCGTGAGAGTTCTCACGGTCTTGAAACTGTGAGGACTCTCACGGTCTTGAGACCGTGAGAGGGAATGGAGGTGCAAACCGTTAAGGCAGACCGAGTGGCTTGATGAAGATGGGTCGTTGATTCACGATCTGACGGTGTTAGATGCTCACAGTTTTGAGACCGAGAGAGCAAACCGAGTGAGGTCAAGACCGAGTGGTGGTCATGACCGAATGCGGTCAAGACCAAGTGGTGGTTAAGACTGAAAGGATCGAGACCGAATGGTGGTCAAGACCGAATGAGGTCAAGACCGAGTGGTGGTCAAGACTGAATGGATTGAGACCGAATGGTGGTCAAAATCGAATGGTGGTCAAGACCAAATGAGGTCAAGACTGAGTGGTGGTCAAGACCGAATGGAATCGGGATCAAAAGGATGAAACCAAATGGATCTAGACTGAATGGTGGTCAAGACCGAATGAGGTCAAGAACGAGTGGTGGTTAAGACCGAATGGAATCGAGACCGAAAGGATGAAATCGAATGGATCGAGACCTTATGGTCAAGACCGATTGGTTGGATGAAAAGGAACCACTGGATCTCGATCGGATGGTTGAGAGTGATCTGCAGAGAAGAAGGAAAGTGAGTAAGGGAGGATAAGATCAAATAAACTAAAACTAGGGTAATTAGAACTACTAAAGAATTATTTACATGAAACTGAACAGGTACTTAAAGTAAACCAAAACAAGGGTAGATAAGTCGATATGAGGCACAAAATCTCTAGAATTGGCGACTGAGAGGATGAATATGGGGGATTCATCACCACACCAAACTTAAGCGTTGCTCGTACTGAGGAACGGAAAAGCCTAAGACGGTCGCCAAAACACACGTTTGTCTCGTAATTACCTCACCTTCGTGAAAATGTCAGAAAATACACAAAAATGAAATAAAATGAAGCAAAAAAAATTACGGTAAAAACATCGAAAAACCTTTGAATTGGTGACTGATGATGGATCTGGGGGATTCATCACCACACCAAATTTTAGCGTTGCTCGTCTCGAGGAACGAAAAACTTAAAACAGTCTCCAATGAAATTGTTCATCTTGTGGTTGCCTCATCCTTATGTCATATCATAATTTTGTTCATGGCTCAGATCGATACAACACCAAGGCTTCCTTAGATCACAGAATACATCTTATGATATCCTCGTTTCTGAGTTAACTTTACTGAAGTATTTCCTTCTCACTCTCTGCTGTATCAGTCATGTTTAAAAGTTTTATGAGACTTTGAAAAGACCCACAGAATCAAGCAAACATGTATATGATCTATCGCTCGTGTTTTCAAGAAAATGGTTGAAATAGAGGCGATTGGGGTGCCAGTAGGTTGAAAAAGGAAAGAATAGGGGTGTGATCAAGAGATAAGAGTCCCTCCTTTAATTGATTCAAGACTCTTATTATTGGTGGATTCATCAAGATACTTTGAGTGTTTTGTGCATAACTCTGGTTGACTTAGCCTTACACCCGATTTTTTTCTAAAGGTAACTCAGAAGTGTGTATAGGTTGGCTTAAGGCTTTTGGCTAACTTACCTCTTTGAGAGGAGGTAAGGGGTCATTTTTGGAGCCTTAGGATCTCACTACTGGGCGCGATACATCTGCCTTTGTGAGGGCAGCTAATGTACAGGTCGGGTAAGACCTTTATCAGTTATCCTTATTCAGGGCACAACTCTCATGTTTTTATTCACACTCTGGCTTTTATTCATTCTCACTTGGCTTAGGAGAAAGGGTATTTTTGGATTTTTGTTGTTGTATATTTGGGCTGCCAGGCCTCGTTTTGAAATCAGGGTAGATTTTTCACCAACCTCGGTATGTGCACAATCATCATTGTATACTCTTTGAATCGAAACGAGAAGGTGATATGCCCATGTTATGTATTGAGGGGTATGGAAGAAGCAGTAGTGGAAAAGAGGTGCGGTATACCACACCGAACTTAGAGTTCGGCAAAGTTCTAGTTTACACTAGAAAAAGGTGTGGTTTATGACACCGAACTTAGAGTTCGGAAAAGTTCTAGTTTTCACTAGAAAGGAGTGTGGCGTGCCACACCGAACTTTAAGCTTTGGCGTGATTGGTGAGTGGAGGGATATGAAAATGAAAGAAGAACTATAGAAGAGAGTACAGATCATAATGCAATTTTCTTAGCGATTCCATATGATGGGTTCCTTTTCTTCATCACACTCTGCTCAAAAAGTGACATGATAAAACTTCAAATGAGAATTCCATACAGTTGATCCATTAATTAGTGAGAGGCACAATGCATTTGATCTATCTTAGTCTTATTGAAGCTTATCATCTTTTTCTATTAATGATAAGGCATTAGGGTTCATAGGCTATACAAGATGAAATCATTTATCGGTTAGTTTTAAGCATTGGTTCCTTGTGGATTTGCAACAAAAATAGGTGATGACCACATATTCAAAAAGTAAAAGCCGGCTAGATAAAGGCTTTATTTTAAGAAGACTACAAAAAGGCGGAAAAATTACAAAAAAGAAACTAGAATGGAAAAATAGAAAGTAGTAAAGATAGAGGGTGGAGTGAGGGACATACCACCCACCCTCCATCTTGAACTTATGAGTTTGCTCATTTCTAAGCAAAGACTAGGTTCAAGATGGAGGGGAAGAGTTGCGCAACGTTAACCAGACAGTCCTCACAAGTGAAAGAAAGTCTGAAAAATATGTTTCATGATAGACAGAATTGAGAGAGAGGTAGTGGCACAGACAACCTGTTGACTGGGTGGTTGTGGCAACTCAAATAGGTTTTCTGGATGACTTGGATGCACATTTCTTTCACCTCTTTGCCCATCCAAAAGAATCCAGAGACCTTCCCCTATTAGTGAGGGAGGTGAAATATTAGTAGTAAGAATTGGAGGACTATGCGAGTAGCCGAAATTATGCCTACTTGTATCCTCCAGTTGTGGATCACCCTCGAGGTTCAAAGTAAAAATACTTTCTTCAAAATCTAGAGCAGTTGATTGAGGGTCGTCCACTTGAACTTCTTCTTGTCCTGGGTCAGGTGGCGGATCCGGTTCAGGCTTCATTTCATCACCCAACTTTTCTTGTGTAGGGTGTGGTAACCAGGATGATGCTTCTTCATCAGAGGAGTTATTTTGAGAAGTATCATCATCTTTATCAATGTTGAAATTGATAAGAGCATCATTCTTCTTTCCAAAATTTTGTTCAAAATTTTCCTCGTAGAACATCCTTAATTCATCCAAGTAACTAGAGGATTCGACTGGTAGAATGAACTCTTGCTTGGGTAAAGGAATCATGGGATTCTGGGGTAGAGGTTTTGGTGATGTCTCTTCATGGGAGGTATTAGTCCATGACATAATGTTTTGAGGATTAGAATCTACCGATATCTCCATTTCTTCAGCATTGGGACTAAAATACTCCATTTTTGAGTCTGGTTGTTATTCCAGTACTTCTTCATAGTACTCCTCCAGTTTTATTAAGTGCTCGGGAAGAGTCACTATGGGAAGAATGAAACCTTGTGTAGGTAATGGAATTATCTCATTCTCTTGAATATGTGGTAGCTCAGGAGGAGCTTCTTCATAGGGATGAGTTGCTATAAGAGGATAGGTTTGTGGCTCGATGTCCTCCAACAGGTTCTTTTTGTCATTACTAGAGTCTACGAAAATATCATAATCCATTCTAGAATCAAGAGATGGTTCATGTTTCTCTTCATAGTGCACTATCGACTCGTTCAAGTGACTAGAAGGATATTCAATATAAAGATCATGCTCTTGTTCGAGAACTAGCTCCGTTTGGACTTCTTGTAGAGGTGGTAGCTCTGGTGACATCATCTCATGGAAAGGATCGGTTATAGATTCATCAACTTGAGACCCATCCTCCTCCCATGATTATTTTTCATTATCAGGGTCAGTGAGAGTTGCATGATCCATTTTTGAATCAAGATTTTGATCAGTCCTATCCTCAAAGTTTGTTTCTAGATCAGCCGAATGATCAGAAATTTTTCATAAGGAAAAATTAGATCATGTTCCAGTAATGGAGTTAGTTGAGTCTCTTGCATAAAAGATATCTACTTATTCGAATCAGTCACATATTCCTCTGAGTCTGACTGTGAAGGAGTGTAAAGTTATTATGTCATAAACCCTTCTTCTATGGACTTCATTGATGAGACAACTAAAGTTGAAGAGATTTTGTCATTTAGGGAGTCGATCATTGCTAATTTCTCCTCAATAGTTGGATCTGGGTCTATGAAGTCAGAAGGTAGGTGAGTGTTGAAGTTTATCTCCAATTGATCTCCTGACTGTAGAGAATCCCCATATTGGCTACTCAACCCTCCATCTAAGAGCATAGTGCATGAATCATTATCCGAGTCGGACCTTGGCTTAGAAAATGATTCTTTCCCTTGTGATGTTTTGAAGAAATCATCTTTGAGTTCAGTTATTAGCTCTGAGGATGATTCCTCACCCTGCACTGACGCTTGAAGATCATTAGAAGGTATATCCCACATGATTTCATAATCATCATCATAATCAACATGTGGGTTAGGAATGTGCTTAGTTGAAATTAGTGGTTGTTCTACATGTTGGTCAAAATCATCGACAAATTGTGTAAGTTGATCAAGATCGGCTATCAACTTTTTTGTCGCGGCTGTTTGATCAGCTAGTTGTTGAGACACTGACGTCTGTAAGGAACGTAGTTCTTCCATTAACGTACGTTGATCTCCATAAGAGGGCTCTTCCCTCCACTCGTTGGGTTGGTGTTGATAATAGCTATCCTCATCATAATATTGATTTGCATTATTTTCTAGGTTCCCTCCTACGTTGCAGTCTACGCCTTGAAATCTATCATAGTTGGGTTTTTCGTAGTAGCTTCTAGGGTGATACAGATTATAACTTGTGTTATATCCATAGTTGTATGAAGAGGCTACTTTGAGTTTCCCAACTATACGATTCATGATTACTTGACACAGATCCATCACGTAGAGAGGAGGGACGTCGAAGCAGTAAATTAATGTATGAGAATAGTCGCCACATAGTTGACATCTAACAGTTGGTGGTGTCGACTGCTTCATTTTGAAGAGAGTTGGTACCTGGAACCAAAGAAAGAGTTTATCAGGTTTGACCAACCACTTCAAATCCAAGAAGATATGCAAAATTAAGTCCTTCACTTTTTAGGTTTTTGAAAAGAAAATGGAAAACCCTAGAGAAACCTAAATCGACATGGAATTCAAAAAAGACAATTCTTACACCGTTGTCCCCGGCAACGGCGCCATTTTTGATGAAGCTAGGATTTACACCAAAAGATTGCTCTTCTGATGGAAATCCTGATATGCACCAAAAACCCTAGAGAGTTGATGTTTTCTCTAGGTTTACCTAGAACTGGTACTAGATAAAAGCTCCAAACCCACAAGAGTGTGGAAGCCTTATCATAGTATATATTTAGGATCGAACCCAAAAAACAACGTTAAGAATCTAAGTGTATTTATCTCATTTCGTCTCAATCTAAGTTAATTATCTATGACCAAAAGTTTGATTTGAGTTATATAACCTAATCATGCAAAAGTAAAGGAAAGTATGAAAACTAGTTAAGGTTTAAAATCTAAGATTAGCACATGATGATGGATCACTGGGGTAATGCGGATGTTCACCGCCACTACACATGTATTGTACCTGTACCCAACATAGCAAGACCTGCAAGCAAGATACATGGATGTTATGCAATACCGATGTCTTGTGGGATAAGAGTGTTGCACGCATCCTTCACGGATTGAGTAACTCTCATCCGGTACATATCTACGTGTCAATGAAGATATGTAATCTTCGAAGAGAGAATCTTACTCAACCTCATGAAATGTGCATTGAAAAACTAACAAGCGAGCGATGATTACCAATTCGATTAGTATCCTTATAGACTGTCCCTCTTTCGAGGATATAGCTACGAGAAATCTGGAAGTGATGCAACGTCAGTCATTCCCAAATGAATGGTCAAATACTTTGCACCACTCCCTCTACAGAGTGTGTTCCTCGACCCATCAAGGTTGCACTTACGTACGTCAACTGATTCCATTTCATAGTATGAAAGTACAACGATAGAGGTGAGTTTACTCCACTCCTTAGAAAGCATTCCTAGATACTGAAATGGATGCGCGGTGGATACGCACACCAGAGACCAACACTAAATCGGTATTCAAGTCCAAAGAGCAGTCATAGACAAACCACAATGAAAAACAATAGATGCATACAAGAACGCGACCAACATTCAAGCATGTATGAAACAATTTAGTATTGAATCAGAAAGATAATATCTTTTAGTACATGTTACAAAGCATGAGTAGCGGGGCTAGTCCCCGCACCCCAGTGGATGGAACTACTCGCTCCTCATAGAGGGAGTAACAAAGAAAGAGAAGAAAGTGAAAGAAAGCATCGTCGGAGCAGAAGACTAGATCTGTGACAGCCCGGTATGGATCATCATATTCACCAAGACTACTCCATCATGGTCGATGACGTCTGTCTCTCCACCTCGATCCTCACATCTACCTCCGAGATTTCATGGGTAGAATGAGGTGGAACTTTTGTGGAACAATGGTGGAGGTGAGCTTGACGGAGAGCTTGGTTGAGATGAGATAGCAATGGAGTAGCCTTCCAGCCTCTTCGGATCTCCTCTAGCGTGGATGGAACTGGATCTGGATCAGACCTGTGTACAGGCAGCCTATCGGCGTCCCATAACCGATGCCAAAATGAGGACCCTTTTGGTCCTATTTATAGGCACTGGACTGGTCCTCACGCTTTTGGTGTGGTTTCAGTTCGAACGGTCTTGGAGATATTTTTTCTCTTCAAACGGTTTGCTAAGTAACGTGCCCAAATGGTTTACTAAAGATCTTCTTCAAACAGTTTGGCTACAAGCCAACTTGATCAAACGGTCTGCGTTATGGAGGAGCAAACAGTCTTCACTATCTTCTTTATCAAATGATTTGGTTGTATTGCATAGCAAACGGTTTTGCTTTCCACTTTATCATTCATTCTATGATTCCTTTTTCCAAACGGTCTGCTAGGATCCAGTCCTCCATACGGTCTTGGATATGTTCAGCCGTATCAAACAGTCTTGATGCTTACCCTTATCCAAACAGTTTGCTTCAGCTCTATCAGTCTCGCATCATTTCTGTAAGGACCCTGACCTCCGTTTAGGGTTTATCCTATTTGCCTTTCTTAACCCTGGTGCTTAGTTGCTTGCTAATCACCTTTAGTGGTGATTAGGGTTTTTTGGTGCTTTGTTGAGAGCTGTAGGTGCTACTTGCAATTAACCCAAGTCTAGGGTTTGTGGGCAAGTTTGTCACCTTTTGAGTTGTTCCTCCCTCTCCTTGCTTCCTCTGGTGTTGAGAGGAAGGGTTGGGCTCGTTTCTTGAGTTCCTTTGGGCTTGGATGAGCCTTGGTGGGCCTGGTTGTGCCTTGCCTTTGCTTGGTTGGACCTTGTGTTGGGAAAAGTGAGCCTTGTGTCGGCCTAGGTGTGTCGCCCAGGGTGTGTGTCAGCCTGAGTTGTGTCGCCCAGGGTGTGTGTCGGCCTGAGTTGTGTCGCCCATGGGAGTGTGTCGGCCATGGTGTGGAGGTGTGTCGCCCATGGACCCTTTGACCTTCTTTGACCTCGTTTGTGTCACCACTAGTGGATACTTGGAGCTTGGTGCTTGCATATGGAAATGACCTTGGACATGTGTTTAGGGCATGCTAGAGTGGTGGCATTGCTCATGGACAAGTGTCCCTAGGTGGGCGACACCTTGCTTTGTCTTTCCTTGGTTTCTCCTCCATTCTTTCCTATATATGTGTTCCCTTTCTCTTGCTAAGGATCACTTTAGTTCCTTAGTCTCCCTCTCTCTTGGTGCACAACACCCTCTTCTTTTGCAAGCTTGGTGGCCGATCCTTTCCTTGGAGTCTCCTTCTTCCTCTAGTGGAGGCCGAACCCTAGAGTGCCTTGCTCTTCTTCCTTGGTGGTGCTTGGAGCTTGCTTAAGGTGGGTTACATAACTCCTAACCCTAACTACACTACCTTCTTTTATGTTCTTATATGTTTCTTATGATCATATCGACTATGCATGTTGCTAGTTTAGTTTCTTGCTTAGTTGCTTCTTGTTGGCCGACCCATGATCTAGGGTTTTCTTGGTGAGAAACACCCCTTTCTCTCCTAGGTCTAGGGGAGTGAGCTTGAGTTCTAGTAATATGGGCAATACCCCTCTCTCGTTTAAGTTGAGAGGTGAGCTTGTGTTCTGGTGGCTTGAGCAACACCCTCCTCTCACCATGGACTTGAAAGGTGAGCTATGTGGTGGTTGTGGACCTTGGTTGTGGTTGTTCCTTGAGTTGCCTGATTGGTGATAAGAAGTGTGCAAGACCCCTCTCTCCTGGTTGTTGAGAGGTGAGCATCTTCTTGATCCACTAGGATTGTGGTGCCCTTGTGCTTGAGGTTGATGATGCCCGATATCCTCCTTTGGTCTAGAGCCTTGGTTGATATGTTGTGGCTGTGTTGGGCGATACACCCTGATCCTTGACCTTTTGTGTGTCGGGCGTCACACCATGCTGAATGCCCTACCCGATACCCTTAGTTCAGGTGGTTGCTTGGTGCTGTTACCGTTGGTCATTGAGGCGTTGCGATCTGGTCTTGTGTCAGGCATCACACCTCAACCTTTGCTTTGTGTTGGCCGATAGGGGAGGATAGGCTGGTGGGACGGCAGGTTCCTTGCTGCCATTTGAGTTGCACCTTTGCACGGTATGTTTGGTTGGGTGGTGCTGAACGATACACCTAGTGTACAACGCATCGTTGCACGATATCTCTCTGGGTGAGATGCACGTCATGTTGGTGGCTGTTATGCCTTGGTTGCCCGTTAGCAGTTGGTTGCACGACACACCTGGCTTAAGTGCCCGTTACACCTTTGATGATATAGAGCTCAGTGGCTAGCTTTGTGCGGGGCGTCATGGCATAATAGTATCCCTAGCCGTTGCATGACATGGTGTTGCACGTTACACCTGTTGCACGACATGCCTTTAGGCCGAGCTGCACACTATGCTGGTGGCCGTTATGCTTTGGTTGCCCGATACATGTGGTTGCACGACATAGCGTTGCATGACACAAGAGGTGCGCGACACCTAGGGTTGCCAGATATACCCTGAGGTGGTAGCCGTTACCCCTTGCTGGTTGTTTGGATGATATGAGGTTAGAATACCTTGGGCAATAGGGGAGAGTACCCTACTCGATACTATCTTGGGTGAGGGTAGTGGGCATTTCTAGTGAGGGTCTTGTTCCTTATATGGAAACTGATATGCTAGTCCTTGCTTATGCAAACACGTTTCACTTAAGATGATGACCCTTGAGACGCTTGATAGTAATTGAGGTAGTAGTTTATATCTATGCAACTTGACATGTGTTTATGATCATCTTGATTACATGTATAAGGCTGAGGATTGGTAAGCATATAAGATGCTTTACATAATGATATGACCTATGTCTATGGTCACAAGTTGAGGCATGAATGATAAAGCATATAATCATCAATGTCACCCTATACTTGATAATATAATCCTTTTTGTTAATCCATGATGATTGTGCATACTAACCATGCAGGTGTTTCTTACAGGAGCATAGCCAGGTAAAGGGCTATGAAGTATATATATATATATATATATATATATATATATATATATTTGAGTAACACTCCTCTGATGGTTACTCTTGATGAGGAGGTAACATGCATGATGTGTTATAGTCTGAGGACCTGAGATGGCTAAAGTGCCCGGTTGAGGTGTTATCCTCTGATGATGATCTGGGATTGATATCCCAAGTGATGAGAATGCCTGTTGAGGCAGTGGTTTCTTGTGATGAGGGCTTGAGATCCCGAAATAGCATGATGGTGGTATTAATAATGAAGTTTTATGTTATGCATGTGTTACAACTTGGTTGCCTCAACAATCCACTAAAAATGTACTAACTAATTACAGAGGAACATAACATGTAGTTTGCCCTGGCCATAGATCCATCATCGTCAATAGTTGATGATGGTGAAATGGGTTCTCTTGCGGGTTAACCCGGAGCGCATATTGTTGAATATGTGAGGTTTCTCTTAGCCTAAAATAGTGAGGATTCGAGTGCAGCTGCGGTTGCAGACTAATGATATGTATAGAGCATGGTGAACAGGCCCATGGCTCAGGATATGTGATATGGGAGCATGAATGCGTTCATGGCTCAGAGCACAGTGAACAGGCCTGTGGCTCAGTTTCACTAGCGCCGAGACCTGTACCGAGGCGGGCTAGGAAGAGGGTAGCCTGCGGGAGCTGACCCTGTGGCTGAGGTCACTTAAGCATGAGACTGCGGTCCTGCTTGTATTGTACTCGTGCACTGACCACGAGGTGGGAGGTCGTGGAGTCCGGCTCTTCCATTAGCCTTGTATGGCACCGGCTCCGGGTTTCGCAGCCGTCGGTTGGATATGAGCGGTACGGCTCACTTCCTCAGGGCATAATAATATGTAATCCAGTCGAATAGTATTTACTGCTTAAGGCAAAACACAAAACATTAGTTGAGGCCTTCCTTGTATAGTTAATCTTGTTATACCTGCAGTTGCTTATATGTTCCTTATGTTATGTAGTAAGATCTTATAAATCTTATCTTGTCAATCATGTTCCATAAAGAGATAATTGGTGATATGCCTTCCGTACATCTGGTAAGCTTGATGGTATGAATAAGCGTCACTATATAGACTGCTCTTGTTATACCTTTATCAGTTACCTGCTTTTGTTGCTTTCAGCTTCCTTTGGTTTTATAGTTTTGGCGGGGAGTTATGTTTCTCGCTGGGACTGTGTGTCTCACCCCGCTGGTTTATAACCTTTTTAGGTGTTCGAGGTAGACGTGGTGGTGGTCGCGGAGTCATGGCCGAGCAGCAAGAAGAGCAGTAGAAGGCAAGAGATGGACATGCTGCTGTTTTGGTTGTTTTATAGTAGAGTCTAGAGTCATCCTTGTACTCTCAGATCCTTGGAGGCGTTTTGACATTGTTTCACGATGTATAGCTGATGATGCTTTGTATATCCTATTGCTGGCCGGATGTGGGCCATTCTGTATGTAATAATAAGTGATGAAATCATGTGATGGCTAGACAGCTGATCTCCTAAGCAGTGGACACATATCCAGCTTGTAAATGTTTTTATATAACCTGTTTCCTTTCAGGATGAGGACCTAAATGTAATAATTTTTGGTTTATCTACTTTCTACAATCGGTTTTAATTAACCTGTGTTATTGATAATCTGCAGTTTATGGTGTTTTCCGCACGTTTTCACGTAACACCTCACTGTCTGTGTGATAGAGGGATGTGTTGCCACAATTTCCTCCAACCGGTCTGGGACCGTAAGCTCCTCCAAATAATCTGGGACCGTGAGCTTCCTCCAATCGGTCTGCCTTGATCTCAAACGGTCTTCACGATGGGTGTCGTGCTATCAGTCTGTAAGACCAATCGAGAGCCTACTGGAGTGCGCTGTCAAATGGTTTGAGACTGTTTGCTCATCAACTGGTATCGATCTCGCTATTCCATCGGTCAGGAGACTGTCTGCCATTGCAGGTCCTGGTCAAGCAGGTTCAACAGTGAGGTAGATGTAGGCACTACGAGCGAAGACATGCTTTCTGTAGGCCGAGATGTAGAATGATCCCGCTGCGCTAGGGTTTGCAGGCAGAAGGCGAGGGAAGAAGATGATGGTCGGCGCTAGGCGTTAGGCAGGGTAGCTGTCGGCGATACATCTGGGTCAAGGTGGAAGGCAAGCACCGATGTTGCTGTTGCTTGTGGCATAGATTTGAATTAGGGTTTGCATGATGCATTTGGCAGGAGGAAGAAGGTGAAGGTGGGAAGCGGAGGAAGGTCCTGCTTGCAGGTGCTCACAGAGCAGCAAGTCAACGATGGATGTGGGGTCATCACAGTTTGCAGGTGGAAGCAACTCCATGCGGTCTTTGAGACTGTGAGAGGGAACAGAGGTGCAAACTGTTAAGGCAGACCAAGTGGCTTGATGAAGATGGGTCGTTGATTCACGATCTGATGATGTTAGATGCTCATAGTTTTGAGACCGAGAGAGCAAACCGAGTGAGGTCAAGACCGAGTGGTGGTCAAGACTGAATGGTGGTCAAGACTGAATGAGGTCAAGACCAAGTGGTGGTCAAGACCGAATGGATCGAGACCGAATGGTGGTCAAGACCGCATGAGGTCAAGACCGAATGAGGTCAAGACCGATTGGTGGTCAAGACCGAATGGAATCGAGATCAAAAGGATGAAACCGAATGGATCGAGATTGAATGGTGGTCAAGACCGAATGGAATCGGGACCGAAAGGATGAAACTGAATGGATCGAGACCGAATGGTCAAGACCGATTGGTTGGATGAAAAGGAACCGTTGGACCTCGATCAGATGGTTGAGAGTGATATGCAGAGAAGAAGGAAAGTGAGTAAGGGAGGATAAGATCAAATAAACTAAAAACTAGGGTAATTAGAACTAGTAAAGCATTATTTGCATGAAACTGAAGAGGTACTTAAAGTAAACCAAAACAAGGGTAGATCAGTTGATATGAGGCACAAAATCCCTAGAATTGGCGACTGAGAGGATGAATCTGGGGGATTCATCATGTATCTTTATATGTCCTCACAGTGATTCATGTTTTAGATATATCTATCTAGAGTAATGTTTTCAATGATAATCTGCTTCTAACAACTGAATGGTACTTGCATCCTCAAAGTTGGCCACACCAATTTTATGAACTTAGCATGACACTCACGCTAGGCATGTACAACTATTTGAACTATAAGATTCATCACAGGTCACAGAAGTGTGTCCCAATTTAGTTCATTAATCTGCTCATTTAGAAGAAATGGCACATAGCTCAACATATATGCCCTATACATATACAATGTGAAATATGTTCTTGTTGCTTTTATAGTAATTTTTTAATTAGATAACATTTTCTTAAGGTGTGGCACAAGCATACACCAGTCTTTTTGCTTTATTAGTCTTTAGTTATTAATTAGTAAATAACTTTAAAGTTGATCCATTTAATTTGGATTAGTTTATGTGTAGACTTCTTAATCTAGATCTTACTACTACTTGCACTTAACACAGTAAGAAAAGGGCTGCTGATAGGGGTGGGGGATCCTCCTAATATATTTGTAGAAATCATTTAGCTGGATATGAAATGTTTTAAACTAGGCATGTTTGTAATGTTTGTACTTTTTTAGAGGATAATGAGGGTAATAAGTAATTTAGCCTTCGTCTAATGACAATTTGATCCATTTGTTTAATCAAGGATTTGTATATGTTTTCTATTTATGAAAGAAAATGTATGCCTTAACTGATAAATAGAGGTATTAAGGATATTGTTTGGCTTTTCCTTTCATTTATGTTTTATTGCTTAGATATCAATTGTCTCACGTACTAAAATTGAAATGATTAGTCAA
The DNA here is from genome assembly GCA_963693085.1 of Alisma plantago-aquatica. Taxonomy (NCBI): domain Eukaryota; kingdom Viridiplantae; phylum Streptophyta; class Magnoliopsida; order Alismatales; family Alismataceae; genus Alisma; species Alisma plantago-aquatica. The sequence goes on along the minus strand of OY856409.1, from coordinate 233,137,266 downwards.
AATGTAAGGATTGGAAGGAACAAGGACGCACCCTAAGCATGACCACTTCAAGCATCTAACTTGTACTTTGTTAAAAAAGTAATTGTTATCTTTATCATGGATTCAAATCCGTGTATGTCTAAAACCTAACGCATAATCACATTATTTGTATGTGTTATTTATATCTATATTGGCATGTTATAAAATTTCTTATTATAGTACTGATTTTGAAAAGTTTGTCAATTGTGAGGTGGTCAGATCTTTGTCTACTGGCTATTATGAGATGGAACTCTATGCCACTGATGCCAACAAATAAAGAAACAATTGCACATGACAATAAAGTTGATCTTGCTTTGGTGAAGATTATGAAGAGATCTAACAATGTCATGTTCCTTGAAGAGTTTGTTACTTGTATTAGTTGTACACATACCGTTGACTATTATTCTGTCGTGTTGTAATTTTGTAGGGTCAATGAACCCAATGGTATTACGATTTGTAATCATAGTCAATGTAGTATTGCATTTCATTTGAGGATATGTCATTGGTACAAGAAAATTGGGTGCTTGGGGATGCATACTAATGCTAAAATGAAACTTGATTTTTCACATGAAGGAATAAGGTTGGATCCCATGGTTGTACACTCACGTAGGATCCCATCATAGGCCAAGGACCACCAATTAAGACTATAATATAGTCATGCTCTCTCAATATCTGAACAAGGTAATAGTTATATCAAGATCTATCATCCGAAGGTCACCAATAAGATTCAAAACTATTTTGATGTGGTTCGTTAGAGTCAAGAAACCCACTTCAATGAGATCCTTGACAATGACAATGTAGCAACAAGGCTTCATTAGGGAACAATCTTTCTGATAATAAACATAGAAGGAAGTTGTTCCATCTATTTCACTTACTTTTAACTCCTCTTTAGATAGGTTGACTTCCATAACTTCAAATCCCAAAATCGACTTGGAAGAGTTTGCATCCAAAATAGCAGGCAACATCCATATAAAAGATCAAGCATCTGGGTTCTTTGGATTGATTGGGTGTGTTATTAGTAGTTTGGGAATTGCTTCATATACATGGGAAATCTTCATCCCCCCGAGTAAGTATGACCATGTCCATGTTTGTCTTGTATAATAGTTCTTGTTCATAGGTTGTACTTTTACGATGAGTGTTGTAGTTTAGGTCGACACCGATTCTTCTTATCACCTTCTCTTGTTTCATCATTCCTTGTCGTATACCTCCTCCTTCTGTTACTTACATTATCATTTTTGTTTGCATCGGGGTTGTCCTTTTAGGATTTTGGGGGTTGAAAATTCTCCTTGTCTATTATGTTGTGGATTTTCACCATTTAGTGGATGGTAATGATGTCCGGCGCTACCTCCTCACCCTCCTTCACAACGTCCAAACCCTAACAACAACTCACTGTTATCAATGAAAAATTATTAATGTGTCATATATTAGTCTCTACTAAGAATGCTTGCGCCACCATCTCACATATGTAAACACATTTCTCAACTAGTACACTAGGATTCAAGTTTGATGAAAATGATTTGTCAAAAGAATGCTTTCTTTTACATGATAATGAGGTTTAATAATTTACTATTACAATCATTAATGTGATTTTTACATCTTTTGGTAACATGAGAATATGAATATTGAAGAAATTAAGAACTATTGCTAATGCGATAATGTACCAAAAAAATGACACAAAAAGTGATATAAGGTGAGTCACTTAAAGTGGTGGAACAATCATGCATAATATTATACAAGAAACTGAACAATTGACGGTAATGATAACTTAACATTTATTAAAAGCACTCCATATGACAATCATTATTTGGTATTATAGTTCAATAGATGATTGTAGATTATTACACTAAAAGTATCAAACGATAAGATATGTGGAACACAGTCAGCATCATAATCACTTATTTAGTAGTATTAGATGTGATCTCATAGCTGATTCTGTTTATACTTTGTTGTGTAAGTTATCAATCGTATTGCTTGATAATAGGAACTTCACGGACAAGTGCACCCATTACGGAAAATCCAGCCTTCCATGATTCGAGGTCGTGACTAACCATGTGAAACTTCAACTTAGAAGGTGTGCCGGTTGCTTTGAATTCTCCAATCTTAAGCAGGGACCATGTCTTTTTGGGCAAGTTACCCATTCCTACTTCCCTCTCTATGTCGTGGATACCCTTGGTTTGTAGCTTTAGATGAGTAGTATATCCCTGGGATTCATCTTGTACTTCAACAACATACATAACATCATATATTTTGCCTTGAGTGAATCTCATCATATCGATTTCTCCCCATATGTCGAAACGAAATGGCTGTTGCAGGACTGCAACTTCGGTTTCGATGCTATATCCACATATATGTATGCACAAATTAGTTACGGTATTTGTCATATAAGAAACAAAACAAACAATTGCTCACTAGAATACTTATTTGTCACGGAATTCCCAATCCCAATAAGTAGTGTCTTCATGTCTGGTGATTGAAAGCTTGTTTGCTTGCAAGAAAAATACCTCATAGCTCCAACTTATCTTAATATCATAATTGAAAAGAAGAATTCAGTTAAAATTCGTCGCCATTTCATTAAGAAATATACTCAATTGAGGAGTACAAAACTGGACGATGCTATGTCCTAGGCTGACCACCTACCGAGAAGGTATGATTAGTGATAAAAGCTAATAGGATATGTCGTAGTGTTTTATAAGTGATTTGGCACAAACTACTGTAAAAAGCTGTTTCACAAATTGTCGCATGTCCATCCACCTTACCTTTGCTACATCAGATTGCTTGACGATTCCTTCGTAAAACTTGGGTAGGGGCTCCATGTGTCTCTCTTACGTTTCAATGACTTAAGTTGTATGAAACTGAGTTGGGTGCATTCTGCTTCAAACATGCTCATCCTTTTATACTCCATTCTCTCCGTTTAACTACATGAACCGATGGGGAGAATTTTAATTAACTCGTGCAGCATTGCCGAGTTCATTGGGTGCATTAAATATGACTGGGCATATTGCTAAATTTTAAAAGGAGACCAAATTAGACTTGGATATGGATCGCGTTTGTCTTTCTACGAGAGCAGTATAACAGCGCCACATGAAACGCCTTATTTGAAATTAAACTAGAGGTAATCGACTCGTCATGGATTATTAGAGTATAGCAAGCCTTCAATTGGTTTGCCTCACAACTCGAACAGTAAATTTGGTTACGAGGTTGGCATATTATTTTACAAAGAGTAAACTGTTAAACGCAGTCAGTCTCATTTTATTATCATTGACTTAGATTATAAGAATCCATAAACATAGTCATAAATACAATTCCGTGTGGTCGTGTTTTCTAACACATGTAGTCAGTCTCATTTTATTACCATTGACCGGCCACCGCGCACGGTCTCCCCACTTCCTCCTCCTGCCACAATAAGGTAAACCTTGAGACATGTTTTTGCTCCATCGATTCTTTATTCTTAGACTTTTTTCTTAATCCCTTTGTTAGCTCCAGTTTTTCTAACAAGCTAGAGCGACGACTACAAGTGGCCACGCCATGAAGATTATTTCCGGGCGTTGTTTCTGTAGGCCGGAGTTCATACAAGATGGAGTATGTATCTACATTCTTCATCCGCTTTTCCTTCATGTCCCAAATTCTTATTCTAACGATCACTTTCCAGATATCAGTGCTTATGTATAACTAATTTTCACTTTGTGGCATAGATTTATGCATGCCAACGACGTTTCTTGCAACTGCTTCTAACAAAATAACTTTCTCATATTTCTATATATAATACGATATATACCTCATCGTGTGCTAGTTTGTTGCATATGCCTTTCTTTTATTTACTAATTCATCTTAGGCGGTATCTTTGTTAGTAAGCTGTGATTCTCTCATCAGTTATGCTGGTTAGTCAAGTCAACCTACACCATGGACAAAACCTCCCGGTTGAATGATCACACTCATAAATTATTTGTAGAATTATCTGAACCAACTTGTGTCTATTTAAAACAGAACAACATTTATTATTTGTGCCTGCCACATGTAAAATATAAAATATATACTGCGTAACACACAAAATTCAAAACAATTTGGGTGGATATGTATGTCTGTCTCAACATAATATATGTAAACGTATCACTCTTCAAAAATATTATTTGGAAGTTTATGTGATTGCAGCTCAAACGGGCATGATGACTTCAAACTGGAATTGTAATAATATTTCCAAATTGTGAGGGATGCACATCGGACTAGGACACCATTCCAACCCAAGTCTCTACATGTATATTTTGACGCAAACCCGTCAATATAACTTATATGAATTAGCTTGCCAAATAATTTGAGCCACTCTATAGATGTCATCTCTTAGCCAAGGTAGCCAAGCTCGAGAAAAAAACTACCTAATTTTCTTAATAATTATATATAAATATCATTTTTTATAGAAATGCATTTTATTACATATGACTATGATTTTATATAATTATATATTTAATTAAGACAAAGTTGACTACAAACATTGTAAATTATATTTTTCTTCAAATATATGTTTGTTGCAACATATTCAGAAAATATGTATCTACATATATCTTCGAAAGAAATATCGGTTATGTATATTGTTCGGGATGGCCCGAATGCATATAGAAACCGACATATTTATTGTTCTATACAGACCAATATCTTGAATTATTATTTGAGCCTACTAGGTTGTGACTCACTTAACAATATGTGTTTAGGCCTGGACCTATCAAAAATAAGTGTGTTGCCCAACTCCCATTCATCCTTACTAAAGGTAAACTAGTCTTAAAATGTAATGACATGGCACAATTTTTCCTCGTAAACATCAAGAAAATTGTGCTTATCTCAAGATTCTCTATTTTTTTGCCTTTCCATGACTATCATGTAGGTAGCTCATCTTAAAGTGAGATGAGATAACTTTGTATATTGTTCACTTACTTTCTAATAAGCACAAAGTTTAGTATTTTTCTAGTTACATGTCTTTGAAGTGGTTGACTTGTACAACTTTTTAATATAAAAATGTGTCCCATGTTGTTCTTAATGTAACTTCTATATAGACTGTCAAAACATTGATATTTTTAGTATATGTATATAGTATGTTTTATACATTTGGTGGTATGGTTGGTAGAATAGCTTGTTTAACATTTATTCTAACCAAACTTTAAAGTTTGGTCTCATGGTAACAACTTTGGAGAAGATATAGATGGATGTAATTACATTTGTTTTATAAAAGAACTAACCAATGTTATTTAATTCAAGTAATTTCCTTTTTGGATTTAGTTTGAGTTTATCTGAATGAATGTCTTACCCTTGTTTTGTTGCAATTCTTAATAGCAAAATGCAATTACATTTTGACCGTATGAGTTTAATAATAATTCTCCTTAAAAGGTACTACAACAATTGGTCCAGATTCTACAAGAGTAGTGACTAGAAGATGATGCCAATATTATCTACGAGACGAGAATCTTACTTTGCAGTACCCCACATCACCTAACAGTCAATGGGATAACATCTGGTTTAAAAGAGTATGATATTGTGTCCTATTGCTATCAAAGTATTCTTTGAAAGGAAATGCTGGCATAAATAGGGCTTATCATGTATGCATGCCATATGTTGAGTTAGTCATCGGGATGGGGTGATCCAGTGTTCCAAAATCCATATGCACGGTGTCATCTAATGTAGCCCTATTTTAGGGCTCCATCTTGTGCCATTTTGTACTTAAATCACATCTAAACATGTTAGATTACAAGCTATTGCCCCTAATACGTTTATTATTGCAAAATACGCTTATGGATGTTCTTTGCATCATTTTCAGGTACTTGGACCATGATTAGGGTGAATGAGAGAGAAGGAAGGAGTCCTAGGGTTCCTCCACTAATGGAGGGGTCCAAAGAAGGCCCCAAAGCTCCCTCAAACTACTTTCAAGTGAAAAGGATCGACATCAAGAAAAGAAATACATGAATGATGAAGTTTGATGTTAAATTGCCTACCACAGACCCCAACACAGCCGTGGGCATACTCCCACGGTCGTGTCATTTATTGTGAAAAATCAATAGAGTCAACAGAGATTTGCACCCAACTGGCCACGACCGTGGCCACGAACACGATAGTGGCCAGCATAGCAGAAGACGGTCGTGGGCATACCGCCATGGTTGTGTCATTTATTATGGAAAATCAACAGAATCAACAGGGATTTGCACTTGAAACCCACATCTATGGCCATCTTCCATGACTGTGGCCTTTGAAGAACAACTCGCCCGTGCTGCTACCCCAGGACCAAGTCCTCCTCCTCCAAAACGGTCGTATTACTTAAACATATTCGTGATGCTACTCACCCACCACGACCATGGAACTCCACCACGGCCATGGCCACCTCCTATACTTGCATATCCACCACCTTTTCCACACCATGCATGTGTCCTCTCGCCACGACCATCCCATACCACCCTGGTGACCAACCAACCCTAACTGATTTTACACTATTTTTCCTATCCTACCCCTACTTATCCTAGTGTTTTCCCACAACCTATATATACATAGGTGGCGGCTGGGGAATGAAGGTTAGACACCCTACAATTGCTCCTAGCCTCCATTACCCCTCCCTACCTACTCCTTGAGCATTTAGTGCATTTCCTTTGCATTTATGCTCTCCACCCACCATTTCCATCTCCATTTCACCTTGGAAACCTAGTTTTCTAGGTTTTCCTCCATAATCCCCCATATCTTCATGCTCATCTACACCCTTGTAGGAGAGATGACGTCCCCAGTAGTAAAGAGGTGAAGAAGAAGGCTACTTCCCCAAGCTCCATGGAGTTTCTTCCCCTTTCTTTTGCCATTTCTTTGACTATGTGTGGCTAAGCCCCTAGTGGTGGGTTGTTTGGGGATAAAATGTGACTTTGTTACCATGTTGGGGGAATTTTGGCTTATAATGAACTCATTTTTATCTATGATGATTGCTCCATACTTGTGTCTCTTATCCCATTGCCATGCTTGTGATTTATGCTTTTTGCTATGAATTGCTTGTATGTTAGTGCTTGATGATTCCATGTTTCTAGGAGAATTGGAATGCATGTGGAAATCTTAGGCATGACTCCTAGGTACCAATAGGGGATCCCTAACCTATATTGTTAAGCTTGCTTGTTTAAGGTAACTTAGGTTCAATTTTGCCTTTCTTTCTCGTTCACTTAGATTAATCACAAAACAAACCCTTTTTAAAACCCTTCAACCCTAGACTCCGCATTAGGAACATAGCCAACATTAGCCTAGATCTAGTGCCCCCTCTATCCCTGAGGATTGATCCCTATTCTTTCCAATCACCTATACTACAATAGTACCCCCGTGCGCTTGCGGGTGACCTGTTTGGTTTTGTGATCGACTTGGTTAGGTCCAATACAAATTTCAAAAGTTCTCACATGTGTGCCCTCCCTTAGGGTTGCATCTAGCCACCTCCAGTTGGCTAGTGTGTAGCCTTGGTGGGAAACGCACCATCGTCATTGCTCCAACATGGTAATCATCTTTTTTACTTAGTTTACTCTCCTTTGTGTAGTTGTTTCTATGTCTTATTTTGCATGGAAAACTAATTTACTATTATTTTTCTTATTTTAACTTATTAGTTGGTGTTTATTTGGGCTATAACTTTACTTTCATATTGCTTATGGAATCAAAAATATTATGTGTATTGTTTTATGTTAATTATGTAATGGATTTCTCAGTGTGCTCCATTTGATTTTTTCAAAGTAGTACATTTGTATTTATGTATGAAACAAAGGCATTTAAGTAATTTTTAATCTTACAATCCATAAATATGCCCATAGAGAAACATCTTTTCTTGATTATCGTTGTCGAAGTGAGGGGTAATATAAGTTAGGTGGATTTAGGGAAAATATCTAATAATTTCATATTGCTAGCATTTTCCTTAATATTAACAAGATAGTTACGAGAAAATAATAAAATTATATTTTAGAATAATATTCACTTCATTCTATAGAACATGTTAGAGGAATATTCTTAAGTCTCCACTATGAATTTATAGAAAGGATAGTTAATGCATTTATATGGAAGTTATATAGGCCATTTCAAGCTAGATATATTATTACTTGTCATTAACATTCTTTTTCATGTAGGATTGTTTCATGTCTATACCTTTGGCATCTTATTTTTGTGCATATTGTACAAGAAAAAATAAAAAGCAAAAGAATTCACAAGATGTGATATAACAACAAAAATAGCTCTTTGTAGATAAAAAGGACTCTATGGTGATGTTTGACACTTTGATTTTTTAGAAGGTATGGTTTTTTATCGCACTTAGATTGGCCATTTGGTTGTATAGTTTATGGATTGGATTAGAAAATCAAAGATTTCAAAAACAAAATGTATCTTTGGTTATTAATATGTCAATATGTGTATGATGCATATCTTTCTATCTAGAAAATAATATTTTTTATTATGAAATTAATGATTTGATTTCTCTTTCGTATCCATTGTTAGAGAAAAAATTATCAGACTTCAATCATCTTCATCAAATTGAATATCACCTTGGATAGTTCACTTGCACATATCCTTCGACAAAGTTATGATCGTTATGGTTGTACTCTTGGTCCACTTGTACAGATCTATTGAAACCCGAATGTGAACTCTAACCTTATGACTTGGTGGCTTAATTCATCGCATCATATTTCAATTTGGGGATACTATTTCTATTATCTATTATGCATTGGAAGCTCCACAAAGTTACGATTGTTCTTGTTGTCTATTCATTACTGACACACATGCAAATTAAATCATGTCCCAAAGATATATAATGTTATAAATATTTCCCAACTTGCAGCTCAATTTCCTATTGTTTAAGATTCTGTTTGGTCCTCTTTAAAATGAATAAAATATCCGAGAACTTAAATTCCATCACAATTTTTTTATGACAGGCTTTGATGACTTTTGACAACAAATTACCTTGAACTTAATGGACTTCCTTAAGTATAAATTGTCTATGCTTTTTATATTTCTTGGATTCGCCGTGATGATTGGCTAGAAACTTGCCTTCCATCTCTGGCAGCAAATGTGTGGATTGGTCGTATCATCCTGAGAAATTAGTTTGTATCAAGTTGCTTCCTCGGCCACTACCAAGTTGTTCTCCTATTGTAGTGTGATACAAATCTTTTGCTCAAGTTGCCAAGTTAATTTTAATTATACATGTGGTCAATAAGTAGTTTGTTTAGATGGAAATTTGAAACTTGATTTTTATACAATGTAAATGAGTGTATTTGTTGCTATTTATCTTCTAGTATGTATTAATAAGAAACAAAGATGAAAACCTACCACTACGTCGAGTTTAACACTCCACTATATGTGATTTATTATTACACTTCCAATTTATAATACATACACTTTAGATATTACTCATGATATATTGACATTAATTTAGGTTACATTCTAATTCATCTCAGATATAATGCTATTAATATGATGGGACAACTCACAAATCATAACAATGGGACTGGAATGCTTTCTGGGAGTAAATAATTTTGTTGGGCTGGTAATTGTATACGAGAAAGCCTCTCTTCGTTGTCCTAGAAATAAACCCATAGGGAAACTAAAGAATTAGGAAGGTGTGGTTAAACAAGCCTAGAAATAAAACCAAACAAAAAAATAACAAATGGGATGACAATAAATAACAAGCGGGATGGTGATTAAAAAATATTAAAATGCATACAAAAAGATGCATGGTAGCATATAAGATTTTGACAAAAATATGTACTTATGATAGACTACAATTTGGACACAATTAACCACAAGGAATCCTAAAGCAATCCATCATATGTATTATGGTGGTTTACACGATTTAATTTGATTCAAATATGATAACATATGATCATTTTGTGGCAGATTATATAGTTTGGCTTGATTCATCAGTTTGGATGTTACCTAGCTGCTCCTACTCAACTTAGCACTAGTGGATGGTATTTGTTAGGAGTAGGAATCTTTTATAGATCATCCAAGATTCAGGAAATGTAAAAATCCAGATCCCTTTGTCCCTGTCATGGTATAGAACAAAGAACATCAATATCAATTCACATAACTATTTTTCTAGGCTAGATAAACGTTCAGACATTGCAACCCTGGTTTGATCTTTTAAATTTTTTTAATTATTTATTGTTAGTCTCTCTTGCCCCACCTCCATAACAAAAAAATGAAGTGTGGGGGATCGAGACAAAAAGGAACAGGGTGTCATAGACACTACTAAAATTATCAAACACGTGACAAGCCAGAAAGCCAGGATAAGGGACGAAATTCCAACTCTATGGTTCTAGTATCTAATATTCTTAAGCATTGACTTCACAGCTAGTGGTGGTGGATCTGGTGGTTGTAGGGAAGAAGCGCATGTAGGGTTGGTTCCAAGTAGGTATGTTGAACTAATGCTTGAGGATATGGGAGGAAGGAAGAGAAGGGTGGTAATGGGATGCTAATAATATGAGTGTGAGTCATTAATACGTGCTAATGTTTAAGGTGTGTTGGGGTGGTAATTAGTATTAGTATGTGATAAGGAAACATGTAGAGCAGTCATACCAGAGAAGACTAAGTATTCTTACTCCCTTGTCCCCTATCTTGATTACCCACTACTTCTTCGGTGGCATGGGAGTAGTCAATTCTTTAGTTCCGTGGATGTTACTGATCCATGTAGGAGAAGGAATGGGGTGTGTGGATTTTGTATATAGACAAAATTAGGAGCGACGAGAGTGATCCTTCCAATTTAGTCATTAGCCACTAATTTTTGAGAAATTCAAAGTCAGAGAAGCTATAAATGACGCCTCTGATAAGTCAAGGGAGGTAAGCGGAAAAATCATTCAATTTCACAAAGTGGGTATGACAACAACTACTATATTTGGGGGAGAGTTGTGGTGTTGGGTGCAGTGGTTGTGGTTTTGAGAGGGGATAGTGGAGAGATTGAGAGACTTTGCTTCAGGGTTTGAGAGGGTGAGAGGGTTGTGGGGTCAGTGGAATTAGACAATAGTAAGTGAGTGCGGGTATTATGCCCTTGTCGCCTTCTTTGGTGGGCAAATCAGGTGGTACTTCTCGGGTGCTTGGATTGAACCAAATCAATTGGTTGTCTTCGAGTTTCTCTAGTATCCAAACCAAGACTCAAACAAAATACAAATATATATATTTCTCAATTCTGGTTAGTCCTCTTTCAGTTTGGGTGGGTATTATTGTAATCCCTAAATTGGCATGGGAACAGTGTGGCCTGACCACACATGAAAAGTTTTGAGAACATGGGTACCACAAGAATAACCATACCCCTCGACACTGTGGTATGAAGGTAGGGATGGAAATAATAACAGTCTACCATCACCCGAACCATTCTTGAACTGTACCAACCCATTATACGTGGATTTTCAACACCCAACCAGTGTGTGGGGCCCCAGTCATGGGAAACCAAATGTACTGTTTAGTTAACGAGAACCCACAAATACCAACCTCACTGCTCTTATGTTCCTCTTCCGGACTTGGTGCATGACAAAAAAAGTAGCCACGCGGTGGTGTGCCACGTTGTTGGAACTAATAGCATATATGGGTATCTAGGAAATGATGATGGAAGTGGAAACAACCATGCGAGCAGGCTGCCGGAGAAGGAGGCACTGACCATGGTGATGATGATGGGAGTATGGCATTCAGAAGATGCAGACGAGTGGGTGGCCGTAGTAATGAATTTATGGTTGTGGTGTGAGTGTATTACAACAACGGCTAGTGCATTGCTGTCGTGGAATGCATGGCAGTGACGATGAGTACATGGAAGAGGACACATCGGATGCCCGACACTGCTGAGTACACTGACATGGGAATATGTCCACAGAGGAAAGTAGTTGGACAATTGGTGTGATGGCTCTGAATAAATCACATTGATGTCGAGTAACACATCAGTGACAAACCAACAACCACTTCTACGCTTCATGTCTGGAGGTTCCTAGCATATGTGGCCATGACCATATCAAGGACATGTGAGACCAAGGCTGGGAAGGAGCCATTCTAAGCAGTCTATGACTTCCAGGTTCTCCAACAATGCATGCATCCCTACCGTGTTATCCATGTTGAAATTGTGAACAATCGGGTCAAATGATTCGCATGCAGTGGACGGTAGCAGTCACCAAGAGAAAAAGTTGTGGTTACTCAGGTTTCTATGGTGCCCCGGTTATGGGAACCCAGTTATTGTGGATGGAAATGTAATTGGGTGGCCGTGGATGATATCAAAGTATGTTTTTCATGGTGTAGTGGATGGTTACCCCCCAAACCAGTTCATTGCCACCCCTAGCTGAAGGAAATGAAGTTTCCACTACTATAAGGTTTTAAGTATGTCATTATAGAATTAGATTGCTGAGTTTTAGTCTATGCTATTAAGGTTGAGAGCCACAGGCATGGGTATGAAGATGGGTTCATCACAGACATCATCAACTTCTTTGGGAAGTTGGTGGCCCTCAAAAGTAGTTTTTAGAAATTGTGCAAGTAACAAAGTTGCTTATTCTTTGGCTGCTACAACCTGTAGTCTCGTAGGACCTGTCTTTAGGTCATGAAAAATATTCATGTACTCACTATCATGGTATATTAATAAAAAGCAAGTTTATGTTTTGACTTAGTTGAATATTTATACATACAATCATATATATATTTATATATATAATTATAATACATATATGTATATATATAATTCTTATACATATATGTATCATATTTGACTTATCTTTTTTATGTTTTAGAGTATGTTAAAGCATTGGTAAATGATGGCACTGGTTGATTGATGCTACGATCCCCTAAAATACAGTTTATAGTTTCATTTATTCAACACCTTTATGTACCAAGGAAATATGGAGAAATATCCTTGATATCTTCTTATATCATATGTTATGGATAGAAAATCCAATAAGTTTCTTGGTATAATGTTCTAGATCACTTTTTATATAGTAGACATAACTTTGTGCGTAGAGGAAATTCAAGAAGTGATTTCTTAGATATAAAATCTTGATGATGAACTTTCATGATTATGTATCTTTATATGTCCTCATAGTGATTCATGTATTAGATATATCTATCTAGAGTAATGTTTTCAATGATAATCTACTTTCAACAACTGAATGGTACTTGTATCCTTAAAGTTGGCCGCACCAATTTTATGAACTTAGCATGACACTCACTCTAGGCATGGACAACTATTTGAACTATAGGATTCATCACAGGGCACAAAAGTGTGTCCCAATTTGGTTCATAAATCTGCTCATTTAGAAGAAATGGCACATACCTCAACATATATGCCCTATACATATACAATGTGAAATATGTTCTTGTTGCTTTTATAATAATTTTTTAATTAGATAACATTTTCTTAAGGTGTGGCACAAGCATACACCAGTCTTTTTGCTTTATTAGTCTTCAATTATTAATTAGTAAATAACTTTAAAGTTGATCCATTTAATTTGGATAAGTTAATGTGTAGACTTCTTAATCTAGATCTTACTACTACTTGCATTTAACACAGTAAGAAAAGGGCTACTGATAGGGGTGGGGGATCCTCCTATTATATTTGTAGAAATCATTTAACTGGATATGAAATGTTTTAAACTAGGCATGTTTGTAATGTTTGTACTTTTTTAGAGGAAAACGAGGGTATTAAGTAATTTAGCCTTCGTCTAATGATAGTTTGATCCATTTGTTTAATCAAGGATTTGTCAATGTTTTGTAATTATGAAAGAAAATGTATGCCTTAACTGATAAATAGAGGTATTAAGGATATTGTTTGGCTTTTTCTTTCTTTTATGTTTTATTACTTAGATATCAATTGTCTCATGTACTAGAATTGAAATGATTAGTCAAAATGTAAGGATTGGAAGGAACAAGGACGCAGCCTAAGCATGACCACTTCAAGCATCTAACTTGCACTTCATTAAAAAATAATTGTTATCTTTCTCATGGATTCAAATCCGTGTATGTCTAAAACCTAACGCATAATCACATTATCTATATGTGTTATTTATATCTATCTTGGCATGTTATAAAATTTCTTATTATAGTACTAATTTTGAAAAGTTTGTCAGTTGTGAGGTGGTCAGATCTTTCTCTACTAGCTATTATGAAATGGAACTCTATGCCAATGATGCCAACAAATAAAGAAACAATTGCACATGACAATAAAGTTGATCTTGCTTTGGTGAAGATTATGAAGAGATCTAACAATGTCATGTTCCTTGAAGAGTTTGTTACTTGTATTAGTTGTACACATACCGTTGACTATTGTTCTGTCGTGCTGTAATTTTATAGGGTCGATGAACCCAATGGTATTACGATTTGTAATCATAGTCAATGTAGTATTGCATTTCGTTTGAAGATATGTCATTGGTACAAGAAAATTGGGTGCTTGGGGATGCATACTAATGCTAAAATGAAACTTTATTTTTCACATGAAGGAATAAGGTTGGATCCCATGGTTGTACACTCATGTAGGATCCCATCATAGGCCAAGGACCACCAATTAAGACTATAATATAGTCATCCTCTCTCAATATCTGAACAAGGTAATAATTATATCAAGATCTATCATCCGAAGGTCACCAATAAGATTCCACATTGTTTTGATGTAGTTCTTTAGAGTCAAGAAACCCACTTCAATGAGATCCTTGACAATGAAAATGTAGCAACAAGGCTTCATTAGGGAACAATCTTTCTGATAATAAACATAGAAGGAAGGAGTTCCATCTATTTCACTTATTTTTAACTCCTCTTTAGATAGGTTGACTTCCATATCTTCAAATCCCATAATCGAGTTGGAAGAGTTTGCATCCAAAATAGCAGGCAACATCCATATAAAAGATCAAGCATCTGGGTTCTTTGGATTGATTGGGTGTTGTAGCGAAGCGTTCAAAACATACATCATTAACTAATGCGGAAGCGATTACTAACAACAGATTACTAAAAATCACTAAAAATTTAAACCTTTTTCAAAGAGATCCAATCATAGGAAAACTCTTTCAACAAGAACCAATGTATTACATTTACATTCTTGTTCATAAGTACATAACTTGTACCATCTCTTATCGAGGATTACAACACCCACTGCCTTGTTAAAAGCTAAACACAGATAGTATAAGAACCTCGAGGCATCAAGCCAAAATCTCAAAATGATTCATTAAAATCACTATCTATCAACTCCGAGGACCTGAGAGTATAGAGACGACATGTAGGACTTCTATCTACTAAACACGACAGACAGTACACTCAACCTGAGCTGTCACTCTTGTACCTGAAGTTCTACCTCTGCAAGATATTCTCAGTCTCCTCCGTGCGTTTCCACCTAAAAATGTTGGATCCCATGGGGGTGAGACAATTGAAAATTGCCCCAACGAGATATATAACTCTCTGCCAAAAACATTATTATTGCATATAAAGATATAAAACTGGGCAGAGGATAAACAGTTTAAAGCATTCTCATCTTAAAGCATTGTAACTATTTATGATAGAACACTAGATCAACTATTCTCTTAATAAGGACTAGGAAGAACATCTATATCATTTATCTGTTATATCAACTCAACATCCCTTGCTTTTCTCATGATACTCATTACTCTGATAAGTCACCCATGAATCTTTCTTGTTTCTATCGGTTGGCCTTAGCTAATCTTCTAAACAGATTTTGGATTATGCTAGACATGAGAGTGTACATCATCATGTCTTGTTTAGGCATTGGTCTATACCAATCCTATATAAACATTCCATGCATTGGATTATACCAATCCTATGCAACTAGTACAAGCATTAGACTTATATTATTCCTGTATATCCATTCCAAGTATTGGACTATACCAATCATGTGTAACTGTTCCAGCTATTGGACTATGCCAATCCTGTGCAACTATTCCAGGTATTGAACTATGTCAACCCTGTGCATCTATTCTAGGTAGTGGACTGTGCCAACCTGTGCATACATTCCAGATATTGAACTATGTCAACCTTGTGCATCTATTCCAGGTAGTGGACTGTGCCAAACCTGTACATACATTCTAGGTATTGGGTTGTTACCAATCCTGTGCAGTTATTCCAGGTATTGGGATTTAACCAATCCTGAGTTATTATTCCAGGTATTGGGATTTAACCAATCCTGTGCTATTATTCCAGGTATTGATATTTAACCAATCCTGTGTTATTATTCCAGGTATTGGGATTTAACCAATCCTGTGATATTATTCTAGGTATTGAACTATGTCAATCCTGTGCAACTATTCTAGGTATTGAACTATGTCAACCCTTTGCAACTATTCCAGGTATTGAACTATGTCAACCCTATGCAACTATTATAGGTATTGAACTATGTCAACCCTGTGCAACTATTCTAGGTATTGAACTATGTCAACCCTGTGATTACGTCCCATGTCTGTTTACACAACACTGGGTACCTCATTCTTCTACTGACATTTAAACTTTGGGCATGCCATTATGCTCAATCACATTCTTTATGTAATACAAGTATCCCTCTCTTCTCCACACTTGTATAATCAAGGTTCCATTGTTATAATTGTGTCCTTTTGTTATTATTACTATGTTACTAAGTTTCCATTCATTGGTTTATTATGAACATTATCATCCCTTACAAGAGACTTTCATAATCATCTTGATACCTTTCACTAGGTATCAACTTACTCATGTGATTCTCAAAGCTCATTAAAACATCTTATTACCTCTCACTAGGCAACAACCATTCTCATGGCTCATAAGGCCCATAAAACACCTTGTCACCTCTCTCTAGGCAACATCTAACCATATGACTCACTAGGTCATTACACATCTTAAGTATTCAATCATGTTCATTACTCTTAACATTTATCATTAAATGATTATCAATACAAGGTATGAGTTCATTCCTCATCCTTATCATGGTATGATTGCTCATTGGTTTGGCTTAACCTTATTCTCAAAGTATATTAGCCTATGCTTATCAAGGTATATTACATTTTATTGTAACAATTCACATAACACTCTTCATGTTTTTCTTGTCCAAGTATTATTGGATTTGAGGTGCATCAAGGTATATCAACCCTGGAATGCTAAAAGTGATATCTTTCATACCTTTATGTATCACTTTCCTCATCACTTCCAACTTTCTTGAGTTATCAGCTTTTCTTGGATTAAGGTATTTCCCATCTTAATCCTTTCATCCACTATCCTATCACTCTTACCATGAAGTGCATAGGTCACACATAAGAATGGTCCAACTATCCTTAATGATATGGACTCATCTCAGGTTAAGGCATTGCTTACAATAAGGTTGCCTATAATCAACCATTTAAGATATTTCACCTTTATAAGGTTTTACCCACTGTTTTATTATTAGGATTCTGGTTTGTCATCATATTTCCCAAGATTAGGGCTTCATCTATTATAACTCCAATTAGAGTTTCACATACCTTTACCCTTTATTAGGGCTTTGGGATTTCACATACTATCATACTTCATTAGAGTTAGGATTACATATAGCGTCACCCTTCATTAGGCTTTCACATCACATTGCCTATACTTAGGGTTTACTATTCATCCCAACTAGGGTTTCTCATGGTATTACCCTTAATTAGGGTTTCTCATGGAATCAACCTCAATTAGGGTTTTATATGGAACCAACCTCAATTAGGGTTTCTCATTTCATATCAATTGGAGATACTCATCCCAATTAGGGTTTCACTCTCCATTCCCATAATTGGGGTTTTACATTATGTTATCCTGAATTAGGTTAGGGTTCATTAACCTTCTGGATTAGGGTTTCATGATCTCTTTACTAAGGATCATAACCTAATCACCACATGATCAATACTCATGTATAAATTCCTTTCTAACATCCTTTCAACTTGATTAGGTTACATCAACCCTCCAATCAAGTACATACATCTTTGATTGACATAGTGTACCAAGACATTGCTTTCATAGGCTTATGGTGTTAACCATTGTATAGGTACTAATTATCTAGATACCTTAGGGTTTCAACCTTGTACCTATCATTAATAATCATTAACATCAACCATTGGATCAATGGATCAATCATCATCTTAATTCTTAAAAGATTTGATCACATTGGACATCTTTACATAAGGTGTCCAAATGAATTGACCAATTGAATCTTCAATTACAATAGGTATCCAAAAGGATTAACCAATTTGAACATCAAACGGTTTTGGTTACTTAGACCCTAAATGGTCTTGGTCTCTCAAACTTCAAACGGTTTGAAACCGTTTTGGGCACATAGCCCTTGAAACCGTTTAAGCAAGATTGCATTGAAATCAAATGACCTTGGGTTTCCAAATGGTTTGAGACCGTTTGGACCCAAACGGTCTTGAGACCGTTTGTTCTAAACCCTCTCAAAAACGAATGGACCAAAAAGGGCTTTCAACACTTTACCATTTCATGGTTTCAGTCAATGAACCGATTATCAACTGGATCCTTGATTCCTTTATCAATTGAACCATTGAATCACCCCTCAATTAGACCATAAATTAGGGTTTTGAACCCAATTAAACTAGGGTTTATACTCAAGAAACCATCAACTAGGGTTTTGAAATTGAGCAACCATCAATGCTTAACATTGTGGAAATCAATTCAATTGAAAATACTAAACCATCATCAATTTATGATATGACCTGACCTTAAACGGTCTTGGTTGACCCTAAAACGGTCTTGAAGTCATTTGGATGACCTCCAAATGGTCTTGAGACCATTTGCCTCATAATTCATTAAAAAGTTGTGAAATCCAATTAGGGTTTGGGTCATTTGATTGATCAACAAATTGGCTATTGATTGCCTTTCAATTTTATATCTCTGGATCTCCAAATACTCAACTATACTCAACCCCAGACCTCCAAACGGTCTTGGTTGACCTCCAAATGGTCTTGAGACCGTTTGGGCTAATCAACCCATAACATCAACTTAATCAATTGTAAATTCATCACTTAGCCGATTAGGGTTTCTACTTGGAAGATTGTCCATATGTTGAATTAATCAATTGGAGTCATTGGATCATCATCCAACAAACACTAGGGTTCTGACCTCAAATGGTCAACCCATCTAAACCGTCAACCCCTCTAAATGGTTTGGGGACCAAGCCTCCAAACGGTTTGGAAACCGTTTGGTCTCCAAACGATTTGGTGAAACCGTTTGGACCAAAATGTTGAAACCGTTTGTAAGTGATATTTGGGGAGGTGTGTGCTTATGATGATTTCATCATCATCAAGATCTAAACCCAAGAAACTTTCTGTGATTTCCATGGTGATTGCATCAATCAACCAAACAAAATTTTGGAAATGAAGAAAGGATCATCAATTGATAAGGAATTGAATGCAATAGCAATATTAAAGGTTCAAGTTATAAAACCCGCCTCCAATTGACCTCCAAAGCTTCAATCTGACGTCAATAATGGTGGATGCAACTCCTTTCACTATCCCAAGTCTCGTCCTCAAGCTTTGAGTGAAAAGGAATGGTTAGAATTGAAGAGGGATCGAAATAAGAAGAAATCATGCATTGATTTGTGATTTCCACCATGGATTCAAGGTGAAAGAAGGTCAAGAAGGTTTCCAATAGGTTGGGGGTCGTCCTACTGATCTTCCAAAGCTTACTTGGTCGTTTTCCAAGCAAGGAGAAGAAGTAGAATCGGAAAAGCCTTTCATTTGGCTTGTAAATGGTGTTTTTATAAGAAAATCAATGAGAGAGAAAATGCCTTATAAAAATCATTTAATTCCAAAATTAGTGCCGCATCTCCCCCCTCAATTCCTTGGATAAGAGGCTATATTCTTTTCCTCTTATTCCTCTCAATTATCCATGATTTAAAGAAAAGCAAATTAAGCACCTTAAATCATTTTATAATAATATCCATTTGTGAGTGGTTATTTCTTTTTCTTATAATAATGTGAGTGAGTTATCCACTTCCTTTGGATATTTTCGTGCCTTTGCAAGGCACAATATCGTTCAACCCCTTTGCAAACTCATCCTTTAACTTTTGATTGAAGGGCTCTTTAATTAATACATTTCTTTTTGCATTAAATCGAATTAGGGTTTCAATTATGCATAAATCTTGATTATTTTAATATCAAGATTCTCTCTCCTCCAAATTAATTCAAATGAGCCCCCCTCTCATTTTCTTTTCTCTACATGATTCCAAGAAACATAAGGGACCTTATTGAAGTGGTAATTTGCATATTGAACCCTAGGTTTTGGGTAAATTGTATTTTACTCCAAAACTAGGTTCTAATGCACAAACATTGCTTTATCAGCTCTTTCTTGGTACTCAAGATTTCTCAAGCCATACCACTGCATCATTTCCATTCTCATGATGCTTCCACATATGAGGAACGTATTATCATATAATATTTGCAAGTTAACCCCTTAACTTGGATAATTTTCACTTTAGTCCAAAATAAGCAAACATTGCTTCAACATTATTCAGACAGGACCAAAATTGAAATATAAGTTCCTCTTGAGCCTTAATTACTTCTCACAAGATATAATTAAGGATCTAATTAACTTGCTTAAGTAAAACTTCCAGGGTTAAAGCATAACCCAAGTCTTGGGGTCATCCTTTTAGGATTTTGGGGGTTGAAAATTCTCCTTGTCTATTATGTAGTGGATTGTCACCATTTAGTGGACGGTAATGATGTCCACCACCACCTCCTCACCCTCCTTCACAACGTCCAAACCCTAACAAAAACTCACTGTTATCAATGAAAAATTATTAATGTGTCATATATTAATCTCTACTAAGAATGTTTACGCCACCATCTCACATATGTAAACACATTTCTCAACTAGTATACTAGGATTCAAGTTTGATAAAAATGATTTGTCAAAAGAATGCTTTCTTTTACATGATAATGAGGTTTAATAATTTACTATCACAATCATTAATGTGATTTTTACATCATTTGGTAACATGAGAATATGAATATTGAAGAAATTAAGAACTATTGCTAATGTGATAATGTAACAAAAAAAATAACACAAAAAAGTGATATCAGATGAGTCACTTAAAGTGGTGGAATAATCGTGCATAATATTATATAAGAAACTGAACAATTGACGATAATGATAACTTAACATTTATTAAAAGCACTCCATATGACACTCATTATTTGGTATTACAATTGAATACATGATTGTATATTATTACAATAAAAATATCAAACGATAAGATATGTGGAACACGGTGAGCATCATAATCACTTATTTAGTAGTATTAGATGTGATCTCATAGCTGATTCTGTTTATACTTTGTTGTGTAAGTTATCAATCATATTACTTGATAATAGGTACTTCACGAACAAGTGCACCCATTACGGCAAATCCAGCCTTCCAAGATCCGAGGTCGTGACTAACCATGTGAAACTTCAGCTTAGAAGGTGTGCCGGTTGCTTTGAATTCTCCAATCTTAAGCAGGGACCATGTCTTTTTGGGCAAGTTACCCATTCCTACTTCCCTCTCTATGCCGTGGATACCCTTGGCTTGTAGCTTTAGATGAGTAGTATATCCCTGGGAGTCATCTTGTACTTCAACAACATACATAACATCATATATTTTGCCTTGAGTGAATCTCATCATATCGATTTCTCCCCATATGTCGAAGCGAAATGGCTGTTGCAGGACTGCAACTTCAGTTTCGATGCTATATCCACATAAATGCTTGCACAAATTAGTTACGGTATTTGTCACATAAGAAACAAAACAAACAATTGCTCACTAGAATACTTACTTGTCACGGAATTCCCAATCCCAATAAGTAGTGTCTTCATGTCTGGTGATTGAAAGCTTGTTTGCTTGCAAGAAAAATACCTCATAGCTCCAACTTATCTTAATATCATAATTAAAAAGAAGAATTCAGTTAAAATTCGTCGCCATTTCATTAAGAAATCTACTCAATTGAGGAGTACAAAACTGGACGATGCTATGTCCTACGCTGACCACCTACCGAGAAGGTATGATTAGTGATAAAAGCTAATAGGATATGGCGTAGTGTTTTATAAGTGATTTGGCACAAACTACTGTAAAAAGCTGTTTCACAAATTGTCGCATGTCCATCCACCTTACCTTTGCTACATCAGATTGCTTGATGATTCCTTCGTAAATCTTGGGTAGGGGCTCCATGTCTCTCTTACGTTTCAATGACTTAAGTTGTATGAAACTGAGTTGGGTGCATTCTGCTTCAAACATGCTCATCCTTTTATACACCATTCTCTTCGTTTAACTACATGAACCGATGGGGAGAATTTTAATTAACTCGTTCAGCATTGCCGAGTTCATTGGGTGCATTAAATATGACTGAGCATATTGCTAAATTTTAAAAGGAGACCAACTTATACTCGGATATGGATCGCGTTTGTCTTTCTACGAGAGCAGTATAACAGCGTCACATGAAACGCCTTATTTGAAATTAAACTAGAGGTAATCGACTCGTCATGGATTATTAGAGTATAGCAAGCCTTCAATTGGTTTGCCTCACAACTCGAACAGTAAATTTGGTTACGAGGTTGGCATATTATTTTACAAAGAGTAACCTGTTAAACGCAGTCAGTCTCATTTTATTATCATTGACTTAGAATATAAAAATCCATAAACACAGTCATAAATACAATTCCGAGTGGTCGTGTTTTCTAACACATGTAGTCAGTCTCATTTTATTATCATTGACCGGCCACCGCGCACGGTCTCCCCACTTCCTCCTCCTTTCACATCCTAACTCTCCCCCCTATGCATATGCGTTGGAAGTTCCGATTTGGGCAATCTACATCTTGATGTCGGGAATTGCATTAGTTACAACTGGTCCTGTCTCAATAAGGTAAACCTTAAGACATGTTTTTGCTCCATCGATTCTTTATTCTTAGACTTTTTTCTTAATCCCTTTGTTAGCTCCAGTTTTTCGAACAAGCTAGAGCGACGACTACAAGTGGCCACGCCATGAAGATTATTTCCGGGCGTTGTTTCTGTAGGCAGGAGTTCATGCAAGATGGAGTATGTATCCACATTCTTCATCTGCTTTTCCTTCATGTCCCCTGTGTGGAACATACTCTAATTAAAGTGGGTCAACCAAATTCTTATTCTAACGATCGCTTTCCAGATATCAGTGCTTATGTACAACTAATTTTCATTTTGTCGCATGGATTTATGCAAGCCAACGACGTTTCTTGCAACTGCTTTTAACAAAATATTTTTCTCGTATTTCTATATATAATACGATATATACCTCATCGTGTGTTATGTTTGTTGCATATGCCTTTCTTTCATTTACTGATTCATCTTAGGCGGCATCTTTGTTAGTAAACTTTGATTCTCTCATCAGTTATGTTGGTTCGTCAAGTCAACCTACACCATGGACAAAACCTCCCGGTTGAATGATCACACTCATAATCTGTTTGTAGAATTATATGAACCAACTTGTGTCTATTTAAAATAGAACACCATTGATTATTTGTGCCTGCCACATGTAAAATATAAAATATATACTACGTAACACACGGGAATCAAAACAATTTGGGTGGATATGTATGTCTGTCTCAACAAATATATGTAAACGTATCACTCTTCAAAAATATTATTTGCAAATTTATGTGATTGCAGCTCAAACGGGCATGTTGACTTCAAACTGGAATTGTAATAATATTTCCAAATTGTGGGGGATGCACATCAGACTAGGACACCATTCCAACCCAAGTCTCTACATGTATATTTTGACGCAAACCCGTCAATATAACTTATATGAATTAGCTTGCCAAATAATTTGAGCCACTCTATAGATGCCATCTCTGAGCCAAGGTAACCAAGCTCGAGAAACAAACTACCTAGATTTGCTTAATAATTATATATAAATATCATTTTGTATAGATATGCATTTTATTACACATGACTAGGATTTTATATAATTATATATTTAATTAAGACAGTTGACTACAAATATTGTAAATTATATTTTTCTTCAAATATATGTTTGTTGCAACTTATTCAGAAAATATGTATCTACATATACCTTCGAAAGAAATATCGGTTATGTATATTATTCGGGATGGTTCGAATGCATTTGGAAACCGACATATTTATTGTTGTGTACTGTAAGGACCCTGACCTCCGTTTATGGCTTATCCTGTTTGCTTTGCTTAACCCTGATGCTTAGTTGCTTGCTAATCACCTTTAGTAGTGATTAGGGTTTGTTGGTGCCTTGTTGGGAGCTGGAGGTGCTACTTGCAATTAACCCAAGTCTACGGTTTGTGGGTAAGTTTGTCACCTTGTGAGGTGTTCCTCCCTCTCCTTGCTTCCTCTAGTGTTGAGAGGAAGGGTTGGGCTCGTTGCTTGAGTTGCCTTGGGCTTGGATGAGCCTTGGTGGGCCTTGTTGTGCTTTGCTTTTGCCTTGTTGGACCTTGTGTCGGGCAAGAGTGCCTTGTGTCGGCCTAGGTGTGTCGGCCATGGCTGTGTCGGCCTATGGTGTGTCACCCAGTGTGTGATGTCGGTCATGGTGGAGTAGAGGTGTGTCGCCCATGGACCCTTTGACCCCTTTTGACCTCGTTTGTGTCACCACTAGTGGACACTTGGCGCTTGATGCTTGCATGTGGCAATGGCCTTGGACATGTGTTTAAGGCAAGTTAGAGTGGTGGCATTGCCCTTGGACAAGTGTCCCTAGGTGGGCGACACCTTACCTTGTCTTACCTTGGTTTCTCCCCCATCCTCTCTTATATATGTGTTTCCTTTCCCTTTCTAAGGATCCCTTTAGTTTCTTAGTTCCCCCTCTCCCTTGGTGCATGATACCCCTTCCTTTGCAAGCTTGGTGGCCGATCCTTCTTCTTGGAGTCTCCTTCTTCCTCTAGTGGTGGCCGAACCCTAGAGTGCCTTGCTCTTCCTCTGGTGGTGGTGCTTGGAAGCTTGGTGCTAGGAGCTTGGAGCTTGCGTAAGGCAGGTTACATAAATCCTAACCCTAACTGTACTACCTCTTCTATATTCTTGTATGTTTCCTATGATCATATCGGCTATGTATGTTGTTAGTTGAGTTTCTTACTTAAGTTGTTCTTGTTGGACGAACTATGTTCTAGGATTTTCTTGTTGAGAAACACCCTTCTCCCTCCTTGGTCTAGAGAAGTGAGCTTGAACTCTAGTAATATGTGCAATACTCCTCTCTCATTTAAGTTGAGAGGTGAGCTTGTGTTCTAGTTTCTTGAGCAACACACTTCTCTCACCATGGATTCGAGAGGTGAGCTTTGTGGTGGTTGTAGACCTTGTTAGGGTTGATCCTTGTGTTGCCCGATTGGTGATAAGAAGGTGTGCGAGACCCCTCTCTCTTGGTTGTTGAGAGGTGAGCCATCTTCTTGATCCACTAGGGTTTTGGTTCCCTTGTGCTTGAGGTTGATGACAACCTTGATGTGGGTTGCATCTTGACCGATATGGCTTGGGGTTGATGTTGCCCGATACCTTTCTTTGGGTTAGAGTGTCGATTGAAATGAGGAGGTCTTGTGTTGGGCGTTGCACCTGTATCCTGGCTTTCTGTGTCAGGCGTCACACCTGGTTGATGACCTGCCCGATACACTCGACCTTGTTTGGTGGTAGGCGTTACACCTGGTTGATGTCCTGCCTGATACACCTAACCTGTGGTGGTAGCCTTGAGCTCGTAATACCTTGGACGATATGGAGCCATGTGGCTAGCCTTGTAGTAACCCTAGCCGTTACATGATATAGACTGAGCTACACGTTGTATATGTATGCTCGATATCCATGATGCACGACACAACGTTGCACGACACAACGGTTGCACGATACAGAGGTGCCTGATACACCTGCTGCATGATATTCTTGTGCATGTTATGCCTTGGGCCTTGTTGCACGATACATCTTGTGATGGCAGCCCGTTATCCTTACTGGTTTTCTTGGCCGTTGTGGGGCTAGAGTGTTGGGCGATATGAGGAAGTATCCTGCCCGATACTACCTCTAGTGAGGGTGCCCTACCCATCACACTTCTTGTGAGGGTAGTGGGCACTTCTAGTGGGGGTCTTGTCCCTTCTGGAAAACCACATGCTAGATCTTGTTCATGTAATCACGTCTGGTTATGTTTGTAAACCCTTGGCACGTTTGATAATGGTAAAGTGATTGATATAGTAGATCACATTTATGTAATTTGACATGACATTACATGTGTTTATGATCATCTTGAATTATATAATGATGAGGAAATGGTAAGCATATAAGATCCTTTACATGATGATATGACCTATGTCTATGGTCACAGGTTGAGGCATGAATGATAAAGCATATAATCATCAATGTTGCCTATGTTTGATAATAGGCTCTTTCTGTTAATCCATGATGATTGTGTATACTAACCATGCAGGTATTTTATACATATGCATAGCCAGGTAAAGGGCTATGAGGTATGTATGTTCGAGTAACACTGCTCTGATGGTTACTCTTGATGATGAGATAACATGCATAATGTGTTTTGGTCTGAGGACCTGAGTTTGGTTGAAGTGCCTAATTTGAGGTGTTATCCTCTGGTGATGTGATCTGGGATTGTTATCCCAAGTGATGAGAATGCATTATGAGGCAAGTGGTTTCTTATGATGATGGATTGAGGTCGTAGAATTAGATGATGATGGTAACAATAATGTAGCTTGATGTTATATATATGTTACAACTTGGTTGCCTTAACAATCCACTTAAAAAAAATACTAACTAATCACAGTGGAATATATCATGTAGTTTGCCCTGGCCATAGATCCATCATCGTCAGGAGCTGGTGATGGTGAAACGGGTTCTCCTGCGGGTTAACTCGGAGCGCATATTATTGAGTATGCGAGGTTTCTCCTAGCCTAAAGTGAGGAGGTAAGAGTGCAACTTCGGCTGTAGACTCCAGAGAGCGGATTCAGGCCCGTAGATCAAATACGATAAGAGCATGGTGAACGGGCCCATGGCTCAGGATGTATGATATGGGAGCATGAATGCGTTCATGGCTCAGAGCACGGTGAATAGGCCCGTGGCTCAGTTTCACTAGCATCGATACCTGTACCAAGGTGGGCTAGGCAGAGGGTAGCCTGACCCTGTGGCTGAGTCCACTTAAGCATGAGACTGCGGTCCTACTTGTGTTGTACTCGTGCACCGACCACGAGGTGGGAGGTCATGGAGTATGGCTCTTCCATTGACCTTGTATGGCACCGTCTTGGGTTTTGCAGCCGAAGGTTGGATTTGAGCGGTATGGCTCACTTCCTTAGGGCATAATAATATGTAATCCAACCGAGTAGTATTTATTGCTTAAGGCAAAACACGGAACATTGGTTGAGGCCTTGCTTGTATAGTTAATCTTGTTACACTTGCAGTTGCTTATACGTTCCTTATGTTATGTGGTAAGATCTTATAAATCTTATCTTGTCAATCATGTTCCATAAAGAGATACTTGGTTATATGCCTTCCATACATCTTGGTAAGCTCGATGGTATGAATAGCTTCACTACATAGACTGCTCCTGCTGTACCTTTTATCAGTTATCTATTGTTGTTACTTTAGTCCTCTTAAGGTTTTATGGTTCTGACAGGGAGTTATTTTTCTCGCTGGGACTGTGTGTCTCACCCCGCTGGTTTACAACCTTTTTAGGTGTTCGAGCTAGACATGGTGTTGGTCGCGGAGTTGCGGCCGAGCAGCAAGACGAGCAGTAGAAGGCAAGAGATGGACATGCTGCTATTTTGGTTGTTTTGTAGTAGAGTCTTAGAGTCATCCCTGTACTCTCAGGTCCTTGGAGGTGTTTTGACGTTATTTTATGATGTATAGTTGTTAAAGCTTTATATATCCTGTTGCAGGCCAGATGTGGGCCGTTATGTATGTATAAATAGGTGATGAACACATGTGGTGACTAGACGGATGATCCTCTAAGCTGTGAACATGTATCCAACCTTGCAAATGTTTATATAACCTATTTTCTTGCAGGACGAGGATCTGAATGTAATAGTTTCTTAGTTTATCTGCTTTCCGAAATCAATTTTAATTAACCCGTGTTTTTGGTAATTAGTGGTTTATGGTGTTTTTTGCACGTTTTCGCGTGACACCTCGCTGTCTGTGTGATAGCGGGATGTGTCGCCACAAGTTTTGGTATCAGAGCTCTAGGTTCGTTGAGTTTATAGGGACTTAGGACTAGGTTGTTTCTATTCTTGTGAGTTTTCCAGATTTTTCTTACAATCAACTTCTGCCCTTAGTGGAAGAAACAACCAAGATGTCTGGAAACCATGAAGAACATGCTGCCGAGAACAACGATGTTGCATCAGTTGATGGAGCTATAGGGCAGGCACATGGAGATCGGGTGCCTGAGGTCCCCCAACTTGACCCAGCCATTCTCGAAAACCCTGCCTATCAACAACTTATGGGGCAGATGATGGCTACAATGAATCTCATGGTAGAAAGATTGCCAGTGCCTCCGCCGAGAGCACATGCTCCCCATAGTGAAACATTGGGTATTGAGAAGATCTTTGAGCGGCTTCACCGAGTCAGAGCTTCAGATTATGCTGGGACGGCTGATCCAGCAGATGCAGATCTGTGGCTGACAAGTCTTGAGAAGGCTTTCTGGATCCTCGACATCCCCGAAGCAGATAAAGTCAAGCACGTTGTCTACCTTCTGAAAGGTAGTGCTGGTCACTGGTGGACCATCAAGGAGGAGAAGCGACCCGGTGAGGTGATCGGTTGGGAGGTTTTTTGGCACGAGTTCGTCAGCAGATACTTTCCAAAGACGTATCTGGATGAGAAGATCAGCCAATTTGAGCATCTGTGCCAAGGAACAATGAACATCACCGAGTACGAAGCCAAGTTCATGGATCTATTGAGGTTTTGTCCTCACATGGCAGCGACAGATGACAAGCGGATCAGATGTTTTGAAAAAGGTTTGAGTGCTGAGCTGACAACACCTGCTTCTGCATTGGAGAACTGTGAACGGTTTGCCACATTTGTGGAATCTGTCCGAAGGATCGAATGGTCAGTCAGGGATAAAAGAGAATCCATGTCTAAGAAGAGGCCTGCTTAGTTCTAGGGACAGAGGTTTGGTGGCTTCAAGAAGCCGAGGTTTTTAGCACCTTCCGTGATGAGAGGTTCCAGTGCCCCATCGCAGTAGTCTCCGAGTAAGGGAAGAGGATATGTTTCTTCACCGTCAAAGGAACATAGTACAACTTCAGTGGCAGTGATAGGGCCATCTAGGCCACAGATTGAAGATAGGTCATGCCATCTGTGTGGGCAGATCGGGCATTGGAGGTCAAATTGCCCAAGAAAAGATGTTGAAGTAACACATCAACTGAGGCAGAATCAATAAGGGTTAGATAGACTGCAGCCTAGTAGTAGCAGAGGGCGAGGACGCGGTCAAGTGTCGCAAGTGGGATCGTCTGTTCAAGGAAGCAGAGGACGTGGACAACAAGCAACGACTCAATTCTATGCTATGAGTCAGTCGGAGGCGATAGTCAACCCGCGAGTGGTGACAGGTCAGATGGAGTTATTTCATTCTGATATGTCTTCTTCTTGCTTTGTATCTGTTCTGGTTGACCCGGGTGCTACACACTCTTTTATCGCCTATAGTATGCTTGAAAATTGTTGTTTACCTGTTAGCTGTAAGAAAGATAGCTTGTTGTTAGAAACCCCTCTTGATGGTTCCTCGATGCTTCGAGAGGAGTGCCCATCTTGTGTCTTATCTTTTTCGAGACACAGTATACAAGTGGATCTTATACCACTTAATATGCATGGTTTCGATGTGATCCTTGGGATGGATACCTTAGAGAAGTATAAGGTTGTTTTGGACTGTGGTTCCAAGCAGACAGTGTTTGATGTTTGTGGAGAGAAGTGGGTCTTCCAAGGAGATAGGAAGATTCTTCCGACGTGTCTAGTATCAACGATGGTGGCAGAAAGGTTGTTACGACAAGGATGTAAGGCGTTCTTAGCTCACGTTGTAGATACCAAGGCGAAAGGTCCTAGCCTTGAGGAGGTGACGGTTGTCTGAGAGTTTGTGGATGTGTTTCCTGATGAGTTCCCCAGTGTTCCTCCACCCCGAGAGATTGATTTCGAGATCAATCTGGTTCCAGGAACACAACCAATAGCACAAATACCGTACATGATGGCTCCAGTAGAGATGGCATAGCTAAAGAAGCAGTTATAAGAGTTGTTGGAGAAAGGTTTCATCCGACTGAGTACATCACCTTGGGGTGCTCCAGTGTTGTTCGTTAAGAAGAAGGATGGGTCGATGCGGCTATGTATAGATTACCGACAGTTGAACAAGGTCACGATCAAGAACAAGTACCCGTTTCCAAGGATAGATGATCTGTTCGATCAGTTGCGTGGTGCTACAATGTTTTCAAAGATCGATCTAAGGTCTGGATATCATCAGTTGAGGATTAAGGCGGATGACATACCAAAGTCAACTTTTAGGATGAGGTATGGTCACTTCGAGTTCGTGGTTATGCCGTTTGGGCTAACCATTGCACCTACTGCTTTCATGGATTTGATGAATCGAGTGTTCCGTCTGTTCCTAGATCAGTTTGTTGTAGTCTTTATAGATGACATCTTGATCTATAGTCGAGATAGGCAAGAGCATGAGCGACATCTTCGACTAGCGTTGACTATTCTTCGCCAACACCGGTTATATGACAAGTTCAGTAAGTGCGAGTTCTGGTTAGAGGAAGTAACTTTCTTGGGTCATGTGATATCAGCAAAAGGAGTTAAAGTGGACCCGAAAAAGGTGGAGTCCGTTGCAGAATGGGAACAACTGAAGATGGCGATAGAAGTTCGTAGTTTCCTCGGTTTAGCAGGATACTACCAGAGGTTTATCATGGACTTCAGTGCGATTGCGTTTCCAATGACAAAGTTTTTTTTCTCAGAATGACAGAACTAATTATTAGCCAGCAAATTACAAAGAGGAACCTCTGGCCTGAGCCACGAAGGTTTTAGGGTGAAGTCTACTGCTACATCAGTCTCCTTTACATGCTTTGCAATGGCATCAACAACTAAGGTGAAATTCCTAGGAAGATATTGGAAAACAAAGGATGATAGCTGGTCTTCCGACCATTGCCTGAATATGGGCTTTAGGCAGGGAGGTTCCTCCTCCGTGTTCTGAAAGAAGGAGATGCCGGTTTTGGAGTCGGAAAGGATGATCAGCCTCGAGAGACCTTCCGTCCGACAAGTGTTTACAGCGTGGGAGATAGCTTGGACTTCTACCTCAACAACGCTGGCAGCGTATCCGGGGACACCTACTCCACGAATGAGAGCTCCTTGGGTGGTAGTAATGTAGACTCCAGTGGCACAAGTCTGAGACGAATTGTTGTAAGAAGCGTCAACAAAGACGATGCAGTCTCTATTGATGAGATTAACAGATAGCTTGGTGTCAGGAGATTGTTTGAAGATTCGATCAGGAAGACCAGCAATAGTGTCTGCGCGGTTCTTGATGAACTTGATTTGAACCAGAGGGGGGGCAGTTTTCTGGGAGTGAACATAATCATTCCTGACCCGCCATAGATGCCAGCATGCAACGACATACAGAGGGTTAACAGCAGCGGAGGCGATAATGCGTGAAGACCAGGCATCGACGTCGAGGTTGAAGAACGAGGAGTCTACATCGAGAGCCTGCCAAACTCCTCTACGGTAGTGGCAATCACGGAGACAATGAAGAAGTGTTTCTTCCTCGACATTACATTGGGGGCACAACTTTGACGTTTCCAGATGTCGCCTGTCCTTCTCCACATTAGTTAACAGATCTTTGTGGAGGAGAAGCCAGAGAAATATCTTTATACGATGGGGGAGCTTAGCACTCCATATAGCCTGCCAATCTCCCTCGTAGATGTACTCTTTGGGACGCCTAATCAAGTTGTAAGTCGAGGCAGTAGTAAATCTGCCTAAAGGATCATCAGACCAGGCCCACCCATCAGGGCCAGCCGACGGTGCAGGAGGAGGAATACACCTAATCCGACTCCAAGCATCAGAGGGAATATAATTCCTGATGAAGCCCCAGTCCCACGAACCATCTAGCAAGGTCATGGAGTCAGCCGTGAGATCTGCGAGGCTCTCCGGGATGTTCAAATTAGGATGAAGGCTCGCTAGACTTTTGTTAATAAGCCAAGCATCAGACCAGACATTGGTACCTGCTCCATTGTTGATAATCATGTGACAGTTAGATTCCACCATTCCTAGAGAGGAACAGATGAAAGACCAGGCCGGCGAGTAAGGTCCTTTCTTAAAGATTCCCGTAGGGCAGTACTTGCTTCTCATGACTTGAACCCACAGCTTCTCAGGGAAAGTTAAGAATGTCCAGGTATTCTTCAGCATGAGAGAAATATTCTGGTCTGATGCATCTCTAATACCCAAACCCCCATTCTTTTTGCAAGAAGAGAGTTTCTTCCAGGAGACCAAAGAAAGCTTGTGCTTCTCCCCGGGACCTTGCCATATGAACCTTCTTATGTGTTGGTTAATATCCTCACACACACTGCAAGGAAGGCGCACCGATTGCATGGTGTAGGATGGGATGGAGTACAGGGAAGACTTGGCGAGAGAGACACGCCCAACGATGGAGAGGTGACGTTGAGACCAGCTATTCATTCTGTTCTTGATCGAATCCACTACGGACGCGTGAGTGTTTCTGTTGATCCGCTTGTGCAGTAAGGGCACACCTAGATATCTGCCAAGATCATCTGAGGTGGGGATGTTCAACCGTCGACTGATGCGCACCTGCAACGCAGTCGGGGTATTAGAGGAAAAGAAACATTTCGATTTGTGAGACAAAACTTCCTGTCCGGAGACAGCCGAGAACTCGAGCAGGATACGATTGATACACTTGGCATGCTTGACTGATGCTTCTGCGAACAAGATGATATCGTCCGCAAACATGGCATGCGAAATAGGGTGCCCGTGCTCGCTCGCGACTAGGGGCTTCCAGTCTCCTCGCTCCACGGCTACAACAATG
The DNA here is from genome assembly GCA_963693085.1 of Alisma plantago-aquatica. NCBI lineage: Eukaryota > Viridiplantae > Streptophyta > Magnoliopsida > Alismatales > Alismataceae > Alisma > Alisma plantago-aquatica. The sequence continues at coordinate 233,104,316 of OY856409.1, read as the reverse complement.
GCCTGATGGAGCCGTTCCATACAGAGAACAAAAATATAAGGGCTGAGGGGGTCCCCCTGTCTCACACCTTTGGCTGCCTTAATAGGGGGAAGAGGGGACCCATTCCAGAGAATAGAAGAGTGCCCGGACGTAAGGATGCTCATAATCAGCTTGATCACAGAATCGGGAAGACCCACCTTGTAGAGGGTGTCTCTAATGAAGAGCCAGTTCATTTTGTCAAATGCCTTTGATAGGTCAATCTTCACCGCCATCCAACGCTTCTTGCCTTTCTGAATACGCATGGAGTGGATAGCTTCTTAGACAAGCAAGATATTGTCTGAAATCTTCCTTCCCGGAATGAAATTGGATTGGGACTGGGCGATCCAGCTATTCAGGTGAGGTTTAAGACGTTCGACAATCACTTTAGAGATTAATTTCAGGCATGTGTTATTGAGAGAGATAGGCCTCAAATCACTGCACGATTCCACATTGTTGGATTTGGGAATGAGGACCATATGAGATGAAGCAAGCTCATGATGCACAGTAGAAGAAGAAAACACCTGGAGAATAGTTAAGGCCACGGAGGGGCCAACCACAGACCAATTATTCTGAAGAAAATCAGTGTGGACACCATCAGGTCCAGCTGCCTTCGAAGGGGACATCTTGAAGAGAACGGATTTGATCTCGTCTAGAGAAGGGAGCACCACAATTTTAGAGAGGATTCTGTTGCTGATTCCAGGGAAATGGCCTACATACGTTGAGCATTGTTGAGTAATGTGGGAAGGCGATGATAGAAGGTCATTGAAGTGTGACCAAATTAAGGCTTTGAGGGCGTCATCGTCAGTAACCCAATCTCCACTAGGATCTTTTAGCTTACTGATGAGGTTGCGTTGCCGCCTAGCTTTCACATAGGAGTTGAAGAATTTCGTATTATTATCTCCTAGCTGAAGCTAATCGATGTGAGATTTTTGCCTCCAATCTGCCTCCTCCCGCATGAGGATGGATTGAAGTTGTTCCTGGAGATCAATGCATCTTAGCTCGTTAGTAACAGAAGGAGCTGTGGGAAGAGATACCTGCAGAGAATCTAGCTGGTGGAGTATGCGGTTTTCTGTCTGTGTTGCGATCTCATCTTGTTGTTGGCCCAACGCATGATGGCTGGCGAGAAATTATTAAGAGCCTCAGTATAAGGCAAGGAGGGGTCCCAAAGGGTAGCAACCTGGGCAGGAAAGTCTTCGTGAAGTTTCCAGCTGGATTTAGTCCTGAAGCTTCTGCTGCGCCGGTTATTGCTTGACCTGCTGGCCACCAAAAGGGCATTGTGGTCGGAGATGAAGCGAGGGAGAACAGAAACGGTAGATTTTGAGTTGGCGTCTAGCCAAGCGGCGTTATCTAGGATCCTGTCGAGACGCTTAAAGAGGTTGCCTCGGTGAAAAGTGAACCATTGGCCGATGGAAGGGATGTCCGCGAGGCCAGTAAGAAGAAGTGTCTCATTGAAGGCAGCGCTGGCAGCATGATCAAAGAAATGGCTACCTTTTTTCTCAGTGGCCAAGAGCATGGTATTGAAGTCTCCTATGACAGCTCAATCACCGACGACTTCATCAGAGATGCTAGAGAGGTGCTTCCATAGTAATTTCCGCACTGAAGGGTTTGGACTTCCATAGACGAAGGTGACCAAGGAGCCGTTCACTCGGCAGTGAATGAATTTCCTATGATTCAGAAGAACGTCAAGATACATGGTATTCTGGTCCCAAAGAAGCCAAATACCACCTGAGAAACCAATGGCCTCTACCCTATGTGAGGATGAGAATCCCATTGATCAGATGATTTTATCAGCCCTAGCTCCACTGCAACGAGGTTCGACAATGGCAAAGAAGTTTAACTGGAATCTTCGCTTGAGGTAACGTATGAATTGGATCTTCTTGTCAGAGCAAGCGCCCTGGATATTCCAGAAGGCATAATTCATTAGGAAAGGATGGATTAAGCAGAGGTGTGTTGCCCAGTGGTTGGGCCTGGATCATCTTCGTCCACAGGAACTGCATTATTGGCCTCCGTGTTTGCGACTTGGGGTGATGAGGTGCTGAAAAGACGACGGGCCTCAGTTGCCTTTTCATTGTTTGCGACCTCACGTGACTTCCCTTTTTTACAAATTCTGTCAGGGCTGCTAGGCGTCGTCGTGTTGTAGATGATACGCCTGTTCCTCAATGAGACACCACGTCTCCTTTTACTGGTACCGTCGAGACCACCTTCTGGATCCGAAGAAGCACCAAAGTTGTAACTGAATTGAAAGGAAGGGCCCTCGTTGTTCTCCTGTACTCTCCCTACATAAGTGTCATCACCGACGAGATGCACAACAATGTTGGGGGGATGGACTGTAGAGGTCTCCAAGTTCTTGTTAGATGAAGACACATTACTAGCCCCTTGGGGTTTCTTTCTATTCCTCCTATTAGTTAGGGTCTGCCATTCTTCAGTCGACTCCTCCTCAGGGCCAGTGTGCTCGGGAGGAGGGTTATGGGCTTGGGGGGGGACCCTTCTCAGAATTGTGACGTGGTGGCCGTCTCTCCGATTTCTTAGCATGCATCGCCACAGAGAAAGGGACAACTGGGGCAGGGGGTGGGTTCGTTGAGGAGGAAGCAACGACTGATTGAGGACAACGTGCTTCTTCATGACCTATACGACCACAACGGATGCATAGGATTGGCAGATTCTCATATTCGATCTTGAAAATCTCGCCGTTGATGAAAACAGTAGGAAGAAGGGGCTGCGTGGTATCAATCTCCGTGGCAATTCTTGTGAATTTACCCCTGTTGCCTTGTGCAGTAGTAGAATCTATCTTTATCATCTTCCCAACTAGATTCCCAATACCAGCAAGGAGCTGCATTTGGTAGAGATGAACTGGTAGGTCAGGGACCCTAATCCAAACTACCAATTTGCTAGGGATCAGATCTAAAGGGCGAAAGTGCGGAGACCAGGTTTGGACAGAGAGATAGTTGCCAAACAAGGTCCAGGGGCCGCCAGTTAAGATCTTCACATAGTCCTCATTTGTGAAAAGTTGAACAACGTAGTACCCATTATCTAGATCGATAATACGGAAGCTGTCATGAATACCCCAAAGGATGGATATATGATTAACCAGAGTTTGGAAACCGATATTCATACCAATGGCCTTGATAACGATCGCGAACTTCCATGGTTCCAGTAGGGGGGAACAACTTCTTCACAGATGCAGATCGTGGGAATCACACCGCTACGGTCTATAACAACATCCGAGGGCTTTAGAAGGTCCGGCGAGATGATAGGGTAGCCGTCATACTTGTTCGGGCCTGTGACAGTGTCTTTGTATGATTTCTTCCCTGGCTAAGCTTCTGGAGCGTCGTCGTGAGGGGCTGCTGAATGCTCTAGATCTTCCACCATGCAGACATCTTCTTCTCATATCTCTGAGACTTCGGCCCCAGTTATTCCATTGTTATCAAAGCTGGATCATCCGGTGGAGGACGAGCGTGACCAAAGCCACCCCGACCCCCTCTTCCTCCCGATCTCCCAGAGCCTCCGCCTCTCATAACCCTAATAGTTTCGGATCTTGCCAATGACAAAGTTGACTAGAAAGGATGTACCTTTTGTCTGGGATGATCGTTGTCAGCAAGCTTTCCAAAGTTTGAAGGAGAAGCTGACTAGTGCTCCAGTACTAGTGCTTCCAGAGCCTGGAAAGGGCTATGTTGTTTTCTGTGATGCTTCCAAGAAAGGTTTAGGTTGTGTGCTGATGCAAGAAGATCATGTGGTTTCTTTTGCTTCATGACAGCTTAAGAAACATGAGGAGAACTATCTGACTCATGATTTGGAGTTGGCAGCGGTGGTTCATGCGTTAAAGATTTGGAGACACTATATTTATGGGGAGCTATGCTAGATCTTTACAGATCATAAGAATCTGAAGTACATCTTTTCATAGAATGAGCTAAACATGCGACATCATCGTTGGATGGAGCTAATCAATGATTACGACTGCACCATTAAGTATCATCCTGGTAAGGCGAATGTGGTAGCCAATGCGCTTAGCCGAAAGTCTTCTTCTTTTACTTCAAAGAAGGCACAATTGAGTTCCTTGGTATGCCATAGACGAGATATGTTTGTTTCCTTACGATAGATGAATGTGCAGATGGAAGTTTCCTTATTAGCTGGACTTTTAGCACATATGCAAGTCAAGCCTATGCTGAGACAGCAAATCAAAGATGCACAAAAAATAGATGATGCAGTGCAGTTGATTAGATCAGAGTTTGACAGCAAAAGGCGTGATGGGTTCCATGAGTCCGAGGATGGACTAGTTTGCTATCATAATAGGATGGTGGTCCCCGATGCTGATGATCTGAGGAAGTTAGTGCTCGAGGAAGAACACACGTCGATGTATGCTATGCATCCAGGAGTCACCAAGATGTATCATAATCTGAAGGACTTGTATTGGTGGCCCGGTTTGAAGAAAGATGTAGCTGAGTTTATGGCTAGGTGTGCGATATGTCAGCAAGTCAAGGGTGAACATTAGAAGCCGGCAGGTATGCTACAACCCCTGCCGATACCACAGTGGAAATGAGATCATATAACCATGGATTTCGTAGTTGGTCTACCCAGGACAACTAAGAATCATGATTCCATTTGGGTAATAGTGGACAGATTGATGAAGTCTGCCCATTTCATACTGGTAAAGACAACTTATACAGCTGAGAAGCTTGTTCGGGTATATGTAGATGAGATAGTACGTTTGCACGGTGTGCCAACAACGATAGTTTTCGACAGAGGTCCTCAGTTCATGAGTTGTTTCTGGGAACAGTTGTACAAAGCGTTGCAAACGCAGTTAAGGTTCAACACCACCTTCCACCTGCAGAAAGATGGATAGTCTGAAAGGACTATTCAGACTTTGGAGGATCTCCTGCGGGCTTGTGTTTTGCAGTTCCTAGGCAGTTGGGACATACATCTCAGTTTGATAGAGTTTGCCTACAACAATAGTTACCAACTGAGCATTAACATGGCTCCTTATGAGGCCTTATATGGTAGGAAGTGCAGATCTCTATTGTGTTGGTATGAGTTTGGTGAATATCAGCTTTTGGGTCCTGATTTAGTACAACAGACAACAGAAAAGATCAAGGTGATACAGCAACAGCTAAAAGCGGCACAAGACAGACAGAAGTCTTATGCAGACAATCGTCGATGACCTTTGGAGTTCCAGGTAGGAGACAAAGTGTATCTTAAAGTCTCGCCATGGAAAGGTGTGCTAAGGTTTGGTTGGAAGGGTAAGCTAGCTCCCAGATATATGGGGCCATACCCAGTCATAGCATGTATGGGCAAGGTAGCTTACGAGTTGGAGCTGCCGCCAAAGTTGCACAGGTTACATCCAGTGTTCCATGTCAGTATGTTGAAGAAACGTCACCCAGATACAGGGACAGTGATACAAATGGTAGAGGTTGATCTTGATGAAGATGTGACCTACGAGGAAGGTCCTGTGATGATCCTTGACAGAAGGGTTAAGAAGCTGAAAAGGAAGGACCTGGTTTTAGTGAATGTTCTTTGGCATCATCATGGCGTTGAGGAAGCCACGTGGGAGCTTGAGGAAGAGATGAGAATGAAGTATCCCTCGCTTCTCTCTTTGGATTTTGGGGATGAAATCCCTTTATAGGGGGGTTATAGCTTGTAAGGACCCTGACCTCTATTTAAGGCTGATCTTGTTTGCTTTGCTTAAACTTGATGCTTAGTTGCTTGCTAATCACCTTTAGTAGTGATTAGGGTTTGTTGGTGCCTTGTTGGGAGCTGGAGGTGCTACTTGCAATTAACCCTAGTCTAGGGTTTGTGGGCAAGTTTGTCACCTTGTGAGGTGTTCCTCCCTCTCCTTGCTTCCTCTAGTGTTGAGAGGAAGGCTTGGGATCATTGTTTGAGTTGCCTTGGGCTTGGATGAGCCTTGGTGGGCCTTGTTGTGCCTTGCTTTTGCCTTGTTGGACCTTGTGTCGGGCAAGAGTGCCTTGTGTCAGCCTAGGTGTGTCATAAATGGTTGTGTCGTCCTGTGGTGTGTCACCCAGTGTGTGATGTCGGGCATGGTGGAGTAGAGGTGTGTCGCCCATGAACTCTTTGACCCCTTTTGACCTTGTTTGTGTCACCACTATTGGACACTTGGTGCTTGATGCTTGCATGTGGCAATGGCCTTGGACATGTGTTTAAGGCAAGTTAGAGTGGTGGCATTGCCCTTGGACAAGTGTCCCTAGGTGGGCGACACCTTGCCTTGCCTTACTTTGGTTTCTCCTCCATCCTCTCCTATATATGTGTTTCCTTTCCCTTGCTAAGGATCCCTTTAGTTCCTTAGTTCCCCCTATCCCTTGGTGCACGACACCCCTTCCTTTGCAAGCTTGGTGGCCTATCCTTCTTCTTGGAGTCTCCTTCTTCCTCTAGTGGTGGCCGAACCCTAGAGTGCCTTGCTCTTCCTCTGGTGGTGGTGCTTGGAAGCTTGGTGCTAGGAGCGTGGAGCTTGCTTAAGGCGGGTTACATAACTCCTATCCCTAACTATACTACCTCTTCTATGTTCTTGTATGTTTCCTGTGATCATATCGGCTATGTATGTTGTTAGTTGAGTTTCTTGCTTAAGCTGTTCTTGTTGGATGAACTATGTTCTAGGGTTTTCTTGTTGAGCAACACCCCTCTCCCTCCTTGGTCTAGAGAAGTGAGCTTGAACTCTAGTAATATGGGAAATACTCCTCTCTCGTTTAATTTGAGAGGTGAGGTTGTGTTCTAGTTGCTTGAGCAACACCCTTCTCTCACCATGGATTCGAGAGGTGAGCTTTTTGGTGGTTGTAGACCTTATTAGGGTTGATCCTTGTGTTGCCCGATTGGTGATAAGAAGGTGTGTGAGACCCCTCTCTCTTGGTTGTTGAGAGGTGAGCCATCTTCTTGATCCACTAGGGTTTTGGTGCCCTTGTGCTTGAGGTTGATGACAACCTTGATGTGGGTTGCATCTTGAGCGATATGGCTTGGGGTTGATGTTGCCCGATACCTTTCTTCGGGTTAGAGTGTCGGTTGACATGAGGAGGTCTTGTGTTGGGCGTTGCACCTGTATCCTGGCTTTGTGTGTTGGGCGTCACACCTGGTTGATGACCTGCCTGATACACTCGACCTTGTTTGGTGGTAGGCGTTACACCTGGTTGATGTTCTGCCCGATACACCTAACCTGTGGTGGTAGCCTTGAGCCCGTTATACCTTGGATGATATGGAGCCATGTGGCTAGCCTTGTAGTAACCCTAGCCGTTGCACGATATAGACTGAGCTGCACGTTGTATATGTATGCCCGATATCCATGATGCACGACACAGCGTTGCACAACACAGAATTACACGACACAATAGTTACACGATATAGAGGTGCCTGATACACCTACTGCATGATATGCTTGTGCATGTTATGCCTTGGGCGTTGTTGCACAATACATCTTGTGATGACAACCCATTATCCTTGCTGGTTTGCTTGGCCGTTGTGGGGCTAGAGTGTTGGGCAATATGAGGAAGTATCCTGCCTGATACTACCTCTAGTGAGGGTGCCCTACCCGTCACACTTCATGTGAGGGTAGTGGGCGCTTCTAGTGGGGGTCTTGTCCCTTTTGGAAAACCACATGCTAGATCTTGTTCATGTAATCACATCTGGTTATGTTTGTTAACCCTTGGCACATTTGATAATGGTAAAGTGATTGATATAGTAGATCACATCTATGTAACTTGACATGACATTACATGTGTTTATGATCATCTTGAATTATATAATGCTGAGGAAATGGTAAGCATATACGATGCTTTACATGATGATATGACCTATGTCTATGGTCACAGGTTGAGGCATGAATGATAAAGCATATAATCATCAATGTTGTCCTATGTTTGATAATAGGCTCTTTCTGTTAATCCATGATGATTGTGTATACTAACCATGCATGTGTTTTATACAGATGCATAGCCAGGTAAAGGGCTATGAGGTATGTATGTTCGAGTAACACTACTCTGATGGTTACTCTTGATGATGAGATAACATGCATAATGTGTTTTGGTATGAGGACCTGAGTTTGGCTGAAGTGCCTAATTTGAGGTGTTATCCTCTGGTGATGTGATCTGGGATTGTTATCCCAAGTGATGAGAATGCCTTATGAGGCAAGTGGTTTCTTATGATGAGGGATTGAGGTCCTAAAATCACATGATGATGGTGACAATAATGTAGCTTGGTGTTATATATGTGTTACAACTTGGTTGCTTCAACAATCTACTTAACAAAAATACTAACTAATCACAGTGGAATATATCATGTAGTTTGCCCTGACCATAGATCCATCATCGTCAGGAGCTGGTGATGGTGAAACATGTTCTCCTGTGGGTTAACCCAGAGCGCATATTATTGAGTATGCGGGGTTTCTCCTAGCCTAAAGTGAGGAGGTAAGAGTGCAACTTCGATTGTAGACTCCAGAGTGCAGATTCAGGCCCGTAGCTCAAATACGATAAGAGAATGGTGAACGGGTCCATGGATCAGGATGTGTGATATGGGAGCATGAATGTGTTCATGGCTCAGAGCATGGTGAACAGGCCCGTGGCTCAGTTTCACTAGCGCCGATACCTGTACCAAGGCGGGCTAGGCAGAGGGTAGCCTGACCCTGTAGCTGAGGCCACTTAAGCATGAGACTGCGGTCCTGCTTGTGTTGTACTCGTGCACTGACCACGAGGTGGGAGGTCATGGAGTCCGACTCTTCCATTGACCTTGTATGGCACTGACTTGGGTTTCACAACTGAAGTTTGGATTTGAGCAGTACGTCTCACTTCCTCAGGGCATAATAATACGTAATCCAACCGAGTAGTATTTATTGCTTAAGGCAAAACACGGAACATTGGTTGATGCCTTGCTTGTATAGTTAATCTTGTTACACTTGCAGTTGCTTATACGTTCCTTATGTTATGTGGTAAGATCTTATAAATCTTATCATGTCAATCATGTTCCATAAAGAGATACTTGGTTATATGCCTTCCGTACATCTTGGTAAGCTCGATGGTATGAATAACTTCACTACATAGACTACTCCTGTTGTACCTTTTATCAATTATCTGCTGTTGTTGCTTTAATCCTCTTAAGGTTTTATGGTTCCGGCAAGGAGTTATGTTTCTCGCCGGGACTGTGTGTCTCACCTCGCTGGTTTACAACCTTTTTAGGTGTTCGAGCTAGACGTGGTGTTGGTCACGGACTTGCGGCCGAGCAGCAAGACGAGCAGTAGAAGGCAAGAGATGGACATGCTGATGTTTTGGTTGTTTTGTAGTAGAGTCTTAGAGTCATCCCTGTACTCTCAGGACGTTGGAGATGTTTTGACATTTTTTTACGATGTATAGTTGTTAAAGCTTTGTATATCCTTTTGCTGGCCGGATGTGGGCCGTTATGTATGTATAAACATGTGATGAACTCATGTGGTGACTAGACGGCTGATCCTCTAAGCTGTGAACACGTATCCAGCCTTGTAAATGTTTATATAACCTATTTTCTTACAGGACAAGGATCTGAATGTAATAGTTTCTTAGTTTATCCACTTTCCAAAATCAGTTTTAATTAACCCGTGTTTTTGGTAATTAGTGGTTTATGGTGTTTTCCGCACATTTTCGCGTGACACCTCGCTGTCATGTGATAGCGGGATGTGTCGCCGCATGTACAGACCAATATCTTGAATTATTATTTGGGCCTACTAGGTCATGACTCACTTAACAATATGGGTTTAGGCCTGGACCTATAAAAAATAAGTATGTGGCCCAACTCCCATTCATCCTTACTAAAGGTAAACTAGTCTTAAAATGTAATGACATGGCACAATTTTTCCTCGTAAACATCAAGAAAATTGTGCTTATCTCAAGCTTCTCTAATTTTTTTTGCCTTTCCATGACTACCATGTAGGTAGCTCATCTTAAAGTGAGATCAGATAACTTTGTATATTGTTCACTTACTTTCTAATAAGCAAAAAGTTTAGTATGTTTTCTAGTTACATGTCTTTGAAGTGGTTGACTTGTACACCTTTTTAATATAAAAATGTGTCCCATGTTTTTCTTAATGTAACTTCTATTTAGACTGTCAAAATATTGATATTTTTAGTATATAAATATAGTATGTTTTATACATTTGGTGGTATGGCGGGTAGAATAGCTTGTTTAACATTTATTCTAACCAAACTTTAAAGTTTGGTCTCATGGTAACAACTTTGTAGAAGATATAGATGGATGTAATTACATTTGTTTTATAAAAGAACTAACCAATGTTATTTAATTCAAGTAATTTCCTTTTTGGATTTAGTTTGAGTTTATCTAAATGAATGATTTACCCTTATTTTGTTGCAATTCTTAATAGCAAAATGCAATTACATTTTGACCATATGTGTTCAATAATAATTCTCCTTAAAAGGTACCACAACAATTGGTCCAGATTCTAAAAGAGTAGTGACTAGAAGATGATGGCAATATTATCTACGAGACAAGAATCTTACTTTGCAGTACCCATATCACCTAACAGTCAATGGGACAACATGTGGTTTAAAAGAGTATGATTTTGTGTCCTATTGCTATTAAATTATTCTTTGAAAGGAAATGCTGGTATAAATAGGGCTTATCATGTATGCATGCCATATGTTGGGTTAGTCATCATGATGGGGTGATCCAGTGTTCCAAAATCCATATGCACGGTGTCGTCTGATGTAGCCCTATTTTAGGGCTCCATGTTGTGCCATTTTGTACTTAAATCACATCTAAACATGTTAGATTACAAGCTATTGCCCCTAATATGTTTATTATTGCCAAATGTGCTTATGGATGTTCTTTGCATCATTTTCAGGTACTTGGACCATGATTAGGGTGAATGAGAGAGAAGGAAGGAGTCCTAGGGTTCCTCCTCTCATGGATGGGCCCAAAGAAGGCCCCAAAGCTCCCTCAAACTACCTTCAATCGCAAAGGATTGACATCAAGCAAAGAAATCCATGAATGATGAAGTTTGATATTAAATTGCCTACCACAGAACCCAACACGGCCGTGGGCATACTCCCATGGTCATGTCATTTATTGTGAAAAATCAATAGAGTCAACAGGGATTTGCACCCAACTAGCCACGACTGTGGTCATCAGCACGTTCGTGGCCACCAACACGATTGTGGCCAGCATAGAAGAATACGACCGTGGGCATACCCCAAATGGTTGTGTCATTTATTGTGGAAAATCAACAAAATCAACAGGGAGTTGCACTTGAAACCCACAGCTGTGGCCATCTTCCACGGCTGTGGCCTTTGAAGAATAACTCGCACGTGCTGCTACCCCACGACCAAGTCCTCCTCCTCCAAAATGGTCATGTTACTCAAACACAGTCGTGATGCTACTCACCCACCATGACCATGGCACTCCACCACGGCCGTGGCCACCTCCTATACTTGCATATCCACCACCTTTTCCACACCATGATTGTGTCCTCTTGCCAAGACCATCCCATACCACCATCATCACGGCCGTGGTGACCATCCAACCCTAACTGATTTTACACTATTTTTCCTATCCTACTCCTACTTACCCTAGTGTTTTCCCACCACCTATATATACATAGGTGGCAGCTGGGGCACGAAGGTTAGACACCCTACAATTACTCCTAGCCCCCATTACTCCTCCTCACCTACTCCTTGAGCATTTAGTGCATTTACTTTGCATTTATGCTCTCCACCCACCATCTCCATCTCCATTTCACCTTGGAAACCTAGTTTTCTAGGTTTTCCTCCATAATCCCACATATCTTCATGCTCATATACACCCTTGGAGGAGAGATGACGTCCCCAGTAGTAAGGAGGTGAAGAAGAAGGATACTTCCCCGAGCTCCATGGAGTTTCTTCCCCTATCTTTTGCCATTTCTTTGACTATGTGTGGCTAAGCCCCTAGTGGTGGGTTGTTTGGGGATAAAATGTGACTTTGATACCATGTTGGTGGAATTTTGGCTTATAATGAACTCATTTTTATCTATTATGATTGCTCCATGCTTGTGTCTCTTATCCCATTGCCATGCTTATGATTTATGCTTTTTACTATGAATTGCTTATTTGTTAGTGCTTGATGATACCATGTTTCTAGGAGAATTGGGATGCATATGGCAATCTTAGGCATGACTCCTAGGTCCCAATAGGGGATCCCTAGCTAGTCCCCTTTGTTCCTACATGCCTAGCCCCTCTCCATCTACTTGGTATGAGACATAAGTTACTAGTATATGTGGGATTGATGTGATTTCCTCGGGTTTTCTAAAGGCTAGAATGGCTAGTGGCATGAGGTCAAATACCCTCATCTCTACTCCCATCTCTACCCTCAGCCCTCAATTGCTCAATACCACTTATCCTAGAAACCTAGATTTGGCTAATCCTATTAGAATTACACCTAACCCTAGTTTCCAATAGTAGTATAGGGTATATTCTAATAGCATTTGCCTTATTGTTTGGTTTGGTAATCTACATGAAAGATGAGAACCATGCTTGTCCAACAACCTCCCCCAACTAATATTAAAGTTACATCCCCAAATGTCCCACCTACCTTAATCATATTGTTTAAAACTCAACTTGCTTTGTTTGCTTGCTTATGCTAGTATAGCTTAGTTGTTCTTGCTTAACATAGTCAATTGCTCAGTTTGGATAGTTAGGGTTAATTTAGATCTTTTCTTGCTTAGTGGTTAACTTAGTTTCTAAATTGCTTCTTGCTCTTCTAGTGTAGTGTAACTTACCATCACTCTTACTAAGTTAGTTGGTTAACCTAGATTGTTAAGCTTGCTTGTTTAAGGTAACTTAGGTTCAATTCTGCCTTTCTTGCTCGTTCACTTAGATTAATCACAAAACAAACCCTTTTTAAAACCCTTCAACCCTAGAATCTGCATCAGGAACATAGCCAACATTAGCCTAGCTCTAGTGCCCCATCTATCCCTAAGGACCGATTCCTATTCTTTCCAATCACCTATACTAAAATAGTACCCCCGTACGCTTGTGAGTGACCTATTTGGTTTTGTGATCGACTTGGTTAGGGCCAATACAAATATCAAAAGTTTTCACACGTTTGCCCTCCCTTAGGGTTGCATCTAGCCACCTCCACTTGGCTAGTGTGTAGCCTTGGTGGGAAACACACCATCGTCATTGCTCCAACATGGTAATAATCGTTTTTACTTAGTTTACTCTCCTTTGTGTAGTTGTTTCTATGTCTCATTTTGCATGGAAAACTAATTTACTATTATTTTTCTTATTTTAACTTATTAGTTGGTGTTTATTTGGGCTATATCTTTGCTTTCATATTGCTTATGAAATCAAAAATATTATGTGCATTGTTTTATGTTAATTATGTAATGGATTTCTCAGTGTGTTCCATTGATTTTTTCAAATTAGTACATTTTTATTTATGTATGAAACAAAGGCATTTAAGTAATTTTTAATATTACAATCCATAAAGGTGCCCATAGAGAAACGTCTTTTCTTGATGATAGTTGTCGAAGTGAGGGTTAATATAAGTTAGGTGGATTTAGGGAAAATATCTAATTATTTCATATTGCTAGCATTTTCCTTAATATTAACAAGATAGTTACTTGAAAACAATACAATTATATTTTAAAATAATATTCACTTCATTCTATAGAACATGTTAGAGGAATATTCTTAAGTCTCCACTATGATTTTATAGAAAAGATAGTTAATGCATTTATATGGAAGTTATATAGGCCATTTCAAGCAAGATATATTATTACTTATCATTAACTTTCTTTTTCATGTAGGACTGTTTCATGTCTATACCTTTGGCATCTTATTTTTGTGCATATTGTACAAGAAAAAGTAAAAAGAAAAAGAATTCACAAGATGTGATATAACAACAAAAATAACTCTCTGTAGATAAAAAGGACTCTATGGTGATGTTTGACACTTTGATTTGTCAGAAGGTATGGTTTTTTATCACACTTAGCTTGGCCATTTGGTTGTATAGTTTATGAATTGGACTAGAAAATCAAAGATTTCAAAAAAAAATGTATCTTTGGTTATTGATATGTGAATATGTGTATGAAGCATATCTTTCTATCTTGAAAATAATATTTTTTTCTTATGAAATTAATGATTTGATTTCTCTTTCATATCCATTGTTAGAGAAAAAATTACCATAATTCAATCATCTCCATCAAATTGAATATCACCTTGGATAGTTCACTTGCACATATCCTTCGACAAAGTTATGATCGTTATGGTTGTACTCTTGGTCCACTTGTACATATCTATTGAAACCCGAATGGGAACTCTGACCTTATGACTTGGTGGCTTAATTCATCACATCATATTTCAATTTGGGGATACTATTTCTATTATCTATTATGCATTGGAAGCTCCGCAAAGTTATGATTGTTCTTGTTTTCAATTCATTACTGACACACATGCAAATTAAATAATGTCCCAAAGATATATAATGTTATAAATATTTCCCAACTTGTAGCTCAATTTCCTATACCTCTTTAAAATGAATAAAATATTTGGGAACTTAAATTCCATCACAATTTTTTTATGATAGGTTTTGATGATTTTCGACAACATATCACCTTGAACTTAATGGACTTCCTTAACTATAAATTGTCTATGCTTTTTATATTTCTTGGATTCACCATGATGATTGGCTAGAAACTTGCCTTCCATCTCTGGCAGCAAATGTGTGGATTGGTCGTATCATCTTGAGAAATCAGTTTGTATCAAGTTGCTTCCTCGACCACTACCAAGTTGTTTTCCTATTGTATTGTGGTACAAATCTTTTTCTCAAGTTGCCAAGTTAATTTTACTTATATATGTGGTCAATAAGTAGTTTGTTTAGATGGAAATTTGAAACATGATTTTTATACAATATAAATGAGTGTATTTGTTGCTATTTATCTGCTAGTATGTATTAATAAGAAACAAAGATGAAAACCCACCACTACGCCGAGTTTAACACTCTACTATATGTGATTTATTATTACACTTCCAATTTATAATTCATACACTTTAGATATTACTCATGATATATTGACATTAATTTAGGTTACATTCTAATTCATCTCAGATATAATTCTATTAATATGATGAGACAACTCACAAATCATAGCAATGAGACTGGAATGATTTTTGGGAGTAAATAATTTTGTTGGGCTGGTAATTGTATACGAGAAAGCCTCTCTTCGTTGTCCTAGAAATAAACCTGTAGGGAAACTAAATAATTAGGAAGGTGTGGTTAAACAAGCCTAGAAATAAAACCACAAAAAAATAACAAATGGGATGACAATAAATAACAAGCGGTATGGTGATTCAAAAATATCAAAATGCATACAAAAAGATGCATGGTAGCATATAAGATTTTGACAAAAATATGTACTTATGATAGACTACAATTTGGACACAATTCACCACAAGGAATCCTAAAGCAATCCATCATATGTATTATGGTGGTTTACATGATTTAATTTGATTCAAATATGATAACATATAATCATTATGTGGCAGATTATATAGTTTGGTTTGATTCATCAGTTTGGATGTTACCTAGCTGCTCCTACTCAACTTAGAACTAGTGGATGGTATTTGTTAGGAGTAGGAATCTTTTATAGATCACCCAAGATTCGCGAAATGTAAAAATCCAGATCCCTTTGTGCCTGTCATGGTATAGAACAAAGAACATCAATATCAATTCACATAACTATTTTTCTAGGCTAGATAAACGTTCATACATTGCAACCCTGGTTTGATCTTTTAACTTTTTTTAATTATTGATCGTTAGTCTTTCTTGCCCCACCTCCATAACAAAAAAATGAAGTGTGGGGGATCGAGACAAAAAGGAACATGGTGTCATAGACACTACTTAAATTATAAAACACGTGACAAGCCAGAAAGCAAGGATAAGGGACGACATTCCAACTCTATGGTTCTAGTGTCTAATATTCTTAAGCATTAACTTCACAGCTAGTGGTGGTGGATCTGGTGGTTGTAGGGAAGAAGCGCATGTAGGGTTAGTTCCAAGTAGGTATGTGGAACTAATGTACAAGGATATGGCAGGAAGGAAGAGAAGGGTGGTAATGGGATGCTAATAATATGAGTGTGAGTCATTTATACGTGCTGATGTTTAAGGTGTGTTGGGGTGGTAATTAGTATTGGTGTGCGATAAGGCAACATGTAGAGCAGTTATACCATAGAAGACTAAGTAGTCTTACTCCCTTTTCCCCTATCTTGATTACCCACTACTTCTTCGGTGCATGGGAGTAGTCAATTCTTTAGTTCCATGGATGTTACTGATCCATGTAGGAGAAGGAATGGGGTGTGTGGATTTTGTATATAGACGTAATTAGGAGAGACGAGAGTGATCCTTCCAATCTAGTCGTTATCCACTAATTTTTGAGAAATTCAAAGTCCGAGAAGCTATAAACAACGTCGCTGATAAGTCAAGGGAGGTAAGTGGAAAAATCATTCAATTTCACAAAGTGGGTATGACAACGACTACTAAATTTGGGGGACAGTTGTGGTGTTGAGTGCAGTGATTATGGTTTTGAGAGGGGATAGTGGAGAGATTGAGAGACTTTACTTCAGGGTTTGAGAGGGTGAGAGGGTTGTGGGGTCAGTGGAATTAGATAATAGTAAGTGAGTGCGGGTATTGTGCCCTTGTTACCTTCTCTGGTGGGAAAATTGGGTGGTACTTCTCAGGTGCCAGGAATGAACCAAATCAATTGGTTGTCTTCGTAGTGTCCAAACCAAGACTCAAACAAAATATGAAAATATATATTTCTCAGTTCTGGTTAGTCCTCTTTCAGTTTGGGTGGGTATTATTATCATCCCTAAATTGGCATGGGAGCAGTGTGGCGTGACCACACATGAAAAATTTCGAGAACATGGGCACCACAAGAAAAACCATATCCCTCCACACTGTGGTATGATGGTAGGGATGGCAATAATATTAGTCTACCATCACCCGAAGAATTCTCGAACTGTACCAACCCATTATACGTGGATTTTCAACACACAGCCAGTGTGTGGGGCCCCAGTCATGGGAAACCAAATGTATAGTTTAGTTAAGGGGAACCCACAAATACCAACCTCATTGCTCTTATCTTCCTCTTCCGGACTTGGTGCATGACAACAAAAGTAGCCACACGGTGGTGTGCCATGTTGTTGGAACTAAGAGCATATATGGGTATCCAGGAAATGACGATGGAAGTGGCAATGACCATGCGAGCAGACTACTGGGGAAGGAGGCATTGACCATGGTGACGATGGTGGGAGTATGGAATTCGGAAGACACAGACGAGTGGGTGGCCGCAGTAATGAATTTATGGTTGTGGTGTGAGTGTATTACAATAACAACAATGACTAGTGCATTGCTATTGTGGAATGCATGGCGGCGACGATGAGTACATGGAAGCAGACACATCAGATGCCCGACGCTGCTGAGTACACTAACATGGGAACATGTCCATACAGGGAAGTAGCTGGACAATTGGTGTGATGGCTCTGAAGAAATCACATTGATGTGGAGTAACACATCGGTGACAAACCAACAACCACTTCTACGCTTCGTGTCTGGAGGTTCCTAGCATACGTGGCCATGACCATATCAAGGACATGCACACCACCATGACCCAGGACCTGGAGGCCAAGGCTGGGAAGGAGCCATTCTAAGCAGTCTATGACTTCCAGATTCTCCAACAATGCATGCATCCCTACTGTGTTAGCCATGTTGAAATTGTGAACAATCGGGTCAAATGATTCACATGCAGTGGACGGTAGCAGTCACCAAGAGAAAAAGTTGTGGTTACTCGGGTTTCTATGGTGCCCCGGTTATTGGAACCCAATTATTGTGGATGGAAATGTAATTGGGTGGCCGTGGATGATATAAAAGTATGGTTTTCATGGGGTAGTGGATGGTTACCCCCCAAACCAGTTCATTGCCACCCCTAGCTAAAGGCAATGAAGTTTCCATTACTATAAGGTTTTAAGTATGTCATTATAGATTTGGATTGCTGAGTTTTAGTCTATGCTATTAAGGTTGAGAGCCACAAGCATGGGTTTGAAGATGGGTTCATCACAGATATCATCAGCTTCTTTGGGAAGTTGGTGGCCCTCAAATGTAGTTCTTACAAATTGTGCAAGTAACAAAGTTGCATATTCTTTGGCTGCTACAACCTGTAGTCTCGTAGGACCTGTCTTTAGGTCATGAAAATATTCATGTGCTCACTATCATGGTATATTAATAAAAAACGAGTTTAGGTTTTGACTTAGTTGAATATACATACATACATTCATATATATATATATATTTATTTATTTATATATATAATTATTATACATATATGTATATATATAATTCTTTTACATATCTGTATCATATTTGACTTATCTTTTTTATGTTTTAGAGTATGTTAAAGCATTGGTAAATGATGGCACTGGTTTATTAATGCTACGATCCCCTAAAATACTGTTTATAATTTCAGTTATTCAACACCTTTATGTGACAAGAAAATATGGAGAAATATACTTGATATCTTCTTATATCATATGTTATGGATAGAAAATCCAATAAGTTTCTTGGTATAATGTTCTAGATCACTTTTTATATAGTAGACATAACTTTGTGCACAGAGGAAGTTCAAGAAGTGATTTCTTAGACATAAAATCTTGATGATGAACTTTCATGATTATGTATCTTTATATGTCCTCACAGTGATTCATGTTTTAGATATATCTATCTAGAGTAATGTTTTTAATGATAATCTGCTTTTAACAACTGAATGGTACTTGTATCCTTAAATTTGGCCGCACTAATTTTATGAACTTAGCATGACACTCACTCTAGGCATGGACAACTATTTGAACTATAGGATTCATCACAGGGCACAAAAATGTGTCCCAATTTAGTTCATAAATCTGCTCATTTAGAAGAAATGGCACATACCTCAACATATATGTCCTATACATATACAATGTGAAATATGTTCTTGTTGCTTTTATAGTAATTTTTTAATTAGATAACATTTTCTTAAGGTGTGGCACAAGCATACACCAGTCTTTTTGATTTATTAGTCTTCAATTATTAATTAGTAAATAACTTTAAAGTTGATCCATTTAATTTGGATTAGTTTATGTGTAGACTTTTTAATCTAGATCTTACTACTACTTGCAGTTAACACAGTAAGAAAAGGGCTACTGATAGGGGTGGGGGATCCTCCTATTATATTTGTAGAAATCATTTAACTGGATATGAAATGTTTTAAACTAGGCATGTTTGTAATGTTTGTACTTCTTAGAGGACAACGAGGGTAATAAGTAATTTAGCCTTCGTCTAATGACAGTTTGATCCATTTGTTTAAACAAGGATTTGTAGATGTTTTCTATTTATGAAAGAAAATGTGTGCCTTAACTGATAAATAGAGGTATTAAGGATATTGTTTGGCTTTTCCTTTCTGTTATGTTTTATTTCTTAGATATCAATTGTCTCACGTACTAAAATTGAAATGATTAGTCAAAATGTAAGGATTAGAAGGAACAAGGACGCACCCTAAGCAAGACAATAAAGTTGATCTTGCTTTGGTGAAGATTATGAAGAGATCTAACAACGTCATGTTCCTTGAAGAGTTTGTTACTTGTATTAGTTGTAAACATACCGTTGACTATTATTCTGTCATGTTGTAATTTTGTAGGGTCGATGAACCCAATTGTATTATGATTTGTAATCTTAGTCAATGTAGTATTACATTTCATTTGAGGATATGTCATTGGTACAAGAAAATTGGGTGCTTGGGGATGCATGCTAATGCTAAAATGAAACTTGATTTTTCACATGAAGGAATAAGGTTGGATCCCATGGTTGTACAATCACAAAGGATCCCATCATAGGCCAAGGACCACAAATTAAGACTATAATATAGTCATCCTCTCTCAATATCTGAACAAGGTAATAGTTATATTAAGATCTAACATCCGAAGGTCACCAATAAGATTCCACACTATTTTGATGTGGTTCTTTAGAGTCAAGAAACCCACTTCAATGAGATCCTTGACAATGAAAATGTAGCAACAAGGCTTCATTAGGGAACAATCTTTCTGATAATAAATAGAGAAGGAAGGAGTTCCATCTATTTCACTTATTTTTAACTCCTCTTTAGATAGGTTGACTTCCATATCTTCAAATCCCAAAATCGAGTTGGAAGAGTTTGCATCAAAAATAGCAGGCAACATCCATATAAAAGATCAAGCATCTGGGTTCTTTGGATTGATTGGGTGTGTTATTAGTAGTTTGGGAATTTCTTGATATACATGGGAAATATTCGTCCCCCCCCCGAGTAAGTATGACCATGTCCATGTTTGTCTTGTATAATAGTTCTTGTTCATAGGTTGTACTTTTATAATGAGTGTTGTAGTTTAGGTCGACATTGATTCCTCTTATCACCTTCTCTTTTTTCATCATTCCTTGTCATATACCTCCTCCTTCTGTTACTTACATTATCATTTTTGTTTGCATCAGGGTCATCCTTTTAGGATTTTGGGGGTTGACAATTCTCCTTGTCTATTATGTAGTGGATTGTCACCATTCAGTGGACGGTAATGATGTCCACCGCCACCTCCTCACCCTCCTTCACAACGTCTAAACCCTAAAAAAAACTCACTGTTATCAATGAAAAATTATTAATGTGTCATATATTAATCTCTACTAAGAATGGTTGCTCCACCATCTCACATATGTAAACACATTTCTCAACTAGTGCACTAGGATTCAAGTTTGATAAAAATGATTTGTCAAAAGAATGCTTTCTTTTACATGATAATGAGGTTTAATAATTTACTATCACAATCATTAATGTGATTTTTACATCATTTGGTAACATGAGAATATGAATATTGAAGAAATTAAGAACTATTGCTAATGTGATAATGTAACAAAAAAAATGACACAAAAAGTGATATAAGGTGAGTCACTTAAAGTGGTGGAATAATCATGCATAATATCATACAAGAAACTGAACAATTGATGATAATGATAACTTAACATTTATTAAACGCACTCCATATGACACTCATTATTTGGTATTACAGTTGAATACATGATTGTAGATTATTACACTAAAAATATCAAACGATAAGATATGTGGAACACGGTCAACATCATAATCACTTATTTAGTAGTATTAGATGTGATCTCATAGCTGATTCTGTTTATACTTTGTTGTGTAAGTTATCAATCGTATTGCTTGATAATAGGAACTTCACGAACAAGTGCATCCATTACGGCAAATCCAGCCTTCCATGATCCGAGGTCGTGACTAACCATGTGAAACTTCAGCTTAGAAGGTGTGCCGGTTGCTTTGAATTCTCCAATCTTAAGCAGGGACCATGTCTTTTTGGGTAAGTTACCCATTCCTACTTCCCTCTCTATGCAATGGATACCCTTGGCTTGTAGCTTTAGATGAGTAGTATATCCCTGGGAGTCATCTTGTACTTCAACAACATACATAACATCATATATTTTGCCTTGAGTGAATCTCATCATATCGATTTCTCCCCATATGTCGAAGCGAAATGGCTAGAATACTTACTTGTCACGGAATTCCCAATCCCAATAAGTAGTGTCTTCATGTCTGGTGATTGAAAGCTTGTTTGCTTGCAAGAAAAATACCTCATAGCTCCAACTTATCTTAATATCATAATTGAAAAGAAGAATTCAGTTAAAATTCGTCGCCATTTCATTAAGAAATCTACTCAATTGAGGAGTACAAAACTGGACGATGCTATGTCCTACGCTGACCACCTACCGAGAAGGTATGATTAATGATAAAAGCTAATAGGATATGGCGTAGTGTTTTATAAGTGATTAGGCGCAAACTACTGTAAAAAGCTGTTTCACAAATTGTCGCATGTCCATCCACCTTTCCTTTGCTACTCAATTGAGGAGTCCAAAACTGGACGATGCTATGTCCTACGCTGACCACCTACCGAGAAGGTATGATTAATGATAAAAGCTAATAGGATATGGCGTAGTGTTTTATAAGTGATTAGGCGCAAACTACTGTAAAAAGCTGTTTCACAAATTGTCGCATGTCCATCCACCTTTCCTTTGCTACTCAATTGAGGAGTCCAAAACTGGACGATGCTATGTCCTACGCTGACCACCTACCGAGAAGGTATGATTAATGATAAAAGCTAATAGGATATGGCGTAGTGTTTTATAAGTGATTAGGCGCAAACTACTGTAAAAAGCTGTTTCACAAATTGTCGCATGTCCATCCACCTTTCCTTTGCTACATCAGATTGCTTGATGATTCCTTCGATGGGGAGAATTTTAATTAACTCGTGCAGCATTGCCGAGTTCATTGGGTGCATTAAATATGACTGGGCATATTGCTAAATTTTAAAAGGAGACCAAATTATACTCGGATATGGATCGCGTTTGTCTTTCTACGGGAGCAGTATAACAGCGTCACATGAAACGCCTTATTTGAAATTAAACTAGAGGTAATCGACTCGTCATGGATTATTAGAGTATAGCAAGCCTTCAATTGGTTTGCCTCACAAGTCGAACAGTAAATTTGGTTACAAGAGAAGGAAACCCCCCTTAACCCAGACCGCGCAACGCCACACATCAGCAGGAAAGCCCAAACGAGTGGAATGTCCTCAAGGAGAAAACAGAGCCCATCCGCCAGCTTGTTCCCATGCCCAAAGGGCCAGAACGTCGATAACCTGCAAGTCACGAACTCACGAACAAGTGCACCCATTACGGCAAATCCAGCCTTCCATGATTCAAGGTCGTGACTAACCATGTGAAACTTCAGCTTAGAAGGTGTGCCAGTTGCTTTGAATTCTCCAATCTTAAGCAGGGACCATGTCTTTTTTCGCAAGTTACCCATTCCTACTTCCCTCTCTATGTCGTGGATACCCTTGGCTTGTAGCTTTAGATGAGTAATATTTCTCTGGGAGTCATCTTGTACTTCAACAACATACATAACATTATATATTTTGCCTTGAGTGAATCTCATCATATCGATTTCTCCCCATATGTCAAAGCGAAATGGCTGTTACAGGACTGCAACTTCGGTTTCGATGCTATATCCACATATATGCATGCACAAATTATTTACGGTATTTGTCATATAAGAAACAAAACAAACAACTGCTCACTAGAATACTTACTTGTCACGGAATTCCCAATCCCAATAAGTAGTGTCTTCATGTCTGGTGATTGAAAGCTTGTTTGCTTGCAAGAAAAATACCTCATAGCTCCAACTTATCTTAATATCATAATTGAAAAGAAGAATTCAGTTAAAATTCGTCGCCATTTCATTAAGAAATCTACTCAATTGAGGAGTACAAAACTGGACGATGCTATGTCCTACGCTGACCACCTACCGAGAAGGTATGATTAGTGATAAAAGCTAATAGGATATGGCGTAGTGTTTTATAAATGATTTGACACAAACTACTGTAAAAAGCTGTTTCACAAATTGTCGCATGTCCATCCACCTTACCTTTGCTACATCAGATTGCTTGATGATTCCTTCGTAAAACTTGGGTAGGGGCTCCATGTGTATCTCTTACGTTTCAATGACTTAAGTTGTATGAAACTGAGTTGGTGCATTCTGCTTCAAACATGCTCATCCTTTTATACACCATTCTCTGCGTTTAACTACATGAACCGATGGACTGTCAACGGAGAATTTTAATTAACTCGTGCAGCATTGCCGAGTTCATTGGGTGCATTAAATATGACTGAGCATATTGCTAAATTTTAAAAGGAGACCAACTTATACTCGGATATGGATCGCGTTTGTCTTTCTACGAGAGCAGTATAACAGCGTCACATGAAACGCCTTATTTGAAATTAAACTAGAGGTAATCGACTCGTCATGGATTATTAGAGTATAGCAAGCCTTCAATTGGTTTGCCTCACAAGTCGAACAGTAAATTTGGTTACAAGAGAAGGAAACCCCCCTTAACCCAGACCGCGCAACGCCACACATCAGCAGGAAAGCCCAAACGAGTGGAATGTCCTCAAGGAGAAAACAGAGCCCATCCGCCAGCTTGTTCCCATGCCCAAAGGGCCAGAACGTCGATAACCTGCAAGTCACGAACTCGTTCGGGAGCAGCATCCATCCGGAGAAGAAAGGGCTCCCCCATCACTAGTAGAAGGAGTGCGCCAGCCAGAGCTTCGCCAGATGAGGCATGAGACTCCCAGAACTAGCAGGGTTCAAGCGTAGGCCAGGAGACCCGCACACTGCCATCGGACTCTGAATGGGGAAGGGAAGAAGAACAAGGGCGCGAGATCTACTAAGCCGCGACCTGAAGGAACCGTCGGATCGCTGAACGCTGGAAAAAGACGACTCCACTCCCACTAACCTCCATTCAGCTAGATGGGTGTCGATCCGGTCGACTCAGCCGCTTCACCGCCAGATCCAGATCCTGCTTTGAACCTCCAAAGCAAGCAACCTAGCTCCGCTTGCTCAGCACGCGGCGTTGCGCAACCCTCCACCATCCCAGCGCATCCAAGACGACGACCAAGCAGCTTCCTTCTTCATCCGATCACTGCGCTTCACTGCTCAAACCACGAAGGTTGATTAGAGCCAGGGGGAGGAAACCACCGAGGCGGCGTTCCCTCCCCCAGCGGGAGCCTCCGGGAGAGAGTAGAGAGAAGCGGGAGCAGAAGCCCTACAAATTGTAAAAAAATTTATCATTGACTTAGAATATAAGAATCCATAAACACAGTCATAAATACAATTCCGAGTGGTCGTGTTTTCTAACACATGTAGTCAGTCTCATTTTATTATCATTGACCGGCCACCGCGCACGTTTTTGCTCCATCGATTCTTTATTCTTAGACTTTTTTCTTAATCCCGTTGTTAGCTCCAATTTTTCTAACAAACTAGAGCGACGACTACAAGTGGGCACGCTATGAAGATTATTTCCGGGCGTTGTTTCTGTAGGCAGGAGTTCATGCAAGATGGAGTATGTATCTACATTCTTCATCCGCTTTTCCTTCATGTCCCCTGTGTGGAACATACTCTAATTAACATGGGTCAACCAAATTCTTATTCTAACGATCGCTTTCCAGATATCAGTGCTTATGTACAACTCATTTTCATTTTGTCGCATGGATTTATGCATGCCAACGACGTTTCTCGCAACTGCTTCTAACAAAATAATTTTCTCCTATTTCTATATATAATATGATATATACCTCATCGTGTGTTATATTTGTTGCATATGCCTTCTTTCATTTACTAATTCATCTTAGGCGACATCTTTGTTAGTAAGCTTTGATTCTCTCATTAGTTATGCTGGTTAGTCAAGTCAACCTACACCATGGACAAAACCTCCCGGTTGAATGATCACACTCATAAACTGTTTGTAGAATTATCTAAACCAACTTGTGTCTATTTAAAACATAACAACATTGATTATTTGTGCCTGCCACATGTAAAATATAAAATATATACTACGTAACACACGAGATTTAAAACAATTTGGGTGGATATGTATGTCTGTCTCAACATAATATATGTAAACATATCACTCTTCAAAAATATTATTTGTAAATTTTTGTGATTGCAGCTTAAACGTACATGTTGACTTCAAACTGGAATTGTAATAATATTTCCAAATTATGAGGGATGCACATCGGACTAGGACACCATTCCAACCCAAGTCTCTACATGTATATTTTGGCGCAAACCTGTCAATATAACTTATATGAATTAGCTTGCCAAATAATTTGAGCCACTCTATAGATGTCATCTCTGAGCCAAGGTAACCAAGCTCGAGAAACAAACTACCTAGATTTGCTTAATAATTATATATAAATATCATTTTGTATAGATATGCATTTTATTACATATGACTATGATTTTATATAATTATATATTTAATTAAGACAAAGTTGATTACAAACATTGTAAATTATATTTTTCTTCAAATATATATTTGTTGCAACTTATTCAGAAAATATGTATCTACATATACCTTCGAAAGAAATATTGGTTATATATATTGTTCGGGATGGCCCGAATGCATTTGGAAACTGACATATTTATTGTTGTGTACAAACCAATATCTTGAATTATTATTTGGGCCTACTAGGTTGTGACTCACTTAATAATATGGGTTTAGACCTGGACCTATCAAAAAAAAGTATGTGGCCCAACTCCCATTCATCCTTACTAAAGGTAAACTAGTCTTAAAATATAATGACATGGCACAATTTTTCCTCGTAAACATTAAGAAAATTGTGCTTATCTCAAGCTTCTCTAATTTTTTTTGCCTTTCCATGACTACCATGTAGGTAGCTCATCTTAAAGTGAGATCAGATAACTTTGTATATTGTTCACTTACTTTCTAATAAGCACAAAGTTTAGTATGTTTTCTAGTTACATGTCTTTGAAGTGGTTGACTTGTACAACTTTTTAATATAAAAATGTGTCCCATGTTGTTCTTAATGTAACTTCTATTTAGACGGTCAAAACATTGATATTTTTAGTATATGTATATATTATGTTTCATACATTTGGTGGTATGGTGGGTAGAATAGCTTGTTTAACATTTATTCTAACCAAACTTTAAAGTTTGGTCTCATGGTAACAACTTTGTAGAAGATATAGATGGATGTAATTACATTTGTTTTATAAAAGAACTAACCAATGTTATTTAATTCAAGTAATTTCCTTTTTGGATTTAGTTTGAGTTTATCTAAATGAATGATTTACCCTTGTTTTGTTGCAATTCTTAATAGCAAAATGCAATTACATTTTGACCATATGTGTTGAATAATAATTCTCCTTAAAAGGTACCACAACAATTGGTCCAGATTCTACAAGAGTAGAGACTAGAAGATGATGGCAACATTATCTACGAGACGGGAATCTTAGTTTGTAGTACCCCACATCACCTAACAGTCAATGGGACAACATGTGGTTTAAAAGAGTATGATTTTGTGTCCTATTGCTATCAAAGTATTCTTTGAAAGGAAATGTTGGCATAAATAGGGCTTATCATGTATGCATGCCATATGTTGGGTTTATTCATCAGGATGGGGTGATCTAGTGTTCCAAAATCCATATGCACGGTGTCGTCTGATTTAGCCCTATTTTAGGGCTCCATCTTGTGCCATTTTGTACTTAAATCACATCTAAACATGATAGATTACAAGCTATTGCCCCTAATATGTTTATAATTGCCAAATGCACTTATGGATGTTCTTTGCATCATTTTTAGGTACTTGGACCATGATTAGGGTGAATGAGAGAGAAGGAATGAGTCCTAGGGTTCCTCCACTCATGGAGGGGTCCAAATAAGGCCCCAAAGCTCCCTCAAACTACCTTCAATCGCAAAGGATCGACATCAAGCAAAGAAATCCATGAATGATGAAGTTTGATGTTAAATTGCCTACCACAAACTCCAACACGGCCGTGGGCATACTCCTACAGTCGTATCATTTATTGTGAAAAATCAATAGAGTCAACAGGGATTTGTTGATCTTGCACAAGTTACGATTGTTCTTGTTGTCAATTCATTACTGACACATATGCAAATTAAATCATGTCCCAAAGATATATAATGTTATAAATATTTCCCAACTTGCAGCTCAATTTCCTATTGTTTAAGATTCTATTTGGTCCTCTTTAAAATGAATAAAATATTTGGGAACTTAAATTCCATCACAATTTTCTTATGACAGGTTTTGATGACTTTCGACAACAAATCACCTTGAACTTAATGGACTTCCTTAAGTATAAATTGTCTATGCTTTTTATATTTCTTGGATTCGTGATGATGATTGGCTAGAAACTTTCCTTCCATCTCTGATAGCAAATGTGTGGATTGGTCGTATTATCTCGAAAAATCGGTTTGTATCAAGTTGCTTCCTCGGCCACTACCAAGTTGTTTTCCTATTGTATTGTGGTACAAATCTTTTGCTCAAGTTGCCAAGTTAATTTTACATATACATGTGGTCAATAAGTAGTTTGTTTAGCTGGAAATTTGAAACTTGATTTTTATAAAATGTAAATGAGTGTATTTATTTCTATTTATCTCCTAGTATGTATTAATAAGAAACAAAGATGAAAACCTACCACTAGGTCGAGTTTAACACTCTACTATATGTGATTTATTATTACACTTCCAATTTATAATACATACACTTTTGATATTACTCATTATATATTGACATTAATTTAGGTTACATTCTAATTCATCTAAGATATAATTCTATTAATATGATGGGACAACTCACAAATCATAGCAATGAGACTAGAATGCTTTCTGGGAGTAAATAATTTTGTTGGGCTGGTAATTATATACGAGAAAGCCTCTCTTCATTGTCCTAGAAATAAACCCGTAGGGAAACTAAATAATTAGGAAGGTGTGGTTAAACAAGCCTAGAAATAAAACCATAAAAAAATAACAAATGGGATGACAATAAATAACAAGCGGGATGGTGATTCAAAAATATTAAAATGCATACAAAAATATGCATGGTAGCATATAAGATTTTGACAAAAATATGTACTTATGATAGACTACAATTTGGAGACAATTCACCACAAGGAATCCTAAAGCAATCCATCATATGTATTATGGCGGTTTACACGATTTAATTTGATTCAAATATGATAACATATAATCATTATGTGGTAGATTATATAGTTTGGTTTGATTTATCAGTTTGGATGTTACCTAGCTACTTCTACTCAACTTAGCACTAGTGGGTGGTATTTGTTAGGAGTAGGAATCTTTTATAGATCACCCTCCTTCACAACGTCCAAACCCTAACAAAAACTCACCGTTATCAATGAAAAATTATTAATGTGTCATATATTAATCTCTACTAAGAATGTTTACGCCACCATCTCACATATGTAAACACATTTCTCAACTAGTATACTAGGATTCAAGTTTGATAAAAATGATTTGTCAAAAGAATGCTTTCTTTTACATGATAATGAGGTTTAATAATTTACTATCACAATCATTAATGTGATTTTTACATCATTTGGTAACATGAGAATATGAATATTGAAGAAATTAAGAACTATTGCTAATGTGATAATGTAACAAAAAAAATAACACAAAAAAGTGATATCAGATGAGTCACTTAAAGTGGTGGAATAATCGTGCATAATATTATATAAGAAACTGAACAATTGACGGTAATGATAACTTAACATTTATTAAAAGCACTCCATATGACACTCATTATTTGGTATTACAATTGAATACATGATTGTATATTATTACAATAAAAATATCAAACGATAAGATATGTGGAACACGGTGAGCATCATAATCACTTATTTAGTAGTATTAGATGTGATCTCATAGCTGATTCTGTTTATACTTTGTTGTGTAAGTTATCAATCATATTGCTTGATAATAGGTACTTCACGAACAAGTGCACCCATTACGGCAAATCCAGCCTTCCAAGATCCGAGGTCGTGACTAACCATGTGAAACTTCAGCTTAGAAGGTGTGTCGGTTGCTTTGAATTCTCCAATCTTAAGCAGGGACCATGTCTTTTTGGGCAAGTTACCCATTCCTACTTCCCTCTCTATGCCGTGGATACCCTTGGCTTGTAGCTTTAGATGAGTAGTATATCCCTGGGAGTCATCTTGTACTTCAACAACATACATAACATCATATATTTTGCCTTGAGTGAATCTCATCATATCGATTTCTCCCCATATGTCGAAGCGAAATGGCTGTTGCAGGACTGCAACTTCAGTTTCGATGCTATATCCACATAAATGCTTGCACAAATTAGTTACGGTATTTGTCACATAAGAAACAAAACAAACAATTGCTCACTAGAATACTTACTTGTCACGGAATTCCCAATCCCAATAAGTAGTGTCTTCATGTCTGGTGATTGAAAGCTTGTTTGCTTGCAAGAAAAATACCTCATAGCTCCAACTTATCTTAATATCATAATTAAAAAGAAGAATTCAGTTAAAATTCGTCGCCATTTCATTAAGAAATCTACTCAATTGAGGAGTACAAAACTGGACGATGCTATGTCCTACGCTGACCACCTACCGAGAAGGTATGATTAGTGATAAAAGCTAATAGGATATGGCGTAGTGTTTTATAAGTGATTTGGCACAAACTACTGTAAAAAGCTGTTTCACAAATTGTCGCATGTCCATCCACCTTACCTTTGCTACATCAGATTGCTTGATGATTCCTTCGTAAATCTTGGGTAGGGGCTCCATGTCTCTCTTACGTTTCAATGACTTAAGTTGTATGAAACTGAGTTGGGTGCATTCTGCTTCAAACATGCTCATCCTTTTATACACCATTCTCTTCGTTTAACTACATGAACCGATGGGGAGAATTTTAATTAACTCGTTCAGCATTGCCGAGTTCATTGGGTGCATTAAATATGACTGAGCATATTGCTAAATTTTAAAAGGAGACCAACTTATACTCGGATATGGATCGCGTTTGTCTTTCTACGAGAGCAGTATAACAGCGTCACATGAAACGCCTTATTTGAAATTAAACTAGAGGTAATCGACTCGTCATGGATTATTAGAGTATAGCAAGCCTTCAATTGGTTTGCCTCACAACTCGAACAGTAAATTTGGTTACGAGGTTGGCATATTATTTTACAAAGAGTAACCTGTTAAACGCAGTCAGTCTCATTTTATTATCATTGACTTAGAATATAAAAATCCATAAACACAGTCATAAATACAATTCCGAGTGGTCGTGTTTTCTAACACATGTAGTCAGTCTCATTTTATTATCATTGACCGGCCACCGCGCACGGTCTCCCCACTTCCTCCTCCTTTCACATCCTAACTCTCCCCCCTATGCATATGCGTTGGAAGTTCCGATTTGGGCAATCTACATCTTGATGTCGGGAATTGCATTAGTTACAACTGGTCCTACCTCAATAAGGTAAACCTTAAGACATGTTTTTGTTCCATCGATTCTTTATTCTTAGACTTTTTTCTTAATCCCTTTGTTAGCTCCAGTTTTTCTAACAAGCTAGAGCGACGACTACAAGTGGCCACGCCATGAAGATTATTTCCGGGCGTTGTTTCTGTAGACAGGAGTTCATGCAAGATGGAGTATGTATCTACATT
The DNA here is from genome assembly GCA_963693085.1 of Alisma plantago-aquatica. Classification (NCBI taxonomy): domain Eukaryota; kingdom Viridiplantae; phylum Streptophyta; class Magnoliopsida; order Alismatales; family Alismataceae; genus Alisma; species Alisma plantago-aquatica. Next base: position 233,073,194 of record OY856409.1, on the reverse strand, counting down.
CTTCATCCGCTTTTCCTTCATGTCCCCTGTGTGGAACATACTTTAATTAATAGTAGGTCAACCAAATTCTTATTCTAACGATCGCTTTTCAGATATCAGTGCTTATGTACAACTAATTTTTATTTTGTCGCATAGATTTATGCATGCCAACGACGTTTCTTGCAACTGCTTCTAACAAAATCACTTTCTCATATTTCTATATATAATACGCTATATACCTCATCGTGTGTTATGTTTGTTGCATATGTCTTTCTTTCATTTACTAATTCATCTTAGGCGGCATCTTTGTTAGTAAACTTTGATTCTCTCATCAGTTATGCTGGTTAGTCAAGTCAACCTACACCATGGACAAAACCTCCCGGTTGAATGATCAAACTCATAAACTGTTTGTAGAATTATCTGAACCAACTTGTGTCTATTTAAAACAGAACAACATTGATATTTGTGCCTGCCACATGTAAAATATAAAATATATACTACATAACACACGAGATTCAAAACAATTTGGATGGATATGTATGTCTGTCTCAACATAATATATGTAAACGTATCACTCTTCAAAAATAATATTTGTAAGTTTATGTGATTGCAGCTCAAACGGGCATGTTGACTTCAAAATGGAATTGTAATAATATTTCCAAATTGTGAGGGATGCACATCGGACTAGGACACCATTCCAACCCAAGTCTCTACGTGTATATTTTGGCACAAACCCGTCAATATAGCTTATATGAATTAGCTTGCCAAATAATTTGAGCCACTCTATAGATGTCATCTCTGAGCCAAGGTAACCAAGCTCGAGAAACAAACTACCTAGATTCACTTAATAATTATATATAAATATCATTTTGTATAGATATACATTTTATTACATATGACTATGATTTTATATAATTATATATTTAATTAAGACAAAGTTGACTACAGACATTGTAAATTATATTTTTCTTCAAATATATGCTTGTTGCAACTTATTCAAAAAAGATGTATCTACATATACCTTCGAAAGAAATATCAGTTATGTATATTGTTCGGGATGGCCCGGATGCATTTGGAATCCGACATATTTATTGTTGTGTACAGACCAATATCTTGAATTATTATTTGGGCCTACTAGGTCGTGACTCACTTAACAATATGGGTTTAAGCCTGGACCTATCAAAAATAAGTATGTGGTCCAACTCCCATTCATCCTTACTAAAGGTAAACTAGTCTTAAAATGTAATGACATGGCACAAATGTTCCTAGTATACATCAAGAAAATTGTGCTTATCTCAAGCTTCTCTAAATTTTTTTTGCCTTTCGATGACTACCATGTAGGTAGTTCATCTTAAAGTGAGATCAAATAACTTTGTATATTGCTCACTTACTTTCTAATAAGCACAAAGTTTAGTATGTTTTCTAGTTACATGTCTTTGAAGTGGTTGACTTGTATAACGTTTTTAATATAAAAATGTGTCCCATGTTGTTCTTAATGTAACTTCTATTTAGACTGTCAAAACATTGATATTTTTAGTATATGTATATAGTATGTTTTATACATTTGGTGGTATGGTGGGTAGAATAGCTTGTTTAACATTTATTCTAACCAAACTTCAAAGTTTGGTCTCATGGTTTGTAGAAGATATAGACTAACCAATGTTATTTCATTCAAGTAATTTCCTTTTCGGATTTAGTTTGTGTTTATCTAAATGAATGATTTACCCTTGTTTTGTTGCAATTCATAGTAGCAAAATGCAATTATATTTTGACCATATGGGTTGAATAATAATTCTCCTTAAAAGGTACCACAACAATTGGTCTAGATTCTATAAGAGTAGTGACTAGAAGATGATGGCAATATTATCTACGAGATGGAAATCTCACTCTACAGTACCCCACATCACCAAACAGTACAATGGGACAACATGTGGTTTAAAAGAGTATGATTTTGTGTCCTATTGCTATCAAAGTATTCTTTGAAAGGAAATGCTGGCATAAATAGGGCTTATCATGTATGCATGCCATATGTTGGGTTGGTCATCAGGGTGGGGTGATCTAGTGTTCTAAAATCCATATGCATGGTGTCGTTTGATGTAGCCCTATTTTAGGGCTCCATCTTGTGTCATTTTGTACTTAAATCACATATGAACATGTTAGATAACAAGTTATTGTCCCTAATATGTTTATCATTGCCAAATGCACTTATGGATGTTCTGTGCATCATTTTTCAGGTACTTCGACCATGATTAGGGTGAATGAGAGAGAAGGAAGGAGTTCTAGGGTTCCTCCACTCACTGAGGGGTCCAAAGAAGGCCCCAAAGCTCCCTCAAACTACCTTCAATCACCAAGGATCAACATCAAGCAAAGAAATCCATGAATGATGAAGTTTGAAGTTAAATTGCCTGCCGCAGACCCCAACATGTCCGTGGGCATACTCCCACGGTCGTGTCATTTATTGTGAAAAATCAATAGAGTCAATAGGGATTTGCACCCAACTGGCTACGGCCGTGGCCATCAGCACGGTCATGACCACCAACACAATCGTGGACGGCATAGCAGAAGACGGCCATGGGCATACCCCCACGGTCATCTCATTTATTGTGGAAAATCAACAGAATCAACAAGGAGTTGCACTTGAAACCCACGACCGTGGCCATCTGCCATGACTGTGGCCTTTGAAGACCAACACGCCTATGCTGCTGCCCCACGACCAAATCCTGCTCCTCCAAAATGGTCGTGTTACTCAAACACATCCGTGATGCTACTCACCCACCACGACTGTGGCACTCCCCCATGGCTGTGGCCACCTCCTATACTTGCATATCCACCACCTTTTCCACACCATGCCTGTGTCCTCTCGCCACGACCATCCCATACCACCCTCACCACGGCCGTGACCCATCAACACGTCTGTGGTGACTAACCAACCCCAACTGATTTTTACACTATTTTTCCTATCCTACCCCTACTTACCCTAGTGTTTTCCCACCACCTATATATACATAGGTGGCAGTTGGGGCACGAAGGTTCGACACCCTAAAACTGCTCCTAGCATCCATTACTCATCTCCACCTACTCCTTGAGCATTTAGTGCATTTCCTTTGCATTTATGCTCTCCACCCACCATTTCCATCTCCATTTCACCTTGGAAACCTAGTTTTCTAGGTTTTCCTCCATAATCCCCCATATCTTCATGCTCATCTGCACCCTTGGAGGAGAGATGCATCCCCAGCAGTAAGGAGGTGAAGAAGAAGGCTACTTCCCCCAGCTCCATGGAGTTTCTTCCCCTTTCTTTTTCCATTTCTTTGACTATGTGTAGCTAAGCCCCTAGTGGTGGGTTGTTTGGGGATAAAATGTGACTTTGATACCATGTTGGAGGAATTTTGTCTTGTAATGAACTCATTTTTATCTATGATGATTGCTCCATTCTTGTGTCTCTTATCCCATTGTCATGCTTGTGATTTATGCTTTTTGTTATGAATTGTTTGTTTGTTAGTGCTTGATGATACCATGTTTCTAGGAGAATTGGGATGCATGCGATAATCTTAGGCATGACTCCTTGGTCCCAATAGGGGATCCCTAGATAGTCCCCTTTGTTCCTACATGCCTAACCCCTCTCCTACTACTTGGTATGAGACATAAGTTACTAGTATAACTGGGATTGATGTGATTGCCTAGGGTTTTCTAAAGGCTAGAATGGCTAATGGAATGAGGTTAGATACCCTCATCTTACTCCCATATCTACATTCAGCCCTCAATTGTTCAATACCACTTACCTTAGAAACCTAGATTTGGCTAATCCTATTAGAATTATACCTAACCCTAGTCTTCCACTAGTAGTATAGGGTATATTCTAATAGCATTTGCCTTATTGTTTGGTTTGGTAATCTACATGAAAGATGAGAACCATGCTTGTCCAATAACCTCCCCCAACTAATATTAAAGTTACACCCCCAAACGGCCCACCTACCGTAATCATCTTGTTTAAAACTCAACTTACTTTATTTGCTTTCTTATGCTAGTATAGCTTAGTTGTTATTGCTTAACATAGTCAATTGTTCAGTTTGGTTAGTTAGGGTTAATTTAGATCTTTTCTTGCTTAGTGGTTAACTTAGTTTCTAAATTGCTTCTTGCTCTTCTAGTGTAGTGTAACTTACCATCACTCTTACTTAGTTAGTTGGTTAACCTAGATTGTTAAGCTTGCTTGTTTAAGGTAACTTAGGTTCAATTATTCCTTTCTTTCTCGTTCACTTAGATTAATCACAAAACAAACCCTTTTTAAAACCCTTCAACCCTAGACTCCACATTAGGAACATAGCCATCATTAGCCTAGCTCTAGTGCCCCCTCTATCCCTGAGGACCGACCCCTATTCTTACCAATCACCTATACTATAATAGTACCCCCGTGTGCTTGTAGGTGACCTGTTTGGTTTTTTGAATGACTTGGTTAGGGACAATACAAATTTCAAAAGTTCTCACACGTGTGCCCTCCCTTAGGGTTGCATCTAGCCACCTCCAGTTGGCTAGTGTGTAGCCTTGGTGGGAAACACACCATCGTCATGGATCCAACATGGTAATCATCTTTTTTACTTAGTTTACTCTCCTTTGTGTAGTTGTTTCTATGTCTCATTTTGCATGGAAAACTAATGTACTATTATTTTTCTTATTTCAACTTATTTGTTGGTGTTTATTTGGGATATAACTTTGCTTTCATATTGCTTATGAAATCAAAAATATTATGTGCATTGTTTTATGTTAATTATGTAATGGATTTCTCAGTGTGCTCCATTTCATTTTTTCAAATTAGTTCATTTGTATTTATTTATGAAATAAAGGCATTTAAGTAATTTTTAATCTTAAAATCCATAAAGGTGCCCATAGAGAAACATCTTTTCTTGATGAGAGTTGTCAAAGTGAGGGGTAATATAAGTTAGGTGGATTTAGGGAAAATATCTAATAATTTCATATTGCTAGCATTTTCCTTAATATTCACAAGATAGTTACATGAAAACAATATACAATTATATTTTAGAATAATATTCACTTCATTCTATAGAACATGTTAGGGGAATATTCTTAAGTCTCCACTATGATTTTATAGAAAGGATAGTTAATGCATTTATATGGAAGTGATATTGGCCATTTCAAGCAAGATATATTATTACTTATCATTAAATTTCTTTTTCATGTAGGATTGTTTCATGTCTATACCTTTGGAATCTTATTTTTGTGCATATTGTACAAGAAAAAGTAAAAAGCAAAAGAATTCACAAGATGTGATATAACGACAAAAATAGCTCTCTGTAGATAAAAAGACTCTATGGTGATGTTTGACACTTTGATTTGTCAGAAGGTATGGTTTTTTATCACACTTAGCTTGGTCATTTGGTTGTATAGTTTATGAATTAGATTATAAAATAAAAGATTTCAAAAACAAAATGTATCTATGGTTATTAATATGTCAATATGCGTATGATACATATCTTTCTATCTAGACAATAATATTTTTTATTATAAAATTAATGATTTGATTTCTCTTTCGTATCCGTTGTTAGAGAAAAAATTACCAGAATTCAATCATCTTCATCAAATTGAATATCACCTAGGATAGTTCACTTGTATATATCCTTTGACAAAGTTATGACCGTTATGGTTGTACTCCTGGCCCACTTGTACAGATATATTGAAACCCGAATGGGAACTCTGACCTTATGACTTGGTGGATTAATTCATCGCATCATATTCCAATTTGGGGATACCATTTCTTTTATCTATTATGCATTGGAATCTCCGCAAAGTTACGATTGTTCTTCTTTCCAATTCATTACCGACACACATGCAAATTAAACAATGTCCCAAAGATATATAATGTTATAAATATTTCCCAACTTGAAGCTCAATTTCCTATTGTTTAAGATTCTATTTGGTCCTCTTTAAAATGAATAAAATATTTGGGAACTTAAATTCCATCACAATTTTTTTATGACAGGTTTTGATGACTTTCGACAACAAATCACCTTGAACTTAATGGAATTCCTTAAGTATAAATTGTCTATGTTTTTTATATTTCTTGGATTCGCCATGATGATTGGCTAAAAACTTGCCTTCCATCTCTGGTAGCAAATGTGTGTATTGGTCGTATCATCTTGAGAAATCGGTTGGTATCAAGTTGCTTCCTCGGCCACTACCAAGTTGTTTTCCTATTGTATTGTGGTACAAATCTTTTGCTCAAGTTGCCAAGTTAATTTTACTTATACACGTGGTCAATAAGTAGTTTGTTTTGATGGAAATTTGAAACTTGATTTTTATACAATGTAAATGAGTGTATTTGTTGCTATTTATCTGCTAGTATGTATTAATAAGAAACAAAGATGAAAAGCTACAACTACGTCAAGTTTAACACTCTACTATATGTGGTTTATTATTATACTTCTAATTTATAATACATACACTTTAGATATTACTCATGATATATTGACATTAATTTAGGTTAAATTCTAATTCATCTCGGATATAATGATATTAATATGATGGGACAACTCAAAAATCATAGTAATGAGACTGGAATGCTTTCTGGGAGTAAATAATTTTGTTGGGCTGGTAATTGTATACAAGAAAGCCTCTCTTTGTTGGCCTAGAAATAAACTCGTAGGGGAACTAAAGAATTTGGATAGTGTGGTTAAACAATCCTAGAAATAAAGTGACTAAAAATAACGAATGGGATGACAATAAATAATAAGCGGGATGGTGATACAAAAATATTAAAATGCATACAAAAAGATGCATGGTAGCATATAAGTTTTTGACAAAAATATGTACTTATGATAGACTAAAATTTGGACACAATTCGCCACACAGAATCCCAAAGCAATCCATCATATGTATTTTGGTGGTTTACATGATTTAATTTGATTCAATTATGATAACATATAATCATTATGTGGCAGAATATATAGTTTGGTTTGATTCATCAGTTTGGTTGTTATCTAGCTGCTCCTACTCAACTTAGCACTAGTGGATGGTATTTGTTAGGAGTAGGAATCTTTTATAGATCACCCAAGATTTAAGAAATGTAAAAATCCAGATCCCTTTGTGCTTGTCATGGTATAGAATAAAGAACATCAATATCAATTCACATAACTATTTTTCTAGGCTAGACATTGCAACCCTGGTTTGATCTATGAATTTTTTTTAATTATTGATTGTTAGTCTCTCTTGCCCCACCTCCATAACAAAAAAAAATGAAGTGTGGGGGATCAAGACAAAAAGGAACATGGTGTCATAGACACTACTTAAATTATCAAACATGTGACAAGCCAGAAAGCAAGGATAAGGGATGATATTCAAACTCTATGGTTTTAGTGTCTAATATTCTTAAGCATTGACTTCACAGCTGGTGGTGGTGGATTTGGTGGTTGTGGGGAAGAAGCTCATGTAGGGTTGGTTCCAAGTGGGTATGTGGAACTAATGCACGAGGAAATCAGAGGAAGGAGGAGAAGGGTGGTAATGGGATGCTAATAATATGAGTGTGAGTCATTAATACGTGCTGATGTTTAAGGTGTGTTGGGGTGGTAATTAGTATTGCTGTGCGATAAGGAAACATGTACACCAGTCAAACTACAGAAGACTAAATAGTCTTACTCCCTTGTCCCCTATCTGGATTACCCACTACTTCTTCGGTGGCATGGGAGTGTTCAATTCTTTAGTTCCATGGATGTTACTAATCCATGTAGGAGAAACAATGGGGTGTGTGGATTTTGTATATAGATGTTATTTGGAGACATGAGAGTGACCCTTCCAATCTAGTCGTTAGCCACTAATTTTTGAGAAATTCAAAGTCAGAGAAGCTATAAACGACGTCGCTGATAAGTCAAGCGAGGTAAGCGGAAAAATCATTCAATTTCACCAAGTGGGTATGACAATGACTACTAAATTTGGGGGACAGTTGTGGTGGTGGGTGTTGTGGTTGTGGTTTTGAGAGGGGATAGTGGATAGATTGAGAAACTTTGCTTCTAAGGTTTGAGAGGGTGAGAGAGTTATGGGGTCATTGGACATTAAACAATAGTAAGTGAGTGCGAGTATTGTGCCCTTGTCGCCTTCTCTGGTGGGAAAATCGGGTGGTACTTCTCAGGTGCCAGGATTGAACCAAATCAATAGGTTGTATTTGAGTTTCGCCAATACCTAAACCAAGACTTGAACAAAATATGAAAATATATATTTCTCAGTTCTGGTTAGTCCACTTTCAGTTTGGGTGGGTATTATTGCCATCCCTAAATTGGCATGGGAGCAGTGTGGCGTGACCACACATGAAAAATTTCAAGAACATTGGCACCACAAGCACAACCACACCCCTCGACACTGAGGTATGAAGGTAGGGATGGCAATAATAACAGTCTAACATCACCCAAACCATTCTCGAACTGTACCAACCCATTATATGTGGATTTTCAACACGCAGCCAGTGTGTGGGGCCCCAATCATGGGAAACCAAATGTGCAGTTTAGTGAACAGGAACCTACAAATGTTGGCCTCACTACTTTTATCTTCCTCTTACAGACTTGGTGCAAGACAACAAAAGTAGCAATGTGGTGGTGTGCCACGTTGTTGTAACTAAGAGCATATATGGGTATCCAGGAAATGACGATGGAGGTGGCAACAGCCATGCGAGCAGGCAGCCAGGGAAGGAGGCGCTGACCATGGTGACGATGATGGGAGTATGGCATTTGGAAGACACAGAAGAGTGGGTGGTCGCAGTAATGAGTTTATGGCTAACTGTATACGACCAAATTCAAGTCGAATTTGACTAAATTTCCCGAACCAAGCTCTTGGAGACTGCTTGAGCCCATATAGAGATTTATGAAGATGACAAACTAGATGTGACTCCCCCTAAGCAGTGAACCCAGAAGGTTTCTCCATATAGATTTCTTCAGACAGGTCACCATGGAGAAAAGCATTCTTGATATCAAGTTAGTGCAAGGGCCAAGAAAAATGAGCTACTAGAGAAATAAAATGATGAACAAAGGATATTTTAGCAACATGAGAAAAGATCTCAAGATAATCTTTGCCATATACTTGAGTGTATCCCTGGATACCAAACGATCCTTCAGATAATCAACAACACTGGTAGGTCCGACTTTGACTGAGTAAGCCTATCGACACCCAAGAACAACCTTGTCTGTTTGAGTAGAAACCAGACTACAGGTGTGATTTTGAAGTAGAGCATTCATCTCATCTTCCATTGCTTGATGCCATCCTGGGTGATTCATGGAAACATATACAAAACTAGGAATGGAAATATCGATTATGGACGATAAGAAGACTTTATATGAGGGAGATAATAGTCACATGAAATAAAGTTAGAAATGGGATGAAGAGTGCATGACTATTTTCCTTTTTGAATAGGAATTGGTAGATCAAGGGAACTATTGTTGTTACCTGGAGATCCATATTGATTGATGATTTAAGGAGGGTTGAAACTTGCATTGTTTGCTCCCTGATCTTAGATAGTGTCTTGCACATGACATGTGTAAACATGAGTGATGCGAGATTTCTCTCCTTGTGACATAGGTGGAGAATATTCTCACTGGATAGGAGGTGCATGTGATGAGATTTCAATGACAACCAGATGTGGAAAAACTTCTTCAAGACCCCTCACTTTCTGGGGATCTCCAAAGTATGGAGTGTCTTAAAAAAGGTGAGATTAGTTGAAACAAAAAAGCAGTGATCAACTCGGTCATAACATTGATATCCATTCTGAGTCTTAAAAATACCGAGGAAGACACACTTGGAAGCCTTTGGACTAAGTTTGTCATGACCAGTCCCAACATTATGAACAAAATAGACACATCTAAAAACCTTAGGAGGAACAATATAAATGGGCAGACTAGGACATAAAAGTTGAAAGGAGATGTGTTTGTTTAAGGTGGACAAAGGCATGCAATTGATGAGATATGTGGCAGTGAGGACTGCATTGCCCTAGAATTACTTGGGAACGATCTTATGCAAAAGAAGAGTACAAAGAGTTTCGATGATGTGGTGGTTTTTCCTCTCGGCTACCACATTTTGTTGAGGGTGTATGAGGACACAATGACTGGTCCATAACTCCTTTGGAAGATATGAATTGAGTAAGAGCATTACTAAGATACTCTTTGGCATGATTTGTTCGGAAGAAAGGAATATGCTGAGAGAAAATGGTTTCAATCTCATAAAAAAGTTCTTTATTACTGATAAAATCTCATAACAATCTTTCTCAAATACAACCAAGTGACTTTAGAGAAATCATCAATGAAAGTGACAAAATATTTTTGACCAAGTTTTGATGGAATCTGACATGGGCGCCAAACATCACAATGGATAATGTCAAAACCTGACTGATAAGTCATCTGATCCCTAGATTTCAAAGTGGATTGATGATGCTTTCCTAGATGACACGACTCACACTGGAGTGTGCTAAGTCTAGATAGCTGGGGTGGAGAACCCGAAGTTTATCTAGGGACATGTGTCCAAGCCAACTATGGGTATGAAGAGGAGAAGCTCCCACACACACCTTGAACACCATACCAAGATAGTATAGACATGCAAGTTCATACCTTCCACCATTCACCTTATGTGTCTGGAGGTCCCGTATCACACAATCATCAGGGTTAAATATAAATGAGGCTTGAAGAAAACAAGTTAATTTGCTAGTGGATAGTAATTTGAAAGGAAACCCAGGAGCAACCACTATTCATTGTTAGGTGACTGTAGGTATAGGTTTGATAATTCATGTACCTTGTACTGGAACTTTGGATCCATTAGCAATGGTGATAGGTGGAAGAGGTTCTTTGCTAGCGGATAGATTGACTATAAGATGGGTTTTACCTATAATGTGATCTTTTGTGCCTAAATCAAGAACCCAAGAAGATGGACCTGCATTATAAGATTGAGATATGCATGTAGTAGGTCCACTAGGGTGTTACACAAAGGAAGACATTGAAGCAACTAAGGATGCGGCTTGTTGAGAAGCTTTCTATTAATATAACTTATTGTACTCCTCATCTATCACCTAAATATGATGTGTGTTGTCACCTGAAGTGTCATCAGTGGATGCCACATTTGCAGATGTGGTTTTGGGAGGATACCCATGCAGTTCATAGAAAGTTTATTTGAAATGCCTCATATTGCCACAATGAGAGAATTCTAAGCATCCACGTCCTCCAATAGTCTTGCCTCCACAACCTCCTCATCCTTCTCGTCCTCATTTACGAGTAGCAGGGCCAGTGTTGATGTGACTCTTTGATGAATGCATATTCATCCTATTTTTAGCTGCATTATTAGTCTAGTTTAGCATTCATATAGCTTAGTTTTCATTAAGAATATATTTATTTTGATCTACTTAGGTTTTATGTTAATTTATAGGATTTTGATACTTTTCTTGACTCCCTTTTGTAGGTTTTGAATTTGATAACTCTGCAGCAAGTTTGCCTAGGGGTTCCCACTGCCCTTTAGCGAGCGGGAGTCAAGAGGAGGATGCCTCTCATAGGGTCTGGGGAAGTGCCCTAGACCGAAATGGATTTTGAGCACTTTCAGAAGATAGACCGATACACAAATTTTGTGTTTGAGGCCAAAATCAACCTATCGGTCGAAATGCCAACCGACCTTCAATTTTTAGCAAATATCAAGCATCGACATATGATCGAATCCATGCTCAATAGCCTTGTCGACCTTCCAAGTCGATGACCCATTGACACATTGGTTGACACCCAGAAGTTCGACACTTAGGAGCTTGGCATCATCATTGACCAATGGTGCGCTCCCGCTAGAGGGTTACAACACTGGCCAACTAGGGTGGCCGAGTGCAATCCACGAGGTCGAGAGGCACGGGATGATGGATGGGATCCTTGCTTTCGAAATTTATATGGTCCCAAATCAAGTCTATCACTAAAACTAAACCAATGCGCCCACAAGCGTACGGGGTACTGTTGTAGTATAGATCAAAGGCAAGATGCTGGGGTCGAACCGCGGAGATAGAGGGGGCGCTAGAGTTGGAAAGTGTGAGCTATGTTCCTTATGCAGAGCTTAGGGTTTTTAGGGTTTGAAGGTTTGTTTGATTGATTAAGCTAGACGAGCAAGTAGGAAACGCAATGTGAAACTAAGTTATCAAAAGACTAAATTAGCAATCTGAGTTAACAAGCTATCTAAACAGGAGCAGGGACGAATTATACCAAACTAAGCAAGCAACTAACAATTTAGAGCCTAAGTTAACCACTAAGCAAGATGAAAGATCTAAATTAACACTAGCTAACAAAACGAGGCAATTGACTAAGTTAGACTAAAGCAAATGAACTAAGCTAGCACTAACAAGCGAACTAGACAATTAGGGTTTAAAGCAATTAGATGAAGGAGGTGGGCCATTTGGGAATGTGACCTTGACATTAGTTGGGGGATTTCACCATAATAAGCAATTAAAATATCTCATTCTAGATTACCAAACCAAACAACAAGGTGGGTGCTATGAGAATGTACCCTAAGCTACTAATTGGAGAACTAGGGATAGGTGTAATTCTCATAGGACGTACCAAGTCTAGGTCTCTAGGATAAGTGGTATTAGTCAATTGAGGACCAAGGGTAAGGATGGGAGTAGAGATGAGGGTATTTGACCTCATACCACTAGCCACCTCAACCTTTAGGAAATCCTAGGCAATTGCACTAATCACATTTATACTAGTCACTTAGAACTCACATTTGCATGTAGGAAGAAGGTGATTATGTAGGAAGATAGGGGGCTAGCTAGGGATCCAAATTAAGGACCTAGGAGCCAATCCTATGATAGCTACATAGAAACCAAAACATCCTAGAGACAAATGTCTTCAAACACCACAAGGCAAGCAATTAATGTAATTAAACAACAACCACATGCACAAGTAATGGGAAATGAGATATAAGCAAAGGCTATCATCATAGAAACGAAATATGTTCATTAAAAATTATATTCCCCCAACATGGTATCAAAGTCACATTTTTGCCCCAAACAGCCCACCCAAGGGGGCTTAGCTATACATGATCAAAACTGAAACAAAGGAGAAGGGAAAGAGAGTAGGAAATGCCATGGATGCTTGATGAAGCTAGATCTTGTCACCTCCTTGCTTCCAGCCACGAGCCTCCTCCTCCAAGGGCACCCAAGAGCATGGAAATGGTGGAATGGATGGATAGAAACCTAGAGAAACTAGGTTTCTATGGTGGAAATGAGTGGAAAGTGGATGGAAATAGGGTTGAATGCAAGGAAATAGGTAGATTGGAGAAAAGGATGCAATGGCAGCAGCTAGGGTCGGCTAGGAGTGCTTAACCTCGAGCCCTAGAAGCAACTAGTGCTTATATAGGAGCTAGGGTTAAGTGGGGGTAGAATAGGAATAACAGTGGAAAGTTATGTAGGGTATGTGATCACCACGGTCGTGGTGGGTGTGCCACGGCCGTGGTGAGGGTAGTGGGGGATGACCGTGGGGTGGTGAACACGGTCGTGGGGTGAAGGCAGTGGTGAAAAAGCAAAGTAGGGTGGTGGCCACGGCCGTGGCGGAGTGCCACAGTCGTGGTGGGTAGCATGCACCACGGCCGTGTTGGGTAACACGGCCGTTTTGGAGGAGTCGGGCTGACCGTGGGGATGAGCCACGGGCGTCTTGATCAGCATCGGCCACGGTTGTGGCGACTTGGCCACGGTCGTGGCTTTCTGGGCAACTTCCCTGTTGGAAACTGATTTCTCACAATTTAATTCCCACGACCGTGGCAGGGTGCCACGGCCGTGTTCTCTTCTACTGACCATGACCGTTCTGATGGCCACGACCGTGGTGTCTTCAAGGGCCACGGTCGTGGCAGGTGGCCACGACCGTGGGATTCTATGGATTTCCCTGTTGTAGCCTGTTGGAATTTGGCAATAAAGCCACGACCGTGGCATTGGGGCCACGGCCGTGGTGAGGCTTGACTTCTTGATTTTGCTTCTTACTTTGTCAATTTCGGATGTCTTTGCTCGGGGATGATTCTTGGACACTGGAGGTAGGTTGAGGGAGAGTTTGGGGCCTTCTTTGGGTTCCTCCCTCTCTCTTGTCCATCTAAGCATGGTCCAAGTACCTGAAAAACAATGCAAAGAACATCCATAAGTGTATTTGCAATGATACTCATATTGGGGAGAATAACCTGTAATTCTAATGCATTTGAATGTGATAAAAGTAAAAAATGACACGAGATACAGCCCTAGAATAGGGTTGGATCACCACCCCAAACTTGAAACATACTTTTCCTCAAGTATGCTCCAACTTAATCTCTCTTTTCTGTTCTTTTCAACAAAAACAAATGACAAATGCAAAGCAGCAGCAGATTATTGAATATATATGGTCTTGGAAATGACTAAGTGCATGTGTCTCACATCTCTCCTCTCCTTCTTTCACAACCCAATCATGAACTGAGCACTGAGCATACAAACTTCAAATATAAAGCATAGAAACACAAGTTGTCCATATGTCCTTTATGTCATTCCGGGTAAACCGTCTCATGTTGATGTTAATCACAGGTGACTAGGAGTGTTGTTTCGCTTTCATGCATTCAGTCTTATGCTTCAAACCACACTAGATGATCCACTTGGATGTAGAAAGGGTAAAGTGAGCTAGATTTGATGTTTTCTAGCTCAATGGGTATAAAAGAAGAAGAAAGGGTTGCGGTAAGATTTGGAGTGCTTTTACACACTCTTCTTTTCTTTATTTGAATGCTCTTAAACAGGAGCATTCTTTTATTTTATTTTTGCTTTTCTTTTTCTTTTTCTTTGCCCTTGGTATAGATAGGGCATATGGTGGATGGAGTGAAGCGGGGAGGTAAAGATGTGGCCACCCCAAACTTTTGGAGGTGGCCACGGCTAATATGTGCACTTTGGCATCCTTTTATGAGGCGGAGGGGTATGAAGATGGTGGAAGAAAAGTCGGATCAAAGAGGGGTCATCAATGTAGTTTTCAACATACGATTCCCTGCATGAAAGTTAATTCAACACTTCACCAAGTAATATCACATCACATGATAGAATTAACACAATATTCATATTTCTACCAAGTGATTCCATTGGCTTTAAGCGTTTGTCGCTTGCTCAATTCATGATTCAACCAACACATTCACAGACTTAAGAGATGTGGTTCACATGTAAAAAGTCACAAACAAGACCATATATCAATAAGATCTAAGAATGTAGCATGCATTTGTCACAAGAGTAAACCTTTTCATTTCAAACATTGGAGATTAAGTCAAAACATCCTATCAGAGCAGGAATATTCAAATCTGGGAAAAATTGGCCAAAATGGTGCCAATTTGCACTAAATCACATCTAAACCTACTTTAGGGAATTTAAAGACATAAAGCAGAAAATCCTACTTAACATGCAAAAGAAATTATCAAAAACTACATGAGAATGCAATGCATGGTATGAAGAAGCAAAAATTTTGAAAAATTACTCAAAAATGCAGAAGTTAACTACATGAATGCGTGAATGCAAGCAGGCACACAAGGTCAAGGTAATCGAGTATGGTAAGTCAGTCAAACTGTTTGATCATCTTGCAAAAATTCAGCACAAGGTACACAGAGAAAAATGCGGCGAAAGAAGGCTTACCGCCCTACCACCCCAAACTTTTAACTCATGATGTCCTCATCATGAAATAGAAGTTTAGACTAGTAGGGTAGAAATGCATGGGGTTGCGAAAGGCAACCGGCGAGAGATGGAGTGGTCAAAGTAACTTTTAGGTGAGCAGGACAGGGCCACCACGGCCGTGCTGGGCAGCACGGCCGTTCTGGCTTTCTTCCTGTAGCTCCTCCATTGAGTTGCAATCGTTTCTTCCACTTTGACCTCTGTCTCGGCTAAACTCTTCAGCTTCATCTTTTCTTTCTTGTGCCTGTGCTAAAATGATTCACAAACAGAAAAACTATCAAGTATAGTGTGTGTGTGTTTCTTGGAAACCAAAAGAAAGTATGGTAAAAACAAGGTTCGAGAATCTCAAACCACGTGGGTTGCCTCCCACAAGCGCTAAATTTATAGCCTTCAGCCGGGCTTGTTGCTCTTTTTCATCATGTATTGATACCCACGGTGCCCTCCTTCTCTTCTACGGTGATCCTGTCGAGCGCTCTTACGACATGTGCTTCGTCCCAAGGAGTGTACATGGAATAGAAGTATGGGCTCGATCTCCACAGCTCCAGAGGGTCACGATAGCACAAACTCTCACTGAAGTCTTCATTGGACAACTCATCTCTCTCTTCTTTGGTGAACATGAAGAAGTCGAACTTTTTCCTCTTGTAAGTAATCGTCAGCGTGCCCTTGCGGATGTTGATTTCAGCTCCCACAGTAGATAGGAAAGGTCTACCCAATATGAGGTACTCTTCTCCATCAATAGGTACGGTGTCCACTATCAGGAAATCGGTCACATAGGCAATGTTCACTCTTTCATCCATCGACACTATTGTGTTCTGCATGATTCCCAAGGGCTTCCTTTTGGTTCCGTCACCCAAGATAATGGCGCACTCCACTGGTTTCATTTTATTTAGTCCAAGCCGTAGGTACATGCTCCATGGCATGAGACTTGTTCCTGCACCTAAGTCAATGAGAGCGTGATGGACGGGTTGTGTGCCAATGAAGCAAGAAATCAGAGGTACTCCCGGATCACCTCTCTTTTCTGGGAAGCCATTGTCATAGATGAAGTTCACAGATTTTGAGGCAACAATCTCTTCGGTCGACAATAGCACTAACTTTCTCTTTCCCATGCATATGTCCTTCATCAATGAAAAGAGTGATGTAACACCTATTGTTCCCCACTTCAAGTTTCCTAGGAGATTCATAACATTTCTGCCCCCTTTTTGGAGAGTCAAACCTTCATGGGGTTGCTTCCTGTTTTCATCAACTATCGCCACTGTAGTGGCTGGAATTTGTGGAGGGGTGATGACGACACTAGTATCATGTAAAGATCTTGGTTTCCATAAGGACATGGCTTCAAAAGCTGCTATGTCTATGATAATTTCTGCATCCCCGAGTGAGGGTGGAGCCAATGAGAGTGCCTCTACATTCGCGTCTGGTGCAGTAGCAATCTGGGTGTACCTATCATTCTCTAGTGGTGCTTGGGCGGCAATTCCTTCAGAGTCTTCTTTATCTTTGCTAGATCCCTCACGTATTGGGACTTTGCTTCCAACCTCAGTCACTTTCTTTCCCCTTTTTCCGCAGCCTTGAGCAGTTCCTTCACCCCATATGATAGTGATCATACTCACTTGCTCATGTGCAGATGGAGGAGCTTGTGAGGATGGAGGTGGTGGTGGTCTTTGCTGGGGTGGATTAGGATTTTGGAGTATGTAAGTTGGTTGCGGTGGAGGTGGAGGTTGGTAAGTATGTGGAGGTGGTGGGTATTGGTAGTTTAGCGGGGGTTGGTGGGATGGCGGAGCATATGGGTGCGGTGGCCCTTGATATTGTGGAAGTGAGGTTGCTTGGCTACGTGGTGGGATGTATGCGTCTTGGTTGGCAGTCACACAACTTCCATTGCTGTTAGGATTCGACATAGGTTGAGATGGCAGTCTCCCCTCTTCACGGCGAGCAAGTGAGATAGAAATTTGGTCGAGCCTTTGCTCAAGACGGCTGATGTTCTGTCCTTGAGAAGACACCTCTCTCTTTACCTCATCTAGATTCCTCAGTCTCCCGAGTACTTCCTCTTTGAACTTTGAGTTGTAGCGTGGCTTTTGCTTCCCCTGTCCTTGCCCATCCTCGTTCGGTTGTTTCCAAGAGAAGTTTGGGTGGTTCCTCCACTCGGGAGTGTAGGAGTTGGACATTGGGCCTTGGTTGTTGCGACCACCAAAGGAATATAGAGCAGTGGCCTCCTCATCTACAGTATCAACTACCCTTGTGGGCTGGTTAGAAGAGCCACCAACTTGATTCTTCATCCACTTCATCATCTCGGTCATCATTGTCATCATATCGGGGTCGGTAGCATTGCGTGCGGGAGCCACGGAGGAAGGTGGAGGAGTGTAGTTCCGGCCGCAATGCCCCCCTTTAGTGGAAACTCGGTGGCGAGAATTCTCGGCAAGATGCTCAAATAACGGCCATGAGTCTTCGGGTGGCTTTGCCATGAACGTGCCCCCGCAAGAAGAATCTACATTGTTTTGGCTCTGCTCCTCAAGCCCGATGTAGAAGGCTTGAACTAGCTGCCAAAGCGGAACCTCATGATGAGGGCAGTCACGGAGCAACTTCTGGAATCTCTCCCACGCCTCATGGAAGGGTTCGTTCTCTTTTTGGGCGAAGGATGTGATGCACCTTCTCATGTAGGATAACTTGGCTATCGGAAAGAACTTCTTTAGAAACTCATTCTTTACTTCATTCCATGTGACGAGCTCGGGCCTCGAAACGTACCACTCCTTGGCCTTCTCTTTGAGAGAGAAGGGAAAAAGCGTCCGCCTAATCGAGTCGTCTGTGGCGGCGGGCGTACGGAATGTGGAGCACGTTTCCAAGAATGCATCTATATGGTGATAAGGATTTTCGTTCTCCATTCCGTAGTACGTGGGAAGAAGCCCCAAGAGTGCCGGTGGGATGGAAAACTGCTGCCCGGGCATTTGATCAACTAGCATGGTGATGGGGGAATTGTAGTTTCTCGGCGTGAAATATTCATGAAGCGGGCGATGCGGCTGAGGTGGAACTTCCGGTGGTGGGTCGTTATCGGCCATCCCGGCTCCTCGGTGTAGATTGCGGCGCGCTTGACGTCTTCTTCTCCCAATCTCGGGGTCGTAAACCACCAAGTCGGTGCAAGTCGAACGCGTGTTGCGCATGCACAGCTGTCACCTGTGCAAATCACAAACAAACAACAAAGAGCTAAGTTAGTGAACCAATATGCAAGAGTAACACAAAAAATAAAGAATAGCAATGGTGAGGGCAAAAGGAAAGGCTAAGCTACACTATCTAACTAGGCCGAGCGCCTCTGTCCCCGGCAACGACGCCAGAAAGCTTGGTGCGCTCCCGCTAGAGGGTTACAACACCATCCAACTAGGGTGGCTGAGTGCAATCCACAAGGTCGGGAGGCACAGGATGATGGATGGGATCCTTGCTTTCGAAATTTATATGGTCCCAAATCAAGTCTATCAATAAAACTAAAACAATGCGCCCGCAAGCGTACGGGGTACTGTTGTAGTATAGATCAAAGGCAAGATGCGGGGTCGAACCGCGGAGATAGAGGGGGTGCTAGAGTTGGAAAGCGTGAGCTATGTTCCTTATGCAGAGCTTAGGGTTTTTAGGGTTTGAAGGTTTGTTTGATTGATTAAGCTAGAGGAGCAAGTAGGAAACGCAATGTGAAACTAAGTTATCAAAAGACTAAATTAGCAATCTGAGTTAACAAGCTATCTAAACAGGAGCAGGGACGAATTATACCAAACTAAGCAAGCAACTAACAATTTAGAGCCTAAGTTAACCACTAAGCAAGATGAAAGATCTAAATTAACACTAGCTAACAAAACGAGGCAATTGACTAAGTTAGACTAAAGCAAATGAACTAAGCTAGCACTAACAAGCGAACTAGACAATTAGGGTTTAAAGCAATTAGATGAAGGAGGTGGGCCGTTTGGGAATGTGACCTTGACATTAGTTGGGGGATGTCACCATAATAAGCAATTAACATATCTCATTCTAGATTACCAAACCAAACAACAAGGTGGGTGCTATGAGAATGTACCCTAAGCTACTAATTGGAGAACTAGGGCTAGGTGTAATTCTCATAGGACGTACCAAGTCTAGGTCTCTAGGGTAAGTGGTATTAGTCAATTGAGGACCAAGGGTAAGGATGGGAGTAGAGATGAGGGTATTTGACCTCATGCCACTAGCCACCTCAGCCTTTAGGAAATCCTAGGAAATTGCACTAATCACATTTATACTAGTCACTTAGAACTCACATTTTCATGTAGGAAGAAGGTGATTATGTAGGAAGATAGGGGGCTAGCTAGGGATCCGAATTAAGGACCTAGGAGCCAATCCTATGATAGCTACATAGAAACCAAAACATCCTAGAGGCAAATGTCTTCAAACACCACAAGGCAAGCAATTAATGTAATTAAACAACAACCACATGCACAAGTAATGGGAAATGAGATATAAGCAAAGGCTATCATCATAGAAACGAAATATGTTCATTACAAATTATATTCCCCCAACATGGTATCAAAGTCACATTTTTGCCCCAAACAGCCCACCCAAGGGGGCTTAGCTATACATGATCAAAACTGAAACAAAGGAGAAGGGAAAGAGAGTAGGAAACGCCATGGATGCTTGATGAAGCTTGATCTTATCACCTCCTTGCTGCCAGCCACGAGCCTCCTCCTCCAAGGGCGCCCAAGAGCATGGAAATGGTGGAATGGATGGATAGAAACCTAGAGAAACTAGGTTTCTATGGTGGAAATGAGTGGAAAGTGGATGGAAATAGGGTTGAATGCAAGGAAATAGGTAGATTGGAGCAAAGGATGCAATGGCAGCAGCTAGGGTCGGCTAGGAGTGCTTAACCTCGAGCCCTAGAAGCAACTAGTGCTTATATAGGAGCTAGGGTTAAGTGGGGGTAGAATAGGAATAACAGTGGAAAGTTATGTAGGGTATGTGATCACCACGGTCGTGGTGGGTGTGCCACGGCCGTGGTGAGGGTAGTGGGGGACGACCGTGGGGTGGTGAACACGGTCGTGGGGTGAAGGCAGTGGTGAAAAAGAAAGGTAGGGTGGTGGCCACGACCGTGGCGGAGTTCCACAGTCGTGGTGGGTAGCATGCACCACGGCCGTGTTGGGTAACACGGCCATTTTGGAGGAGTCGGGCTGACTGTGGGGAGGAGCCACGGGCGTCTTGATCAGCATCGGCCACGGTCGTGGCGACTTGGCCACGTTCGTGGCTTTCTGGGCAACTTCCCTGTTGGAAACTGATTTCTCACAATTTAATTCCCACGACCGTGGCAGGGTGCCACGGCCGTGTTCTCTTCTACTGACCATGACCGTTCTGATGGCCACGGCCATGGTGTCTTCAAGGGCCACGGTCGTGGCAGGTGGCCACGGTCGTGGGATTCTGTGGATTTCCCTGTTGCAGCCTGTTGGAATTTGGCAATAAATCCACGACCGTGGCATTGGGGCCACGGCCGCGGTGAGGCTTGACTTCTTGATTTTGCTTCTTACTTTGTCAATTTCGGATGTCTTTGCTCGGGGATGATTCTTGGCCACTGGAGGTAGGTTGAGGGAGAGTTTGGGGCCTTCTTTGGGTTCCTCCCTCTCTCTCGTCCATCTAAGCATGGTCCAAGTACCTGAAAAACAGTGCAAAGAACATCCATAAGTGTATTTGCAATGATACTCATATTGGGGAGAATAACCTATAATTCTAATGCATTTGAATGTGATAAAAGTACAAAATGACACGAGATACAGCCCTAGAATAGGGTTGGATCAAAAGAAAATAGTGTCTACTAAAAGAAAATAGAAATTCATGCTTATGGATTAAAAAGCAAAAAGAGAATAAGAGAAAATAAATTACATTCCCTAATGACTAAGGAATAGGAATTATTAAGGAAATAATTAAAAACAAAGGATTATTTTGTAAACAAGGAGAAAGGATGGGTTAATTCACGCCCTTGCCTTTAATCTTTGGCAATCACGTATAGAAAGTCGATCCTTTTCTCATGACTAACCAGGAGGCGCATGAAGGAGAACCCCTGCCTTTCTCTCGGTGTCTCTCACTCTGCCTTCTTTTATCCTTACGTAAGGACTGTTAGGGTTCCTTCTAAAGTGTATATATAAGGGCCACCAGTTTTTCTTTGATTCCGGACATGTGTCTCCCTTCCCAGTTGTCCATGGATAACCCTTACTTTTCCCTGCCTTTCTAGCTTAGACCTTTCGCTCAGCGATGAGCAGACGGAGACGACCCTCCGCTCAGTGATGAGCAGACAGAGACGTCCCTGGATGGTCATCGTAGTGCACCCTGTCCACGGCACCATGGCTCTATAGGGAGGACGAAAGATATGATCGTCGGTGGAGAAAAGGAGGAGCACGAAGCAGCAGTTTCACGGGTTCCCCATCTGTCCAATGCTCACCGGAGTTAACCCAGACAAGAAGGTACTTGCCGGCCCTGGCCATCGCAGGCTGCAGTGATGATCACGGGGAGTGTTGGTTGGACCCTATCAACTACCTAACGATGCAGATGGAGAGTGGGGTCATAGGGCGGAAAGGTTGGAGGAGGAGAACCCAGCCAACTCAGGGTTTTGACTGGCATAGATCGGACTCAGCTGACAGTTGCGTAGGGCACTCGACGACAAGACCAATGGAGGTCTGCAACCTCTTTCAACCTGATTGGAGGTAGGGCGGAGGCAGTGGCATCCTCCTCGGTGGCCGTAGGGGTCAGTGGAGGAAGGGGGAGCCGCACCTAGGGATGCGCTCGGCAGCTAGGGCGGCAGCCATCGGGCTGCACAAGGTAGAAGAAGGATGGAGGCACATTGGACAGATATGCCCCTCCATGGGCTGAAGAGGTTGTAACTTACCCAAGGGTAAAATTGACCTTTCGTTATGTTTTCAAGCAAGCCGAGATATATTGCATGGAAATAGACACGTGGCGCCCTCCGATTGGCCAAAGGTACTCTTACTTTGCAAAATTCATAACTAATGATTGGTAACTCCGATTAGGACAAGTAATATATCAATTGTGATCCTCATAATGAGAGGAACACAAAGAAATTATGTATGAAGCCTAATTCTGCTTGAAACTAAAAAATTATAGGGTTTTACATCTTTTGATGCATTAATTGATAGAAAACCCCTAGAATGATGTAAAAACGAACATGATGAATCTTTTATATGTTTTTGATCAATATTAACCTGTTATGAATAAAAGGAATGATAAAATCATAAAAAGATGATTAGTATGTTGGTTTTAGGGCTTTATGATCATGAACATGGTTTAATAGACTAAAAACCCTGATTTGAGTAAATATGAGTTTTTGATTCTTGAACATAGTTTGGATTAGACATTTCTTAATGAAGATAATTGAGATGGTTAGGGTTTTGTAGGAAACCTTAGAAACCCTAAATTGAATATAAAGGATACATCTTTGAAGACTAATAGGTTAATTTGAAAGATATTAACCTGTTGATTAATAATATAGAGTTTTCATCTGTTTGGTATACAAAATTGGTAGATTTAGGGTTGTAATCTATAAATGAAGAATAATTCATATGGGAACCCTAATTGGGGTAAAAGAAGAGGAAAACCATGATATTTCGGACTAAGGAAGTAAATTACTAAATGATGATCCTAAGACTGTTAAGAATACTAAAAGGAGAGAATTTAAAGGTTTTAAGTAGATTTGATGAATTAGGGTTCTTAATAACTAAGAATGGAGGCAAAACCCTAATTCCCAAGGAAACCCTAAAATTAGAATAGAAATCCTAAGGATGATGATGATATTGGATAAATATTAATAAAAAGAAATTGGTATATTTATTTCAGGATTATGTGCATGATTGGTTGCTTGACTGGGATTTCTGTGTTCTCATTAATTCTGTATCTGAATCTGCAATACAGGTATGTGGTTACGCTTATGAATATCTCGAGTTAGTTTTCCGAGATTTACCAAAGTTTTCATCGATGTCATGAATTAATTGTTGGATGATTTTAATTCATGCAAACTATAATGTGGCTATGACTATCACATAAGATATGTGCCTACTAGCTCAGATCCTGGTCCCCTCTGTGGCTTAATAGATGACTTAGTAAATGGCTACCAATGGGGTAGGACCATCAAGTCATCATGAGTTAGATAGTGGGCTACCTGCGGGTAGTGCCATGCGACTCTATTACCCTAGGTATTGGCTACCTGTAAGGTAGGTCCATGGGGGTAAGAAGCTACCTAAAGAGAGGTAGCATACAAGGGATAGTACTGAGTTAGGGGATATGTAAGGATTGAGTATTATGGCTTAAACCGTAATCTTGGTTTTTAAATGATTAATTGAATGATCACATTGTTAACATATTTGCATGATTATTGTTTCCCCCACATACCAGCTTTGGCTAACCGACGTTTTGTTTGTCGGCGTTTTAGGTACAATGAAAAGAACAAACAGTAAAGTGACATATGTGGTACTAAATGAGAATTAAAGTGTAAAGGAGGATTAGATAGATTAGTATCTATGTGAATAGAAGTTTTGAAATCCCAGTTTTAAAAGGTATGCAAAAGCTTTTACTTTTCCCCATATTTCAGTATAGTTGGTAGAATTTAATAGTTGTTAATGATTATTTGTCGAACCTTTGATCCGGGTTATTGGTTAACGGCTTTGTCCTTTTGGTCTCCCTTAATTGGGGGTTACTGGGAGGCGGGTTCGTAACAACCATCCTCATTTATCTCCATTGGTCTTAGATCTCCAAAGATGAAAGTTGGAGGAGAGAGAAAACCTTCCATCCTCTTCTTCGAGAGAAGGAGTTGTCATCTTCCGCGTCCATCCCTGATCTAGATTTAAAGAAGTATTGTTGGTGTATCGCCTCCTATCTCCTTTAGATCTATGACCTCCCTCACTATGTACCCCCCCTCTTCATCTATCTACATGTATCTACACTTTTGTAATGCCATGATGTTTCCCGTTAACATGAGTGGCTAAACATCTTGCTTGGGTTGGGAGTAGCCACTAAGGCTCTCCCAACATGTATATACTTGCATCCCTTTGAAAATATTTTCTTAGCAATGGCTATCTCCATACTCTTGTTCTTAAATGCTTCACTTGCATGATTAGCTACCATCTTGTGATGTATGACTGTTAATGCCTTGAAAGAGTAGTATTAATCTTATCTAAGTGTATGAAGTGGCATGAATGCATGAATATGTTGGAATGCTAAAGCTAAATGGTCATATGGCTTGCTTCATGATTGTTTGTTTTCCATCTTGAGAGAGAGAGACAATCTTATAATCTAGATCTATCCTAAGCTTGAGAGAGGAGGAAATAGACATATATGATGATTGCTTGTAATCTTGCTAAGGGTATACAAAGGGGTGTGAGTATTGCACGTTGGTGAGAGACCTTGCTAGGTGAAACCCAACCCAAGTTCCCATCCAACTTTTTTATTACATATTTCTTATTTGATCTTATCCGCTTGCTTTGTTTTCTTACCTTTTCTTTTATTACTTTGTTTGGAGTAACATCATTCCTTAACGAACACCACCTTAATATACCCCATTTGTTTGGTGTATTTGAGTCATAGTCTCTACATTTTAGCAATTACCCACATTATCCATGTGGTTCAACCCTGTTCTACTACATTTAACCCCGTATAATAGTTGTGGGGGCCTGAGTGTTGGGTTATAAATCTAAGAGTATGACTACTCTAGATCCGCTCCATTTTTAGATCTGTGATTTAGGCCGATCAACTTTTTGGCGCCGTTGTCGGGGACAAGTCAAAAGGATAATGTTAAGAACATGAGTCTACCTACTATACACCCATGTCTCAAGCTTAATAATAAGGTTGAATGCACAAACCACTAAATTTGCCATATCTAGATTGCTTATAATACTTCATTTTACACGTCCAATTTTCTAGCTTGACCATGCAAATTATTTAGGTAGCTTGAAGAAAGGCAGATTTCTACCCCCAACTCCCTTTCCTCTCGTGTCAACATGCCGCCTTGTAGAGAAGGTGGGATTTCTAGAGAAGATTGGAATGCGAGAGTCCAACATAATCCACCACAGCCAGAAATTGAAGAACAATGAAAGGAACACCACTCGGATGGTCAACACCATGAGAACGAAGAACGTGAAGAGGAGAAACACCATCGCAAGCACTGCCATAATTGCAACAGAAGATACATAAGGAATCATCGGGACCACTAATGCGATCACGATAACAATGAGGAAGATGATGAAGAAGATAAAATGCTTAGAGAATTGGCTGCTACCTGAGCTAATGAGTCAAGATGCCCAATCGTTACCCCACAATTTGATTCAGATAATTTTGAGCTAAAACCTACCATCATCTCTATGATCCAGAACAAGCCTTTCTGAGGGAATTCTAAGAATGAGAATCCTTATCATCATCTTGACGCCTTCAAAAACATTTTTGACACCATCAAGAGGAGGGGGTGCCTCAAGAAGTGATATATTGTGAAGAATTCATTTTCTCTCTGGAGGATAAAGCTCTATCTTGGTATCTTAACCTACCTCACCAGTCCATTGATGTATGGAGGCCCCTTGCTGATGCTTGTGTCACTAAATTCTACCCCACTAAGAAAATCGTTCAAAATAGGCAAAAGATCATTTCCTTCATGCAAAATCCTAGAGAAAATCTTCACAAAGCTTGGGAACGATATCAAGAGTATCAAAGGGATTGTCCACATCACAACTACTGTAAGGGTTTTCTCGTGACAACATTTTACAATGGGATAACTCCCACGGAGCAGACTTCACTGAATGCAGCCGTCGGGAGCGATTTTCTTTGAAAGAAGCCGAGTAGAACTATGAAGATCATTGACAACATGGCTGCACTGCAAGCTAGCATGGAATATGAGAGAAGTGATAGAGACTCAGCCAAGAAGGCCAACCCTGAAGGACCTTCAGTCGAAGCCAAAGCTCTAGAAGCCATCACGACTCAAATTTAGAAGATTCCACAGATGTCAAACAACAAAAATACTCTGGAGGAAAGGGGAAGAAACCCATTGAAAAAGTTATGAAGTGTGTCACGTGTGGCGAAGGAGGCCATGGAATCAACAACTATATCTATACACGATCAGAAGAAAGTGAAAGTGAAGAAGAAATAAAAAATGTCTCTTATGCAAATTTCTAATGGCCAGATCATCTGGGATTCAATTATGGCAACAAAGACGCTACTGAGAATTCTCATCAACTGGTGGTTCATCTAAGCCACCCCTAGGATTTGAGAAAAATGGTGGACCAAATTAGTATACATTACTACTAGCTATCAACAAAACAAGAACAACTATCAAGGTCAATATCAAAGAAAAAATGTGTGTCGCCAAAATCAAGGATAAAATCAAAGTCAAAATTATACCAAGGATAAGAAGCATCCTGACATGATCGCTATAAAGAGGTGAGACCACCTCCTTACTAAAATTTAAAGTAATTAAAAAACATCCATATTTTTAGAAAGGCAAAAATATTGAGGGATGCATGTATAATATTCTAAGTAAATAAGCATGCACCACATACATTACAAAATGTCAATAGCAGCGGAAATAAAAGTACTAAGCCTATTACATGACTTTTGTTGTTCATTACATGATTGTTCCAAAAAAAAAAGATAAGAGAAGAGGATCTAGCTATAGCAACCTAGACATCCTTTTAGATAGCTTGAGATCTACTCCTGAGATGACTTCCTTCAAACTTGTCCTTCTCCTTGCTCAGCACTAGCACCTGGGTGGTTGGGAAAGCACCCAGCAAAAGGGGAAAGAAAATAAGATATGTGTCACAAAACTAGTCTAGGATAACAAGATAAGTAAAGTAAATAATAATAGGCTAGGGTTCATCATAAGGTGAAGATAATAAGAGTATGAGGCTATATTCAAAAGAAACTTGCCATTAACAATTATATTAAAAAGGATTTGCATGTAAGATAATTATGTCTACCTAACTAAGTAGGGTTGAGGCACCTACCAGACTTCTAACCTATAGGTGAGGGGAGACTAAGACATTCCCAGTCACCTACACAATTATAGATGGGAGAATAAAAATATTCCCCATGGCGATTAAATACATGCCCTCTGTGGGTGGTTGTACATAACTACCGCTACTTTAAATTAAATAGAAAATAAATCTACATGCTAGAAAAGTAGTCATGGCAAGAGTAGTCATAATATTCAATAAGCATGGAAGTGGGGTATAAGACCCAAACAAGAAGAAATTATAATCTGATTTGAGGCATGAACAACATTAGGATTCAAGAATAGAAGATTTAGGGTTCATTTAAGCCTCATTAGGGAAATATAGGGTTTGGCTACAATTATCCCAACATAGGGTGTAAGGAATGCACATACCTCTCTTACTGATATCAATTACTAACTTTCTCCACTTTAATTGAGTCCAAGTTCCACTTTGCCTATTTTCAATGTATTAACATGTATTAGAGTACATAGTGCACATTAATGTATAGAAACAATAATTTCAAAACTTTTTTAGAAAAACTCAGATTTAAAATTTGAAAATATCACCAATGAACTTATTGGGTTCTCCTGATGAAGAAAACATATTTTTATGTTGATTTTGGAGTTATGATGATTAAGATGTAATTTTTATGATTTTATGCATTAAATTAATTTAAAAAAATTACCCTTCGTAAAAATAGGAAATAATACATTGAAAATATTTTTATTATATAGATATTAATTTTCCAATTCCAAAACATATTTATTTGTCAAATTTGGATAAGCGGATTAGAAGATATGAATTTTTCAATACTGACAAATAGGAAATTGCCACATCATCAAACTGATCGAGATAATTGAAGAGAGAGGGAGAGGAAGAAAATACAAATTGACCCAAGATCAGGTTTGAAGTTTCATAAGTCACCAAACTAGAGCTTCTAGAGAAGGTAAAACAGTAAGAAACCAAAACCCTAGAAGAACATGGTAAAAAGAGATGGAGATCATCGATTTTAAACATAGAAGCATGAGTTTTAAGCATGTAATATGCAATATATGAGAAGGGGGTTAACAAAACTCACATATAGGAAGGTAATAAGGTCCAAACAGCAAGGATCCCAAGATTATAAGGTATAGTTTCTCCAAGCCAAGCTCCTTTCTTGAGCAAAGATCACCTTATCCACTTTAGAGGTGCAAACCCTAGCAAAAGAGCATGGAGATGAGATGTTTTAGGGTTCTAGGTGGAGTTTTACCATGAAAGGTCATGGTTCCGACCTAGAAAAGGTGGGAGGAATAATAATAATATGAAAACAGGGAAGGAAAGGAGGATACTTACTAGTTTTTGTTAAAATCACCAAAGAGGAGCTTAAGAAATCCTAAATAGAGAAATTTGGAACCCTAGGAGCCTTCTTCACCAAGGTAGGCACCCTCTTTTACCTTGGGACAGCAAATTCATGGACAAACATAGAAGGAATTATTATCTAAGATAGAGTAAAGATAAGGAGAGGATTTCTTCTTAGATTGGGAGGTGGGATGGGGTAGGCATGGATTTATAAAGAAGGGGGCAAGCATGAGGTGTCTATGGGACTTTCCATGTGTCCTTAGGCTAAGGCTTCATGGACATGCAAGTGGACAGGCCATTGAGACTTCTTGTATATCCAAGGTCAGTCCTAAAAGCCCATGGAGGCTTCTAGGCCATTCCCACCGTCCTCCAATCAAAGAAATATCCCCATTGGTTAATAGCTTTTAAAGATAAGCTCATTTATAAAGAGGCTAATCCCTATAATGCCCTTGGAGAGAAACACCTTCAAACAAAGGTTCAACCAGGTGTCCCATGGTTCAAAATATTAAGAATGGTAAGGGAATATATAAGGATTAAAATTCAGGTGATAATTTGCAAAGAAAACCTCCCAATTGGGTAAATTGCATAAAAGTCTAGAATGTACCTAAAATTGCATAACTTGCACAAACAACATCCAAATCGAACCAAATTTGAAACTTAGGCTCATTTTATGCTTTCAAATCACATCAAAAAGTTAGATTAAGGTTTAGAGAACTTAATTATGGTAATTAAGTCTGTTTAATATATTTAATCAAGGTTTAGGGCCTTGCACTTCTAGCACAAATTAATATACCATTGTTCTACTAAAGTGGTGATTTTGCATTTTAGATCCTTAAATAAGCTTTCACTGAGGTATTTGTGCATAAACCCTTATATTGGTATAATTAGTGAATAAATGTTCATTAAACCACTATAAATTCCACTAATTAAACATGAACGACATAAATGATAGAAATGAAAGGGATGGACATTACATCTCAGATTCATTATGTTATAATCACTTAGTTGTTCGATTTTGTGAAAAGGCAAGCTTTAGTGAATGACCAGCTTATCCAAAGTGCCATCAACAACTAGGGAGTGTTAACCACGATGCAAACCCACATGGTTGATATGCAAACACATCAAAGATAGATTCATCAACAACTAGACCAACTGGCTGAGCTAGTAAAGAATCCTCAAGGGAAAATCCCATCAAACACTGAAACCACAAAGATGGCTACTCTTCGATCACAAAACGTTATGGAGAAGCGACAAGAAGAAGTTCATGATGAAGAAGAAAAGGCTACTGATCCAAAGACTAAACCCGCCATTTTAGAGGAGGAATTCAAAAGGGAAGAGGCAACAAATGAAGACGAGACCAAAGAAAAAGACAAATAGAAGAAAAGTTCTAAGACCAAGAAATTGGATCCCACCAAAGATATCTCTACACAAAGAAATCCTTATGCACCAAAAGTCCCATTCCCTTACAATCTGATTAAAGCTCATCTAAAGAAGAGATATGAGAAGTTCATGGAGGTGGTAAGGAAACTACACCTAGACATTCCATTTCTACATGTAATTGAGGAAATGCCTACCTATGCTAAATTCTTTAAAGACCTAATTACAAAGAGAAGGAGAGGTAATCACGTTGAGACAATACAAATATCAAAGATGTCGAGTGATTTTGTTCAAGCTACCTTGCCCACAAAGAAAAGAGACCCATGAGCATTTACTATTCCTTTTAGTGTTGGAGACAATGTAGACAGAAATGGACTTACTAATCTAGGAGAAAGTATCACTATTTTGCCCCTTTCCTTAGCCCAGAGGCTGGGACTAAAAGACATGGTGAAGACATGCATGAGAATTCAGATAGTTGACCATACCTTTACAAAGCCAGTAGGAGTGGTAGAGGATGTCCCAATCTGCATCAGATGATTCTTTATACCTTGTGATACAATGGTGATTGACACCATCAAAGATCCATCATGCCTATGATATTTGAAAGGCCATTCCTCCCCCACCAGGAGAGCCATAATAGATGATGCAGAAAGAATCATAATCCTCTGGGTTGGTAATGATCACATCGATTTTCATGTATAAGACGCCATGAGAGGACCCTCTCTGTTTGAGTCATCCTATTTCATGGACAATTATACTCAATACTATGAGGAAGTACAAAAAAGAAATGTGATAGTCGACCCTCTCATGCGGGCCTTAAACAATCCTGATCCCAACCCAGAAGACCCCAAAGTAGTTGAGATTCTAGACTATTTGAATTGACCTAAAGAGGAAGATCTCAAATATGAAGAGGGTATTGTGGAAACTATGATGTATGCCTCGCTAGAACAAACACTAGAGGGAAAATTTGCACAAGTACCAAAACCTGAGCTGAAGCAACTCCTAGAAGGATTGAAGTATGAATTCCTAGATGCTGATGGGAGAAACCTTGTTATCATAAACTCTTTACTAACAAAAGATCAAGAGGAAAAACTCCTGAAGGAACTCAAACTGCAAAGAAAAAATATAGGATATTATGTGGAAGATATCAAAGGCCTTTGTCCAGATCTGTTCATGCACATGATCAATCTTGATGAAAATGCTAAGCCCCTAGCTCAACCACTAAGAAAATTAAATATGATGCTGAAAGAAGTCGTAAAGAAAGAAGTAATAAAGCTATGTGATGTAAATATCATCTACCCCATCGTTGATAGCAACTAGGTAAGCCCAATCCATGTTGTACCAAAGAAAGGAGGGATGAACGTAGTGAAAGGAAGCAATGGGGATGAAGTATCCACTCTAAAAGTTAACGGGTGGAGAATGTGCATCGACTACCACAATCTCAATGCTACAATGAGAAAAGACTGCTTCCCTCTACCTTTCATCGACCAAGTTCTGGAAAGGCTCATGAGAAAATCCTACTCCTATTTTCTTGATGGGTACTCGGGGTTCTATGAAGTCCCTATCCACCCCGATTATCAAGAAAAAGCTACTTTCACATGTGTCTATGGGACATATGCCTTCAGAAAAATGCCTTTCGGGTTATGTAATGCGCCTGCTACCTTTCAAAGGTGCATGATATCCATATTCTTGGATTTTCTAGAAGACATAATGGAGGTATTCATGGATGATTTCTCAGTATATGGACCTGACTGTGACAGATGCCTTGAAAACTTGTCAAAGGTCTTACAAAGGTGCGAGGAGAAGCAGCTTGTGCTGAATTTGGAAAAGTGCCATTTTATGGTGACAAAAGGCATAGTGCTAGGGCACATAATCTTTGATAAATTCTTAGAAGTGGATTAAAGCAAGATTGAAGCTATATCAAAATTACCCTAGCCAAAATCCGTCACATGAGTGAGGAGTTTTTTGGGGTATGCTGGATACTACAGAAAATGTATCAAAGATTTCTCAAAGGTTGTAAAATCATTATCAAACCTCCTTGCTAAGCATGTGGAATTCAATTTCTTAGATAAGTGTCTTAAAGCATTTGAAGTTCTGAAAAGTGCCTTGACGTCGACTCTGATTCTGCAAGCACCTGATTGGAATTTGCCTTTTGAAATCATGTGTGATGCCAATGATTATGCCAACGGGGCTGTCCAAGGACAAAGAAGAGAGAAGAAGCATTACACAATCTACTATGCTAGTAGAACCCTCGATGAAGCCCAGATAAACTACACTACTACCGAGAAAAAAATTCTTGCGATAGTATTTGCTTTCAACAAGTTCAGGTCCTATATGATAGGATCAAAGGTGAGGGTGTATAGAGACCATGGAGCCATCAAGTATCTCATGCAGAAAAAGGACTCAAAGATGAGACTACTGCACGGGCTTTGTTTCTAAAAGACTTTGATCATGAAATTATTGACAAGAAAGGAACATAGAATGTGGTCACAAACCACCTATCAAGAATAGTATTCACTAAAGAAAACTAGGTACCAATAAAAGAAAACTACGTGGATGGGGCCTTGATGATGGCAAAGTCATTCACACCAAATATGCCTTGGTTTGCTGACATTTGTAACAATATGTCCTGTAAACAATTGCCTCCCAAGATAACTTACAATCAGGAAACACAAAGACAAGGCATCAAATGTCCCTTTGAGAATGATAGAGGTGTCAATAATAGATATCCATATAAGACCAACCAGATCACAATGATGAAGGGTTCTTCACTCCACCTTCCCCTCCCCTTGCAACAGTCATAATACCTAAGAAGACTTCCATACAGAGCACCCTTTCTAACGTGCAAGGAAAGACCCCTGAGGAGATGATAGGACCAAGCCATGTCCCTAATGCCTCCAAGCCCACCACAACCCCTCCTACGGCCGAAGCAGTGCCCAAGGTACCCAGGTAGCCTGAAGCATCAACCGCCACACAAGCAACAAATATTGAAGAAGAAGCAGGTGCAATGTGAGAGAGTGTCCAAGAAGAACCCGCTCAGCCTTCACAACAAGTCCCTAGAGCAAAAACAACAACACAATCAACATCGACAACCAACTGACAACAACCATTGAAATTCAGTGATATTTTAGGACATCGTTTTGATGCCATATGGGCGCAAGTGCAATACTGTTTAGAAGTCAATTTGCATATCAATTATAGCATGCATGTGCTAACTACGCAGGTACAAGGCTTAGATGCAAGCATTGCGGCTCTCCCTCATTTCATGAAAGAAGTCATCAATAATCAAGCAAAGATGATGGAAGCCATCAAAGTGATGGAAGAAGAGATGGTTGATCTTTGAAAAGAGAGAGAGATAATACAAGCTGAAAAGGAAATGACGCATAAATGTTATGACGAGGCGATGCAAGATATAAAATATGAATGAAAGAGATAGGAGGAAGAGCTAAAGGAGATGGAGATAGAATGCCAGGAGCTAGAAGATTGGCGAAATAGGAAGAGGTCAAGGCATATTACCAACCCCTACCCATCTCAAGATTCCTCGAGCCCTTCCATGCCTGACTGCAATGATGATGACATAGGCGAAGAAGGTGCACACTTAGCACCCAAGGATGAAAGCACAAATATGAAACCCTCCCAATGGGAGGAGCCAGCCACAAAGGAGGCACAACCCCAACCTGAATAATCAAAAGGTGTTGACGGGAACAAGACAAAAACATTGGCACTACAGTTTGACTTGAACTCCACCCCCACAACTGACAAAACCTAGGAGATCGTCCATGTTTCCAACCCACCGCACCAAGAAGAAGAAAGTATCGAGAAGTTTTCTAGTTTTGCTGATGACTTTATGCCACAATGCTGCATCAATGATCTGGGTATGTCTCGAGACGTTAGTGAGCTTTATCTGGACTTTGGGGAACACAACAAACAATGGGATGAGGTTTACGATGGGAAGATGATAGCCACGATGGCAACACTAAATGAAGCAGTGCTTGAGTCACCATCAGTGGAAAATCAGCTCATAGAAGAGTCAGTTAAAGAAATTACTACCAACAACAAAATGCACACAGATCCAGGTGAGAAGAACTGAAGAGCCTATCCCAACTTCTGTTGTACCAGCCACAAATAAACATTAGGCTGATGAAGGGACATATGAGGATGATGAAGGTGGACTGGCCTCCTTCTTTGTTGATGCACCTACGAGAGAACATAATCCACCTATAGAAGGGACCGAGTTGGATGCAACACCCCCTCTATCATGCAAGTTGACAAGCATCGACATGGCAACACTTTCTAGAATAATCTGCAGAGATGTCCATGTCCTGACCAACATTTTAGATGAATATCTAACAATCATGGACATTCTGTACAACAACAAGGGATGAACTCTGACAAGAGAGTAGATCGGGGGGGTATTAAAAAAGAAAGCTAGAGTACACAAAAAGCTTGTTCAAAGTGCCCTACGCAACACTACTCAAAGAATTCCTACATTGTGACAAGGTACAACCAACTTTCAACGAGAAAACACATCTTACAAGGATGTTGTTTGAGGATAAGCTTAAATCTGAAGCTGTGGAAAGGGATGAGACCCACTTTATCACTTTGCCAATAAGAGTTGCAAAGCATTGGGGGTTTATTGTGGTGAACCTATATGATAGACGGTCAACTATCTACAACAATTGTGCCTCTGAGCTACATAGCAATTCACTGATTTATAGAGAAAAAGATGCGTGCGACATGCTGAAGGTACCCATTCATCTCCAACATGCCATATATTTGGCAAGAAATTGCCACAAGTCTAATTAGAAGAACTTATACATCTCTACCAATGTCCCTCAAGAGGAGCCAACGACATGGGATGACGCCTTTGTAGTGCTAGAATGATGGAAGCCATCAACAAATGTGTCCCATTAGAAGACCTTTTCTTGGAGGATCTACATGGCTTGCGGGGTACCTATGCTATGGAAGTAATATATGATAGGTGATTCTTTAAGGACCACTCTATGACTCATGATGCTATACCAAGTAGGTTGTATACGAGAATCCCCTTACCAGAAAAGAAGCCATGGCGGGAGCAGCTGCAAACTTGGTGGATTTGCCGTACTGAACCGACTAGGGCATCTGCCAAGAAAGAAGGGTGGGAAACCGACAAGCACCTTGAGGAAATCAGAAAAAATAACAAGATACCAAGGTAGATGAAAAGGTAATATCCACAACCGCCACAGAGAAGGAAAAACTTATATCTAATGATCAACTTGAAGAAGGGGAAATCAATGAAGATGAGCTTCCTGAGGTATGCCCAGATGGACCACCTGGCCAGATAGAGCCCTCCTTTGCTAACTTCAATAGATGGGCCTGCCAAGACCTCTCCTAGGATTCATTGCTTCTAATCATGGAAAGACTCAAGGAAGATAGTAGTCATGGAGAAGTCATCTTCGAATGAGACAACATCTATGTCATCAAGGACGACCTCCAAAATACACTGAAGACAAGATGTTACCTAGAAGTAAGCAAGATGTCTATGTATCAATCACTGCTAGGAGACTATGCCTAACATACATATGGCATATTTCTTTCTCTTTGATGACATACTAAAAAACAAAGAGTGTGGAGAAAAAGACCGCCTGAAGAAGTGTCTAATGACCTCTTTGCCTAATTTTATCTTCTTACCTATACTACATGATAAAAATTGGACACTTCTTGTAGTAAACATTGAAGCAAAGACTACCATCCTTTACAACAGCTCAGATTTGGCCTTTGCACTGACTGAACGCACAAACATGACTACACTAAAGATGCCAACTGAAGAAAAGGAAGTCACATGTTCTGAAATAATCATTGAAATGATACACAAGCATGACAAGGGGTACATGATTTCAAAGATAAAGGACTTCAAGAAAATGTAGTTTTGCCATAAAAGTCCACAATAGTTGCACCTATCCAATGATTGTAGTTTCTATTGCTTAGCCTGGATGGAAGCACTGCCACTAAGACAGATTAAAGTTGAGAGCCTATAACATGAAAAAATCACGCCTTCCGAGGAGCTTACACTGACATGATGTTGTAGTCAAAATGGACAATCATTGAAAACCAACAAAAATAAATTAAGCTCGTTTATATCTACACCTTCATCTTTGGCACCCTGGGACGGAGTGAATGATAAGTTTGGGGAAGGAGTTATAAGTGGGCATGAGAGGTACAATTTCACCATTTAGTTTAGCTCCCAATTTTATCAAATTTGAAAGAACTTGTCTTATACAGATTCATACTTTTACCTCGTCATCATAATAAATTTTGAAAAAAGTTTTGAACTTTGAGCTTTCTTTTGAAAGAGCGAGCCATTTACTTATGTTTACAATTTTGATATTTTAAATGTCTTACTCAATTTTCACTTTTCTTAGACTTGTTTGTCCTCATGCTACCTTTTAGCGTAATCATCTCTCGAGTGATGCAAATGAGCTACTAATCTACAATAAAGAAAAATACACAACAATACGATCTTATTCCATTCTTACAAAATGTTGTATAAAGGCGGAAGAACACCCCTGAATCTATAGAAACCTTGGAAAAAAGAGAACTTTACCAGCCACACTCCCGACCAATCATCCTAGCCTGACAGTATTAACTGGAAAGTTTACACCTCTCACAAGATGGAAACAACTACCCCTTCTAGTTTCAAATGTCCCTGCATTGGGACTAAAAGAGGCTTGCCGTCCAGAAATCTCACTAACCCTTTTCCCAAGCCTGAGAGTAAAATGAAAAGACAAAAGAAAGAAAATCATGAGAGTTGTGCATGGAAAGATGTCGTAGGATTCCACATGGCCGGTGGATTTCTACACTCAAGAATGCAGATATTTCGTGCTCGTAAGTGAGATCTGGAAGCTAAGTTTTAGCCACCCGCATTTCAAAGCAAACCTCACATAACCACGTGACATTACATCAGGGCCCAATTGGATAGCACTATCTTACAATGACATCATGGTTGAGGAAAACTAAGGAATGTAGGAACACACTAAAAGCCTAACCTACACCATCACAATATCCTAGTCTCAACCCAAAATAAAGGTAGGGTGTGAAAGCTACCTCTTGTAGGAACCGTTTACAAGTATAGCCTGGAACCTAAGGTAGGGAGGTCATTGCAAGGGAGAGTCCTTTGCTACAAAAGGTAGTGGCAAAAAGGGGCACAAAGTCAAGAAACTCTGGAAATAAAGGGGAGAGATAGAACTTAATGAAGTAAACCAAGGTGGTCACAAAGGTTTTGATGTAAGGATGGAATAATTTGGTTATGTGTGATCATTATAAAGAAAATATCTATAGCTCATCGCTCGATGTTTTGATTCTATCTATTATCTGGAGGACAGGCTAGATTTTTTTTTGAGATAACCCGAGCCCTATTTATTCATCTTGTGGCCTGATACAAGCAGAGTTCAACCCATTACATGAACTTAAATCCGGCGGTCTGCCACTAGACTATTTTTCAGTGAGGTAATCCCTCATAATACAGTTTGGGGGGTTTTCAAACCATTTCTTGTTCGAGGTACTTCTAAGTTGGGCCTTGGCCAGCCCATCTACAATTCTATTGCCTTCCCGTCACCCATATTGGATCCTGGCATTGATCAGTTTTCTTGTCTTTAACTTTGTCAACCAGTATGCATGGCTGGGATGGTTTACTTCTTCTTCCTTCAACAACTGTATTTTTGTCTGGCTATCTATCTCAACAAGTTCCCACGTCCACAAATTCCTCTAGATCTGCTTACATGCTAGTTGAATGCCAGCTAGTTCCACCTATATAATTGATGTAGCATGTATCCTTTTTGACCATCCTCCTAACCAGCTACCTTGAGCATCCCTGGCGACCACCACCACTGCCGCTTTCTCCCCTTTAATTGTAGCATCAACATTGAGTTTGACGGTGTTGTGGTCTAGTTTTCTCCAGTGCTCAGCGATCGCCGGGCGACTGATATTGTTATTGCAGGCTGGCCATGCCTCCATGTTTAGCTCGATGGCTTTTCTGATGCAGTAGACTTGGTGATTTAGTTGTTTGGA
Source organism: Alisma plantago-aquatica (assembly GCA_963693085.1). Classification (NCBI taxonomy): domain Eukaryota; kingdom Viridiplantae; phylum Streptophyta; class Magnoliopsida; order Alismatales; family Alismataceae; genus Alisma; species Alisma plantago-aquatica. The sequence continues at coordinate 233,034,833 of OY856409.1, read as the reverse complement.
TTCCCCCTCAAAGATCTCAGCGTTCTTGAATCTCCATAGATTATTGCAAATGATCCAGAATGTCTTGGTGGAGATAGAGGTTTGTCCGCAAACAACCTTCAGACATTCTTCAATGTTCATCAGGTGAAAAAATATAGTCTGCCCCACTGCCGTGAAAAAAACAGCCCATACACCTTTAACCTTGTCACAGTCCCATAAAACATGGATAATAGACTCGTTCCCCTTCATGCATCTAGTGCAAAGCCTGAAGTCCGACAAATGCCTTTCCTGTCTTTGTTCATTTGTGAGTAGGGCCGAGTGCAAAACCAGCCATGCGAACATCTTAATCTTTTTCGGCAGTTTTAGTTTCCAAATGTCATCCCAAATGCCTTTGCTAATAACTTCTTTATGTTGTCTGATGATTTGGTAAGCCGTGCTCGTGGAATAAGATCCTTCTGCAATGTGGTTCCAAACTCTATAGTCCTTATGTTCCTCCCCTAAGGGGGTAGCCACCATCTGAATATGTTGGACCACCTCATCATCAAACCAGTGCGACAAGAATGCAGAATCCCACATCCTTGTATCTAGGACCAAGATATTGATAGTCAAATCTTCCAATTCAATTGGAATTGAATGCTTGGTGAGATCATGAAGTAGTAATCCTGGCTTAACCCACATGTCATTCCAGACGTTAATCAAACTTCCTCCTACTGGGCACATAGTTGAATTGTCTGTTATAAGCTATTTTCCCTCTATGGAAACTTTGCCTAGTCTTGAGGCGTTAACCAACTTTCCAGGTTCCGCTTTCTCGAACATGTTCCTTAACATATTGCACCATATTGAATTTCTGCCACTTGCTATGTCCCATAAGTTCTTTAGCACAAGTGCTTGGTTCCAGTCACACATTGACCTAATGCCCAGACCACCATGCTTCTTAGAGCTTGTCACCTTTCGCCATGTGACTAAGGGTATAGATCTTGTTTTGTAGACACCTCCCCAGATAAAATGATGTATGGTGCCATCAATTATGTCACTTATGCTGAGAGGCAGAGTAGTTGTCTGCATTACATAAGTAGGGATGGCAGATAGAGTGGATTTAACAAGCCAAACCCATCCTGCCAGAGACAGATTCTTCACCACCCAAGACTGAATTTTACTCTCCACCTTATCGATGATGTCTGAATAAGTTGCTTTAGTAACTTTAGAATGTAGAATGGGAACCCATAGGTATTTGCCCAGATTCTCTGTGGAGTTGAATTTGCTGATTTGTTGGATTTCTCTTCTGATCGAAATAGGGACACTACATGAGAAAAAAATCTGTGATTTTGTGGTAGATATGGCTTGGCCCGAGGCATTTTCAAACTCTTCAAAACATTGTAGGATGATTCTCATTTGGTATTTGCTTGCCTATGCAAAGAGAATTAGGTCATCCGTGAAATAAATGTGGGCTATAGAAGACCCTGACCTGCCCAATTTCAATTGTCTCCACCTCTTGTTAGATACTCTCACCTGAATCATCTGAGACAGGCATTCAAGACAAAGGACAAAAATGTACGGTGCTAACGGATCGCCCTTCCTAAGACCACGACTAGCTTTGAAAGGTGTTGCTTGCTTCCCATTCCATACGATCATGGAGTGGCCCCCAATGATAGAGTTCATAACAAATTTTCAAACATTTGGGGGTAATCCGACCTTTGTCAGTGTGTCTTCAACAAAACGCCATGGCATACAATCATAGGCTTTAGAGAGGTCGATTTTGATTGCCATAGTTTTCGCTCCATTTTTCCTTTTCATGCCATGTATGATCTCCTGAACTAAGGCAATATTGACTGTAATCCTTCTCCCCGGGACAAAACTGCTTTGTTCGGGTGATATCCATCATGGAAAGAATTTTTTGAGACGTTCCACAATCACCTTAGATGCTAGTTTGAGAAGGGTATTGTTCAACGAAATGGATCTAAGATGTTCGCATCTTTCAGGATTTTTCACTTTAGGGATGAGAATGATTGATGCGTTACAAGCTTCCTCATTAATCAGATCTCCAGAAATCATATCTTGAATCGTTCGAGTCACTGATTGGCCAACTGCCTTCCAATTCCCCTGTAGGAACTCGACTGTGATCCCATCGGGCCCTGCAACCTTGAATGGTTTCATAAGTTGTAGGGTAGCATGAACCTCTTCACCCAACGGCCTCGAGGCAATGGTGTTGTAGTCTTTGGAGTTTAGCCTGCAGAAATAGCAAGGAATGTCCGACACACTATAGGAGGAGGTGCCTACAGGTTCGGTGAGCATGTCCTTAAAATGTGTCACCACCAGTTCCAGGACGACTGCTTCATTCGACTCCCACTGCCCTACAGAGTTTTTTAGAACAGTGATTGTGTTCTGTCTTCTCCTTTGATTGACCCATGCCTGATGAAATTTCGTGTTGTTGTCCCCGTTCTGGAGCCAGTGAATATGGGCCTTCTGTTTCCAGTGCTCTTCCTCCTTATTAACAACGCGCTGGAGATCATTCTGCATATCACTACATAGTTTATTGGATAAAAAACCCAAATAGCACACTTTCTTAAAAATATTTACCCAAATAGCACTCTTCACAACTTATTTCCCGAACTAGCACACTTTCACCTAAGAGCATCACATTAATTGGCATTTTTCTGGTACTTTCATCTAAAAGTGCCACATTAATTGATGTTTTTCTGATGCAGGGATTGAAAGCGCCACTTCGACTAGCGTTTTCTTGGAAGACGCCACATTATGTGGCGTTTCTTTGGAACACCCCAAACAAGATGGTGTTTTTTTAGTCCATGCGAGTCAATAGTATAGTGATATTGTGATACAACGGGATAGTGCTTGGTTTGCGGCTGTCCGTCTCCTCCGGCACATCCACCTTCCTCTTCTTCCATGCGGCGACAACAACGGTGGTGATCTGGGTCAATGGGCTCCCTACCAGCTTCTTGAACCGGTACCTCCTTGTACTTGAGAGAAACAACGCCCCACCCAGTACAATGGACGTGGCGCACACGCCGTACCCCCACCTCCTGCCGAGGTTGTCCTGGATGTAGACCAGTACTGTGACGGCGAGGAGTGAGCCCAGGCTGATGAAGAAGAAGAACCAGTTGAAGAACTTTGGTCATCTGGGACCGTTCTTTCTTGTCGGACTCATCGAACTGGTCGGAGCCGAACCCAGAGACGCTAGATTTCAGGCCACCGCTTCCCAAGGCGGTCATGTACAGGGCGAGATAGAGGATGGTGAGTTGTGTGTCGTTGGCCGGGATGCTGGTAGGACTTCCCGGAGTACTGCATCGTGGAGGACGGAGGGATGGGACTGCGGTAGAGATGGTCAGTATCGTGATGTCGTGTAGTAAATCGTGGATGAATGTTGGTGTTGTCAGTAGTAGGAGTCGCAATAGAGTGCGATGAAAACAAGCACAGAAACGGACAAAATATACAGTGAAAGATAGAAAGAAAGAAAAAAAGTAAGGAAACGGGAGTAAAAAATGCCATTTTGTTTGGCGTGTTCCAAAGAAATGCCAATAATTTTGGTGTTTTACTGTTTCTGGAACTAAAAATGTCAAAAACATGACGTTTTCAGGTGAAAGCATCTAAAACTTGGCGTTTTCAGGTAAAAGCATTAAAAATTAGACATCTTTCATGTGAAAGCGTCAAATAGTATGCGCTTTTCCAAAAACCCCAAATAGGCTGGCGCTGGCGGTGAACTTAGACGCGGAGTCAGTGGTGGATGGCATGTGGACGGCGGCTTCACATGCAACGACGGTGATGGTTGGCTGCCGCCGCCATAGGAGTCAGGTGGAGGAGGGGACTAGACACTAGAAGAAAACTGCTTTTTAGTAAGGGTTGATGGCACCGGTTGTGTTACGGTTATCATCCTGATTCGCATGTGCAAGGGTCATAAGCCTCGCACAATACCCCCAGCTAGGATCCAGTCAGGCAGCCCCTAACCCGTTAACGGTTCAGATCATCTTATTCTACTGAACGACCTTGATTTGTTTTGAGAAAAGGTAAAACCCATTTGACTTCCGTCCGCAGCGTCCACTCCATTCCGCCGCAAACCCTTCCGCCTAATTTCCCCAACTTCCGCACAATACCGACGACATGGCAAGGGTATGCCTCCACATCGCTGTGTATCTGGTGCTTCTCAAAGCTCTAGCGTCCGCCACCCTCTTCCGGAATCCTGCCTGGTTGCCTTCTCTCTCGACTCTGTTGGATAAATGACCAGATAAAGCTTCGCCGTATTTGTGAAGGCGATCGGCCGCACAGACTCCCGAGGTTAAAGTGTAGTGATTTATACTGTTCGGCAGTAAGGACGAGACTCCTCATTTGTTCTTGTTTAGTATATTTTTTCTTTCGGAAACTCTATATTGAGGTTGCCTTCTGCTCCTACTCTGTTTCCGATGCCTTCCTCTAATTTTCTCGCCTCTGTCTTAGCACGACCTCCCCACACTCCAATGAAGTTGCCTGACGACGACAACTGATCTGCAACATCATGCACTAGAGGTATCCTCTAATCTGCACTATCATTTTCAATTTAACTTCTATGGTGTCTGCCTACTAGTAGAGTGTATCAAACTATTGGTCGTCTCATGTTCAAGTGTGCAAATTTTAACTTTGTTGTAGAATAGTAAATTCAATTTCTTTTCATGTCTCTATGTCACATAAAACAAATGTATCCTTCGAGCATTACAAATTGGTGTTGGTATCAAGAGCATGCTAGTCTTGTTTGTGCGATATACTATTAGGAGGATTTGTATTTCCTTCTTCATTTAGCTAGTGAAGATGACAACTCGTAACAGCTGTTTTTTTATCGCCATATGCATTTCTCGTATATAATTCTATTGAATAAGTTGCTGACTTTTATTATCTGATTTTCTTTCATCATGGTTATATGGTCAACATAATTCATATCTATGTCTTAGTGTTTGAAAAAAGAATATGTCATTTGGAATATGCTCGTCTTTTGTTTATCACTTTCCTTTTGAATTTATTTGTGTAGCTAAGATACTTATACACATGGATAAGTAAATAGTAATTAACATCATCTTATTTGTACTTAACAATTGCTCTTGGTTTTCTTTGTGAAAATACAGTGACCCCCTCTAGAAAACCAAATAGAAAGTAAAAATGAGTTCTCATTTGAAGCACAAGGACAAGAACTATAAACTCACAACCATTGCAGAATATATGTATTCCACGATTGGTTTCAAAATATTATGTTTTTGTTCACTTACCTTCCTAGAAATTCCAATACATGGCTTGAATAAATTTCAAACATACAAGTAAGTAGATAAGATGCATATTAGTATCACAATTCCAAAACCATTATTAAGTATTAATTTTAGAAATGGCCTTTTCAAATTAAGCAAGTAGTTATGTAGATACATGTTGTTGTTCCCCTTTGTTTCATAAGCATGATCCATGCTCACATCTTTCTTCTCATATAAAATTTAGGATAGTGTGTAACATCTAAATTTTATTTGGCTATTTTTTGTCTTCCATTTTAGTTTCTACTTTCTCTTGAACATTTGATGAAGAAATATATTGTCTTTTATTTCAACCTATGCTATATTTTTTTCAAGGATCAAAATTAGGTGAGCCCAAAATTTCAAATGAGAAACTTACTAAATCACATGGTTTTTTAATTGCATATTCATTGGCATAAAATCACTTAGAACACTATATCTTATCATGGCTAGAAGTTGTTCGAGATGTAATTCAACATTTTTGACACGTAACTGTTGATTCATTATATATATTTTTCTCACGTGTTGCTTTGTAGAATATAGAATGAACTAAATCTAAGAGATTAGATTGTGTACTCTATATCTGGAGGATTATGATTTTTGATATGGGAATACTAAGATAAACTAGATAACAAATACTATTTATCAAGTGATAACTTACTCAAAGATCCATTCATTATCAATATAATTTTTATCCTATACTCTCTATCTTTATCTCATGCACACACACTATATATTGGCATTGTAAACAATAGGCATGAACTTGTCTATAATAACATTTGCATCCTAATTAATATATGTATGTAGTGCATACCATATTGTTATACATGTTGTGAAACACAAGAATCAAATTTCTTAAATTTATATGTGTAATTGTTTATATGAGTAGAATATTCTCTAAATCATGTGTTGTCAGTAATGAAACAATTTAGCGTGATCATAGTCGAGTCCCCTTTGAATAACGAAACTCTTTTATTAGGAAATTGTCTATCATCAGCACAACACTAGTTCTACATTCACAATGATAATAATTTTAACAAGTTAACTAGTCAAATGGAAACCTAAATCTATTGCAATACAATGTTTATTTTCAATGTGCATCATTATGGTTAAGTATAAGCAAAGTTTTCAAACCTGACCCGGAGGTCGACTCGGAAGAGCTCTCAGGTTACAGGTCTCTGGTTCAACTGCTAGGTCGACCCAGTGACGTCATCATGACATCATATATATACACATATATTAATATATATATGCATATATATACATATATTTACATATATACACACAAACTACAAATAGAACTATATGTAAGAAATCGAATAGGCAATATCAACATACGTGAGTTATAACTCATAATCTCAAATTCTCAATGTCTCATACACAAAAAAGACTACCAACTCTAGCATCCATCCATCATTAAGTCATTTTTTTGGAAACAAAATGATCACACATGAATCATAGAAACCATAGTAACAAATTTGGTATTCAGGATACGTACGGTCGAACTGAAAAATTCGGTATTCAGGAATTATGCGGAAAATTCGGTTTAAAAATGGTCAACGTACGGTAAAAGTACGGTCAACTATTCGGGAAAAAGTCGGGAAAAAAATAGATATATATATATACATATATATACATGTTTGCAAAAATATATTAATTGGGCAACAAACTTGAGATATGGAGTGCAAATTAAGGTGCTACAAATGAAAATTAAAGTTTGCCACATCTTGGCTTACAAAAAAGAAGGCATCTTAGGACCAAAGAGTAGTAGACCATTACATTAACATCACACAACAATCAAGTTTAAGTCTATTACACCTCTGGAGACATAAAATCAAGATTGAAAGGCTCAGAATCAAATTCAACATTTGTTGTAGTAGTCACATTCTCAGCTTGATGGTTATCTCCCCCTTCCTCAGTTGGTTCATCATCGTCTGTATTTGAAGAACCATCATTGATATCACCTGCAAAGGCATCTATCTTCTCCAACTCAATCGGCAAGCTGTCTTCCTCCTTTGCAACAGTAGTCTTCATCAAATGAGAATTCATCCTAATGTAGACCAATGTTTCCAACTTTTCTGGATCAAGGCAATTATGCTTTTTGGTATGTGCAACATCAAAAGCACTCCAATTGCGCTCACAAGGAGAAGAACTACAAGGTTGGCTCAAGATTCTGATGGCCAACTTTTGCAATAAGCTGACATTTCCACCCCACATATCCCACCAAACGCCTACCAAAATGGAACAAAATTGGTCAGCCACTCATGTTAAAACATTAAGAATTAAAATAAATGGATGTTTGAGTCTTACTTGGATGATTAGTAGTAAGATAATCAATCGCCAAAGGAGAGAAAATCTGAGAAGACTTGGAATGATAGTCACGAAGCTCCTTAGATATCCAACTCCTAGTACTCGCATCGGCAACCATCTTCATCACAACTTTTTCAACACCTTGTTTTACCTCAGCATCCATTGTGACTCTCTTTTGATAGTGCAACACAGGATTCAAGTAAGCAACATCAGCTTGAAGGGGATTATGCAAGTTTCTATCCCATCTATAATCAATTATCTTCCAGAAGGGCATGTATTTATCTGGAACTCCTTCTAAAATATCCTTTATTGCCTCTTTCGCTCTATCCAATCCTTCATAAATGTATCCAATAGTAGAACGTTCACTATCCACCATTCTCAAAATTCGAATCAATGGCTCGACAACATGAATGACCTTCCTGTCAGACTCCCAAAAATTATTATCTTGAATAGTATCACATATTTCAAGTCCATCCTCACTCTTGGATTGTGGCAAATCTCTTCAACTGGAGGATGCAACCATGAGCCTCAAACCCTGCTCCTGTGCAAGTATAGATTGTAAGCACAAAAAATAAGTAGCAAAGCGAGTGGCACCTGGTTTCCTCAATTCCCTACCCTCTGTGTGTTTTCTCATCAAATCCAAGACATGTTGATACTTGTACATAAATTTGACAATCTTCTTGGCATTATCAAGTGCAGGATAAATTGTAGCAAGACTACCAAGATCGTTTAAAATCAAATTCATGCCATGTGCTGCACAATTTGTTTTGAAAATCTGAGGATATTTTACTTCTAATAATGCTCCTGCACTACTATAGTTACTTGCATTATCAGACACAAACTACACAACATTCGGGACACCAATCTCCTCAATGCATGATGAGATAAAATCAGATATATAGGGCCCATCTTTAGCATGACCATCTGTGCACACAGATTTATAGAACACCACCCCTTTTGGACTTTGAACCAACAAGTTCAAATGAGATCTACTCCTCATATCTTTCCACCCATCAGACATGACTGTGCAACTAGAAATTTGTCAACTCTCTTTCACAGAGTTGACATATGCATCCACCTCAGCCTTCACCTCATCTAGAAGGCATGTCCTAGCTGTTTCACTGCTAGGTTGTTCATAACCAGGACCTGCATTTGCAATAGCAGCACATGCCTCCTTGAATTCAGGAGTCCTAAGAACATGAAATGCAATGTTATTAGAAACTAAAAACTTCAAGATTGCTTTATTTGCATCCTTCTTCTCCCCTTTCTTCACCACTCTATACAAAGTTTGTTGACCAATCATTTCTTTGTTGTACTTGCCAGCATCAACAACATCCACAACTGTAGACCCACCTGCCGGGCTAGAACTTTGAGAACTAGTCGTTCTCCAGAAGTGTGACACCTTCTGTTTCTTTGACTTGGCATTCAAGTCCCCAATTGATTGAAGAGACAAGGCTCTCACATCGTCTGGCACTGAAGCACAAGGTTTTATATCCTTTCCAGGATAATTTCCAAAGTGATAGCGTAGACGAGTGATCTCTGCACTAAATATTTCATGGCAAGATTTGCACTTATTCTTGCCATCAGTTGTTTGTTCTACATGCTCCCAAATAGGATCTTTGCCTCTTGGCATGTTGATCCTAATAAAATAGCCAAACAAATATTAATTAGACTTAAATTGTATAGAAGATTGCTAGTTTGATACATGCATGATGCATCTACTTAGTCATCACATAAACCTAATATACAAAGAATGTCATGATCATCCAACAAATATTAATTACTCATGAATAGATAAAAATTAAAAGGGTTAATTAATCAATTCATAGACTTACAGTAAATTTCTGTAGTATGTAGAAAGCAGATTGTCTACAACCTCAGTTGTGATTCGTGACTAACTCGTATCAAACCCCCAAATCCAATGGAAGAAGCCTCTTTGAGCTGTAACAAATCAACAAGGAGAAAAAACAGGAAGAAGACCAACGAATAGGGGAAATACAAGAGAAATCGTTGGATGAGATTTCAAAACAAATTGATATAATCATGGAGATTACAGCCACAATACTTAGTTAGAACTTAGAAGAGACTCTAAGTTAGAACTTAGAAGAGACTCTATTGCCTCTGGATTACTAGAGGAGAAAAGGGGAGGGTGACTATGGGGGGGAGGAAGACAGAGAAGGTGAAACAGTAATATGAAATTGATGGAAGTTAGGACAGGGGCCGATGGAGGAAGGGGGAAATGTGATTGCGTGATGGAAAATTTGAGGAAGGTTCAGGGGAGGGTGCCGGTTGGGGAGGATGAAGGGGGATGGTCAGGTATGGCTTTCATGCCACAACAAACTTCTTGTGGCCGCAGCATAGCCTTTCTTCTTATTAGCAAAAAGTTTCCTTATTGCCTCTTTGACTATCCATAGCTTCATACAAATATCCCATGGAATGTCTTTCATCAAAATCTACTATCCTTAACACCCTAAAAAAGGGCTCACATACTCTAGTAACAGTAGAGCAATTCTTCCAGAACTCTTGATTCAAGATAAGTTCTTGCACTACCTTTCCTTTATCCTTGGCATATCTAGAATCTTAAAAATCCTTGCTAAGGAAAAAACTTTGCAAATCATGTTTATGGGCAAGCAAACTCTGCAAAACAAAGAAATTTGTTGCAAACCTTATAGGACATGGGCGCACTAGCTCTGTCCATCCCTCCCTTCTTCTGAGTAGATGCAACACATATATATGATTGTAGACATATATGATTATCTTGGAAGCTTGAGAAACCACATCTTGGATTAGTGGCATGGCATCGATGTCTTCTAAGAGTATATTCAAACAACGTGCTGCACAAGGAGACCAATGCAAATGATGATATTTGTTTTGAAGTAGTGTTCCTGCTAGGCCATAATTAGATGCATTGTCAGTCACAACATCAAAAACATGGTTAGGACCAACCCATTCTATCATGTCCTTGAGCAATAAAAATATGTTATCAGCAGTCTTCACCACCTCACTAGCATCCACAGATTTTACAAAGATTGTCCCTTTAGGAAGGTCTTTCATCAGAATCTACTATCCTTAACACTCTAACCAAGGGCTCACATACAAGGAACAAGGTGACCGATACCGATGCCGTTTTGACAGCTTGGAAATAGGTATTTATCGGTATACCGACGGAAATACCGACAGATGCAATCCTGGCCATTTTGACGCCAAAATGAACGAATTAATTTATGAAATTTTATAGGTGCAATCTCTACACCTAAATGCATTGTTTTATGCAATAAAATTCTATATTGGGCATGGGGGAGGGGGGTCCATCACGGGGGAGGTAAGGAATCCGTGCCACTTTCTTTTTCCTCTCATATCTCCTTATGAAGCCCAAGCATTTGTTCTCTAACATCATGAGGAACCTTTCTAAAAATCTTCATGTCACCATATTTCCCTGCCAAGTGGTGTTTCACTCTATTTATCCCCCCACCTTTAGTGGTCTTCCCACAATAACAACATTTTGAAATCTTCTTCCCACTGATAGGATCAATTAGTTCATCTCCATGTCCCCAAGCATGATCACTTTTCCCCCAAACATTTTGATGTGTTGACACATTGAAGTCTTGAGGTGTTGACATCTCTAACCATAACACAAAATAGAAGGGAAAATTAAACAAGGTAATAACTTGATTGCAATAAAATTACACAAACATCAATCACCCACAAAGGTATTGTATTAGAAAAAATAATGTCTAGTACACAATACCCAAGTACACAACATAGTAGAATTAATATATATGAACACAAACATGACCAATATATAATGCTTAATATTCATTGAAATATAGGATTCAATTTAGGTTATATTTAGCAACAATGGAATTACTGAATTAGCAATCCTTAATACTACCACGTAGCAACTAGAAACACACAGTAGAAAATTTGAAGAAAAACCCAACCAACAGTAAGATTCAATCCCTTCAAACAAAATTGCAGCAAATAGGAAAACGACTGCTCTACTGGCTGCAACAACATCTTCGTCCAGGCCTTGGAGCGGCTGGAGGCTGAACCAAAGAAGCAGGCGGTCGCGACAGAGAAGGGGGCAGGACAAAGGAAAGAGGCCGGACCAAGCAACAAAGAAGAAGAGATGAGCAGCGAAGGGAGCAGGGAGTTGCTGCGGTGGCGATGGGAAGAATGATCTTCGGCGGTGTGGCAAGAACAGGCTCCGGTGGTAGGGAGAATCAGGGCTAGTGGGAGAAGGCGAGCCCTATAACCTCAGCACACACTATCGGGGAAGCAATGAGTATCGCGGGGGAACAGAGAGTAGCCGCCAGGGGGGTTGCGTGTAATACACGTGGGTCCAACATGATCAATTGTTTTAGGTAAAACTCAGCCGGTTCAGTGAACCCGTGACCGGTTCTCCAAGTCAGCGGTTCAACCGCTCGGCTCCAGGTCAGTGAACCCGTGGCCGGCGGAGGGGGGTTATGTGTATTTAGGTTCCTATGGGCTCAAGAAAGGGGCCGGTAGGCTTTGTTGCGGCACCCCAAAGGTGAAGGAGTTAGCCAAACTTGATGCCAAGATGTCGTTCAAGGTGCCCAATGTCTAATTTTGTTGTAAGAGGGTTGGGGTTTGTGGCGAGAAGATGCCTTGGTTGGAAGAATGCAAAATTGGGGTGCAGACCGTTGCACTTCCACCTTCCACCACTATCCTAGACTTGGGTGCAGACCGTCAAGGTTCCACTTTCCACCCCTATCCTCTTGTCTCTCTCTTATGATCTTATCATTCACCATCTGCATTCACCCCATCATGTTTCTATTCCTCCCAAACTTTCATCTCCAGCCTCCCTTGTCCTCTTATTTATCCTAGGGACCAATTGCATCCACAATCATTTTGCCAATTGTGTTACATTAGAGAAAATACAATGTATTATTCCTGATATCTATTATCTAGGTATCTTTATGGACAATACCCCTACAATCTGAGAACCAACACCTGTGATGGTAGATATATAGTTGGAAGGGTAGGCGATGTTTTATATGTTACTTACGCAATCTCTAAATATATAATATTATCGTGCAGTAGATTTGGTTGACTATTTTTTCACTTGTACATCTAATCGTTTATGGTAGGTAAATTGATAGCAGAAAATGTGATAGTGAGGAATAAGGCTAGCTTATTAAATATATTGGAAGGAGATGCAATATATTTTAGTCTAGCTTTTGTGATCTCTGCAACTTTTATAGCATTGTGTGGCATATATGATTGACTCTAATTTTTACATCGATATCTAATTGTTCATATTAGGAAAATTTGAAGGAGACAATGTAAAAGTGATTGTGGAAGAAGGAAGATGCACTAATTGGTATATATGTGTTGTGCTTTTCGCAGGGATCAAATTGTGTAGCTTGTTTTACTACAGTTGAACTAGACTTGTGCATTCTTCTTATTATTGTAATCTAGAGTACTCTGTTTTCCTATTTTTACATAAGTTATTTTTTTATAGTAGAAAATCTGGAAGGATACTATTGATAAGTGACCATAGAAGAAAGAAAGAGGTACTATTGGACATATCATGATCTATGCTTATAGTAGAGATGTAATAGGACAACGCTTGTTTTAAAGAAGTTGAGATGGACATGCATTAGTCTTCATTTTTATTGTTGAAAACTAAATTTCTGCATATTAATAGGAGCTTCTGTTATTCTACATGTTTACAGTTATTTGATAATTTCTCATTCTCGTGTCGTTAGTTGTGGTAGTGGGTTCTATGCATGGAGTTATTATGCTTATAAAGACATACAATCTGATTCTATTTTTTCTCTTCAAATGTTTACAAGAGATATTATGGTCTCCTTCTACAAGTAGTATTTGATGCTGAGATAGGTGAAATTTATAGCTACATTTTGATTGGAGTTGTTAAGCTACCTATTATGACATGCCTCTAGCAGAATATGGGCTTTATAATGTATGGTGATTCATATGCATGGAATTGTTAAGCTGATATGAATATATGTGATCTGATTATCTTTTTTCAAATGTTTACAGCAGGTACTACTACTAGTTGAAGCCCATATATGTCTTATATGTGGAGCTTCACTTCCACCGGAGTGACTGAGTTGCCTGCATCCTTCAACTTTATCAATCTCTCTAACAGTGTAACTGGTTCTGTCATCTTCTACAATAGCTAAGCCAAATATTTACGCACAAGGATGCTAGCACGGGGTATCTCTTCAAGCAGTTTCACCTAGGTTGCAACTCACGTGAGAGTTCTGCACTAAATGATCTGACTCTGCCAATTTTTGCTTCCAAATATGTACTGCAGCTACAACATTCTCCTACTACTAGTAGTGGTTAAGGCTCAAATTGGTGTTATGTCTAGAGCTACATTCACACTGGAGCCGTTGAATTGTCTACATTCTCTGACTTGTTATTCTCACTCACAATGCAGTTGGTTCAATCATCTTCTTCTACAATAACTAAATCAAATACTACAAGTTGAAGGAGGATCGGGCCCGACAACTCTACAAGCAGCTCCACCTAAGTTGTACACTTGAGATAGGTCTTTGTCTTCGAGCTCAAGAAGATATAGTTGTGGCCACAACTGAAGAAATTGTGTACATCATATATAAAATGATGTGTTTTGTTTTCTTGTAGTTATCATTTGTAAAAGCGGTAAGGTCTATGTCCCCCGTTTGTAAACTAGTTTAATGAAATGAATATTGGCCTTTTGAGGTATCTATGAATCCAAATTGTGAACATTGCGACAATAAGAAAAACCATTTGATCAGAATTGAATCTTGTCATACGACGGCTGCGTGATTATAACATTATTATGTGTGTAAGTATTGGGAGGGGTTTAGCCCTTACAGATAGCAAGTCCTAATATAATATTGAATTCTTGTGCGGCTTTTGTGTGAGGGGTATCACCATGACACAACTATTCTGGCGACCCCCTTTTAGATAAGACAGTATGTGTGAGGGTTGCCTGATCTGTAAGGGTTCTCATTCTTACACATGGCGTTTCTGTAAGAGGGATGGCCCTAACAAATTGTCCTTTTTGTAGTAGTGAGAGCTGGCCAGGGTCTTGGGGAGGTGGTGATGAAGAGTACCCGGCGGTGTTGGCGAGCTTCCGTAGTACGAGTTGAGTGTGGGTATCAAGCTGATGACAGGGGATTGACGCTGCCGCCACCGAGGCAAGCACCATTAGCAGGTGGAACAGAACTGCCCACATCGACCCATCCATCCTCCTTCAGAAGCTTATAATGTTTCCGACCTGCCTGACCCTGCAGATATACCAAGTGCCTATTTTGAAGAAACCAGTTAGATCAGTAGCGTGGGGCAAAATGCACCGGTGGAATGGATACTTAGTCCCCCAATTTTTACAATCGTGAAAACTGCTTCTCACAAATTTACAGTTAGATGTGCATCTCCAGTCACCTCCTCCACCCGACTCCTATGGCGGCGGCAGCCAACCATCACCGTCGTTGCATGTGAAGCCACCGTTCACTCGCCATCCACCTCTAAGTTACAGTTCACCGCCAGCGCCAACCTATTTGGCGTTTTTGGAAAATCGCCTACTATTTGGCGCTTTCACATGTAAACTTCTAATTTTTGGGCGTTTTCAACTGAAAACGCCATGTTTTTGGCGCTTTTGGTCCCGGAAAGAGTAAAACGTCAAAATTATTGGCGTTTTCTCCAGAAAGTGAAAGTGTGCTACTTCGGGAAATAAGTTGCGGAGAGTGTTATTTGAGTAAATATTTTAAAAAAACTGTGCTATTTGGGTTTTTTGTCCTAGTTTATTTGTGATAGCATTATACGTGTCCGCCAACATATGTTGCAGACACATGATATTGTGTTGTAGTCTCTTCTTGTCACGGAAAGAAGCATGCCGTTGCATTTCATCCAGCTTCAAGAGATCTTGTTTAGCATCCCGGAGATTCATATAGAAATTATTAGAGTGTGCCCATTTCTCGGCCACCAGTTGCTGCATAGCTTCGTTATTGTTCCAAGAAGCCTTTGCCACAAACCTGCTTGCTTTGGGAGAACCAGTTGCCAGTTTTAACAGAAGTGGGTAGTGATTAGACGTAAATCTAGGAAGGTGCTCAATAACCCAGGAAGGAAATTTGGAAAGGAAAGCTTCATTGTCCAGAGCACGATCGAGTCTTTCCTACAGGCGACCATGTTTGTAAGTATAGAGTAAGCCACTGAAGCCCAAGTCTATCAAGCTAGCCTGCATTAACGTCTTTG